>CM042140.1:7471003-7491003 GCA_023376005.1 Doryteuthis pealeii
TATAATTTAATTATTACAACATTTGGTGTTTTTCCTTAAGAGCTATTGAAAATTGTTCAATATGTAAAAAGTATAAAAATCTTGATTTAACTTTCTCTCTTTCTTATATTTTTCTATGTAGCATGTCCTTTTTCTTTCTTTATAATAAAAAAATGGTAATTATATAGCGGAAGTGACGACACTCATAAGAAATAATTATTTTTATCATTAATCATTTTTATGAACAAAGGACTCAGACTGCTTACATTCCCTTACTGTACAAAACTAAATATTAATGCAGATTTTCAAAGAAGGGTGGATTTCAATAAATAAATTATTTGGTCCAATACATTATTCCTCCTCGTATTTGACCATACGTAGGATTATATAATGTGGGGAGTTTAGATATCCCCTATCCTACCGTCGTCATCTGCGCCTTATCTGTTAAAAACAACAATGATAAGGAAAACAGGACGTCAACAATTTTACGATGAAGAAATTAAAATTTCTTGTTAAGCTTTTTAATCAGGTCGACAAAATAACTGCCAATCCCTTGAAATACAACTGCAGACATTTTTCGAAAAGAGACGCTTCGTTCCAACTGCAGCGTCTCCGTGAACGCTTTACACATAACCCCCCTCCCCCGATCCGTCCCTGGTCTTTTGAAGGAGATTCAATAGACACTCAGCTCATCTGGAACTTCCTCTCTAGATGAAATGGCTGCCTCCCCTTCCTATGCACCTCACCCTTTACATACGAAAAGTGGGAGAAAAAAAAATCACTTCCTTCCTTTGCACCTTTTTCTTTGGCAAATTATCAGGATTTTTATTTATTTCTTTTTTCGTCGTTTCTATCAGAACTTATTTTTTATTTCTTAATTTCTTTCTCAGTTTTTTTCTTTTGTCTCCTTCATTGGTCTATTCTTTCTTTCGTAACTCTTTCTTATTTCTTTCTCAGTTTTTCTTTCTTTTTTTTTTCTCCCTCATTGGTCTATCCTTTCTTTCGTAACTCTTTCCTTCTTTCTCGGTTTTTTCTTTCTTTTCTCTCCCTCATTGGTCTATTCTTTCTTTCGTAACTCTTTCTTTATTTTTCTTTCTTTCTCATTTTTTTATCTTTTCTTTTGTCTCCCTCATTGGTCTTAATCTTTCTCAGTTTTTCTTTCTTTTCTCTCCCTGGTCTATCCTTTCTTCGTTTCTCAGTTCTTTCTCAGTTTTTTTCTTTCTTTTTCTCCCTCATTGGTCTATCCTTCTTTCGTAACTCTCATTTCTATCCTCATAACTCTTTCTTCTTCCTTCTTTGTTTTTCAGTTTTTCTTTCTTTTCTTTCCCTCATTGGTCTATCCGTTCTTTCTTTCATTCGTTTCTCAGTTCTTTACCTCCCTGTTTGTCTCTCGTTTCTTTCTTCTTTCTTCATATCTATTATTTCTTTCTTCTCTCGTTTTTCTTTCTTTTATCCCTCTTCATTTCTATATAATTTCAAATCTTATTTCATCCTTCATTTCTATCTATTTTCTTTCTTTCTTTCCTCGTTCTGTTCCCACCTCCCTTTCCTTATTTCTAAGTTTTTCTTCATCCTTTTCTTTTTCTATAACTTACTATCAATCCTTCTTTCTCCCATACTTTTCCTTTCTTCTACTCTCTTTCATCAAGATCTCAGTTTTCTTTTACATCTTCTTCCACCCGCCATTTCTTTCCGTTATCCAATCAAATTTCCCCTTTATTGAAAATCATTCAAACGCCCCTCGTTAGACATTCATTTGCATAACAGTTTACTATCTTAAAAGAACATTGGAATTTGAAACGTAAAGAAATTAATGAGATTTCACAAACTTCATTAAGTTTATTAAAAAGAAAAAAGGACAATAAACTCAAAACTATCCCAACTCTTTCTTATTTAAAGTACAAACATGTTCCCGCGTTTGCATTTGTTTACGCGGGAAAATAAGAAAAAAATGGGCAGGGGGGGGGTTAAAAAAATGAAGACATTAAATCATCAAACACGGTATGTGATGCATTCCATAAACAAAAAGCGTTCTCTTCAAGGTTATTTCATATAACTCCAACATAAACAAAGGGGAACCACTCTTGACTGATAAATTATTTATTTATTTTCCCATTAAACTAACCCTAAACCCTAACCCGTCTTTTTTCTAGCAGATCAATAAATAAATAAATAATTTATCAGTCAAGAGTGGTTCCCTTTTGTTGATGTCAGACTTATAGGAAATAAATCTCTTCAAGATTTTAATATTATCAAAAGACAACTGAAACTACACAATACAACTTTAAAGTAATTTACTTATTTGTTTGAATATCACTAAAATTATTTATCTATATATTAATACTCGTGTTCTTTAATGGTATGACCGTTGTCATCTTGCAACAAGGTTAAAAACGAGACCGTCCAAATCGTCCAAGATGAAACACAAAAATATAAATCCTCATTGGACATTTCCATTTTTATTTTAAAGAAAGAAAGGTAAGAAAAGGTAAGAAATGGACATGCAACACTGAAAAAGATTCTTCTCCTAGACTGGTTACCTAACCAATGTTAAAGAACCCAGTCTGTCCTACTATTTACCCATAGCCGGAGGAAGAATAGTTTGATTCATACTTTTCCCAAGGCTATTGGCACTATGTGAAAAGGCAAACAGTCTTGTTCAGGATTTGAACTCGGGTCGACGAGTCCATTTCCAACGACGCTAACCATTACACAACGTGCCTTCTCTAACACAAGATTGTTTTACAGATCGATTTTCTAGTGATGCATATTCGGTATTTATTGGGTACCCCGTAAGTGGAGCCGTATGCTAAGCCTAGCTGATCTAGCCATAACAAATAACCTGGTTGCCTAGCAAGTTCGTCTGACTGTCCGATTTAGATTAGTGAGTTCGGTCCTCACTGAGAACCCTGTACTAGAGTTTTAACTAAGCTAAGCTTTGTAAATAGTTTTACCAATATTTCTTTTTACAATAACAGGATGGCCCCTCGAATAAAATTAAAAAAAAAAACTTTAAGAGACAACTATAAAAAAATTGTAAATATGAACGTGTAATGAACGCAATTCCCTTAACCTCTCGGAAGAGACGCGTTGATATACCATTAAAATCAATTACTCAACTATATAGCTTATTATAATGGATATTCGGTGTCAGTCTGTAACCGAAACTACGTCACTGCTTACCACATAATACTCGACAGTTTATCAATGGATACTTATTTTATAGTTGTTAAAATCATTAATACATGGAATAAATGTTATTTATCAACAAGGTCTCAATGAAAACCGGAGTTAAATTTGCCTAAAAAGCAGACCATGTTTTTGGGGCGTTAAGAATCATGCAATGTGTCTTATATATCACTAAGAAATAAAGGTTTACATAATATATGGTGCGGTTGATTTGCATACTGGTTTTAACATAACTGGGTTTATTGAATGATTACTTGGTTTCATTGATCACTAATATTATTGTTTTATTAACCAACATATTAAAATCAATTCTATGAATGATTTTATATAGAAACCAATTAAAATAAAATTATAATAAGTGTAATATTTTATGTGCGTTCTTATTTAATTTTGTTTATCTTTCTAATTTAATATATTTAATTACATTAAAACTTAAATACTTACGCACATAGGGTGCATATTCTTGCTTTTATATATATATATATATATATATATATATATATATATATATAATCCAAAAGTCCAGAGAAGAAATCTTCCTTACGACACAAGAGTTTTATTTAAAAAAACCTGTCGAAGTTTGAGAGCTCAATGTGTGCTCTTAATGTTAGAGTCACAGTGCAAATATATAAGTAAAGAAATAACAAAATGACTTAGAGATTTAGTCATTTCAGTCTATATATATATATATATATATATATATATATATATATATATATAAATAAAAGTAAGTAAAGTCGTCAGGGTGGTATAAAGTCGGTATCAGCCAATCACGAGAGAGTCTATCCCCTTTTCACTAGCGCTAAACCAAGACAATGTTTTGGGCGTCTGGTGGAGCGCCACACCTACCATCAGCTCCTTACGTTTACCGCACAGATCCCTGTGCTGCTCATACGCTGAGTCGGCGAGGGCTGTTATTTGAACTAGGTACCTTGTGATTTCTAGCGAACGCTCTACCGACTGAGCTAACCCGGCCCTCTCTCTCTCTCATTATATATATATATATATATATATTATAATATATATATATATATATATATATATATATATATATATATATTATATATATATATATATCCTTCTTGCCCGGCAATTGGTGCCACTATCATAAACAACGAGAACAGATTACAGCCAATAAAAACATGAAGATTTCCGTGAAAGCAAGCGGCGCCGATCACATTAGCAAATTTACTTTGCTGCGCCGAAGCCACCAACACCCCGCCCCCTGACGCCCCCCTTCTCCTATCTATCAACCGTAACAAAGACTTATCCCTCTCACGCCCTCCTAAATTGCTGTCACTTCTGTTTCGCACCCCCCCCCGCCATCCTCTACAGTTTCATCCCCCCGTTTACCTTACAAGAGGGGGCCATCCCTGGGAGAGATCACAGTTTTTCTTTGCTTTACGGTAAGGGCAGACACCGAGTAAGCTTCACAACGATGGAACTTAGATGCAAACCCTGCTTTTCCCCCCACATAGCGGCCTCACATGTTCGGTAAAAGTATTTACGCTCTTACAGTAGGGATGTTTGTCCAGCAGTATGCATGGGCGCCGTGTGTATATATATATATATATGTATATGTATGTATATTATTAGCAGTGGCGTGAATGAATAGAAAAATACAATTGGAGTTGAAATCTAACGGAACGGTTTCAAATTCAAATTCCCAACTGTAAAAATTATAGAAAATTATGAATCAGATATGAAACACATCTACAAAAATTATATCTGTAAAGGAAACTTGAGTACCAACTTCTATCTCCCACTAGTTTTTGGCATTAAATAACCCACAGGGTTGTTATGCCATTAAATAAACCAATCCGAACAAAACCAAACCAAATGAAGTTAATGAAAATTATTTCTACTAATTTAAAGATATTAATAACTTGAAACATAACATCCTTTATCAAAATGACTAATTTTCCGATCTATCTGCCATTTAGCATCTCCACATGACATTGATGGAGTAGAGGTAGTGCAAGTGGTCAGTTGCCATATATGTCCACATAAAAATATGTATGAATTCCAACGATCTTTCTTAAATTCTATACGTGTAGGGAAGCAAATAATATGCTCTGGGGTTGGTAATTTCACAAAGTTGATTAGAGGCGGAGAATTACTTTAATGCTACATCAACAAAACTGATCACAATTTATTATTATTAATACTAGCAAAAGTATTCGCCTCCTGGGCGCAAGTATTTAAGTTTTATGTAATAAAATTCATATTAGAAAGACTAACGAAACTAAATAAGAACGAATATAAAAATATTACACTTATTTTAATATTATTCTAATTGATTTCTATGTAAAATTATATATGGGATTGCTTTTAATAATTTCGGAATAAGATGATAGTATTATTTATATACGTAAATAAGGTGTGTACATAAGTAAAGAAATAACAAAAGACTTAGAGATTTAGCATTATAGTCTATTATATATCTATATGCTAAATCTCTAAGTCTTTTGTTATTTCTTTACTTATATATTTGCTCTGTGACTAACATTAAGAGCACACATTGAGCTCTCAAACTGCGACTTGTTTTCTTTTTAAATAAAACTCTTGTGTCGTAAGGAAGATTCCTTCTCTGAACTGAATATATATATATATAACAGCAAATAATTAGTTATGAAACCCAGATTTGTTAAAATCATTATGCACATTATTCCCCCATATACTAATGTAAATCTTTATTTCTAAGAGATATACCACATGTTTCAGGAGTTTAAATGCATTAATAATATGGGCAGTTTTGCAGCAATTCTAACTCACTAATCTTTAATTGAGACATCGTTAATGTATAAGATACTAATTAAGATTAAATAATGATTATTTCAATATATCGCTGAGAATATGATTTGAATAACTAAGAAAATCATGACATCAATGGTACCGTAGTTTTGGTTACTTACAGAAAATTACATAATCTCGATTATAATAAAATTTAGAGTAAAATAAAAGACGTATATGAATCTTTTTGGAGTGTATTAAAACCTGAAAGGCCGGTTTAGCTCAGTCGGTAGAGTGTTCGGCTAGGAATCACAAGGTTCTTGATTCGATACCGGCCCTCGCCAACTCAGGAATGAGTAGCACAGGGATCTGTGCGGGAAAGTGAGGAGTTGATGTAGGTGTGGCGCTCCACCTCAGATGCTAAAATAATCTCCTTGGTCTAGCGCTAGTGAAAAGGGGATAGACTCCCTCGCTGTCTGGCCGATACCGACATTAGGCCGCCCCGACGACTTTACTTTTTTTATTTTTTTTTTTTATTAAGAACCTAGTTTCACTAGGGGATAATGGAAAATTCTGCTATTATTATCATCATTATCATTTTCAAATTTTGTTAATTTGAATATTTTATTAACGGCCTGTGTTATAGTTTGAAAAATTGTGGGATTCCCACGTTTATAGTCTACATTCTGTTCCAATCGTGATGTAATGCTAACAAGCTAGTCTTACAGACCCATTAATATCGAAAAGGAGTATGGTTCTCGCTGGATGCCCCATACCTGCGACCTCGTATCACCCATGGAGATTGGGTGGGTAAATACCTATTTCGATAAAAGTACTGATTCATACATAAATAATAAATTTATATATTATATATATATATATATATATAATATATATATATATATATATATATATATATGGGGTTATAAAAAATAAATGTACTGTTTTTTATTAATCCATTCGAATTATTAATTGTCTAACTCTCTTATGCTTAAAAAACCCAGTACATTTATTTATTATCATTTATTATCTTTAATAACCTTGACATCAAATACGTGAAGCATACCCGAAACTCTTACAATTTTTAACACACTCACATATAATATATATATATATGTGTGTGTGTGTGTGTGTGTGTGTGTGTGTGTGTGTGTGTGTGTGTACATTCAATCACTTGACCATGATTATTGCTGATGGTAGGAATTTTGATCATTTTAACTTAAAAGCAAATATCTGATTATATATATATATATATATATATATATATAATGTGTGTGTGTGTGTGTGCATACATTAAATCATTTGACCATTGTTATTCTTGCTGGTGGTGGTAGGAATTTTGAGCATTTTAACTTAAAAGCAAATGTTTAATTTATTTCTTTTATATTTATAACTTAAAGCAAAAGAAAAATTTCAGAATATTTTCTTTTTTTTTGTTCAAAAGCTTTTTAAAGCAAAAGAAAAATAACATCCTACAACAACAACATTAGTAAAAAGAATTCAGCAATAATACTTGCAATTTGGTAATGACGTCTCTATCTTGTTTTTTTTTTTTTTTTTAAGAGAAGCGTTCGTTTATTTTAGATCGATGTATTTTCGAAAAGAAAAAAAAAAAAAACGACTAATGCCTTCAAATTTTTGTGTATTTAATCTTTTCTTTGTTTGTTTCTCTTTCGCCTCTTTCATTCTATCTGATTTTTCTCTCGTTCTTAACATGTTCCACCCCGAGGCTTGAAATTTTCAACAAGAAATATTGTTAGATTCTAATTACTTAAGCAAACGAATACCGGAACCTGTTTAGGTTTTTTTTTATACAACAAAAGTGTTTATACTCATTTTTTTTGTTTTTGTTTTTTTCTTATTCAAAATTCTTTATTTTATTTCTGTTTAACGTCCATTATTACTCTAAAACTCGTATTTCTTTGTCTTTTACATATTTATATCTATTTATTTAATTTTTAATTTAAATTAAAATTTTTTTTAATATTAAAAAATTAGTTTTCTCTCATAGTTTTTTTTTTCTTTTTTAGTTCACAAAGCAATACAAAACGTTGTAGATATTAAAATAATTCGATGATGAAGTGTCTTGCAAACTCGTTAAATGTGAATTTTAAAAAATATAATTCGTTGATTTTTTCACTCTTTATGTTGCTGTAATTGTTTTATATTAAAATAAAATAAAATAAATGAAGACAGTATTTTGCTGTAAGGGAAACATCGAATACAGGAAACTATTTTTAATTTATCGCAAAACTTTATTAAAATAATGAAAAAATTATGAAATTTGAATTATACTTATTTAAAGATAACACGAATTGTTTGTGTCAATAAATGTAGAGGGCCTCAAAATGTATATAAGTATATTACTTCAATAATAAAGAAAATTTCAAACCGTCATTTGGTTATTACTTTTTGAAAATACAAATATTGCTCTGTATATAATTAATTATTTTAAATTGAGCTCTCTTGGGGATTTGAAATAAGCCTTGTATAAATCAATAGTGTGCATATGCATGGACATACGCTATGGATATAGATGATCTCAAATTGAATTATCCCCAATTTAACAGTAGATTGGATATATATATATATATATATATATATATATATTATATATATGTGTGTGTGTGTGTGTGTGTGTGTGTGTGTGCGTGCTGTATATTACGAGAATTAAAAGGAAACAATCTCTAAAACAAATACAAAAAAAAAAGAAGAAATTTGCGAACGCGCAAATTTGCTGCCTAAATATGGCTTATTTATGTATTATATAAACTCAGCTAGAAGTATTCAACTATGTATATCAATATACTTTAATTCCATGTATATACATACACACACACACATATATATATATATATATATATATATATATATATATATGGTGGGTAGCGAGGACATGGAGTTAATGTCGCTTGGTTTCTGACAGTTTCTAGCCTATACAATTGTTCAAATGCTAACCTAACATGTTCATGCTACCCTAACATAAATATGAATGCTCTATCCACGATATTGAGCACTGTTTACTTATAAATATAACATCTATATCAGAATATATATATATATATAAATGTATATATGTATACGCACACACTTATGTACACACCTACATGTATACGCACACTTACCCATCTACATACATGTATACGACTACATTATATATATATATATATATATATATATATATATATACATACACACACACGCCTACATTATATACACACATATACGCCTACATATATATACTTACATACACATAGATGTTTCCCTTACAGCAAAATACTCTCACACATACATACACATTATATATAAAGACGTTATTCAAAAATTCCAAAGGGTTTAGCAGAATTATCTCTCGGTTCCTTTAGTTCTTGCGTCACAACGGAATTTTAATGTCTTTCTTGCAATCATTCCATCAGAAAATTAAAATAACATAATTTCCCCTTGTTTGTTCTTTTTAAGCTTTTTTTTTCTTCATAATTTTTCAAATTAATTTTACTTAAATCATCATAAATATTATTTTTGCTACAAATCTATTATTACTTTAAAAAAAGATAACCAACTTTTATCTATTATAGAACTGTACAAATCTTAAGAAAGAAAAGGCAAAAATCAGATTTTGAAAATTGTTCTTCCTAGAACATCTCTCGACATTCACACGGAAAACACTCGAATAAAGAATTATTAAATAGTCATAATCTGAAAAGCGGGAAAAACTTAGCGGCCATTTTGCCTCATTTCTTTTTAAAAAGATTAATGGATTTCCCGATGGATTTAAGCGACAAGCTAATAAATTGATTGGCGACTAGCGTTTATCGATGCCTGCCCACACAAGCTGCCTGTGAAGAACACAGCACCCAGCGCCGCTATGCAGACTGACCAATCCTTTTATCCTGTGTGCCTACAGTTACTGCTGCTGCCTCTGCCACCGCAACTCTCTTTCTCTAGTTCTCTGTCACTGTTTGATAATAACATTCAAGAGCCGTAATGGTGCTTTTTGGAGTCTACAACTACAACATCTACTCGGCCGACTGGTTGCAGGCATAGCTTAAGGATATAGCGTTGGATTACGGACCACAAGTTTCTTATTGTTTTGTTTTGTTTGTTGTTGTTTTTTTAGTTTTTTTTTTTTTTAACAAAAGAAATAGGATTAAAAAAACAATTCCGGCACAATGATAAAGTCGTGGTCCCATTTTTGAATTAACTAAATTTTGTGAAGCTATTACTACTAACTACCACCACTATACCTTGATTTCCGCCCACTGCTGCTGCTACTACTACTAATAATAATAATGATAATAATTCTGTGGAATATGAGTCTGAAAGTTATACCAAGAGTAGTTGGGACACTTGGAACGGTCCCAAAAGCTTAGAAAAAAGACTAGAGGAACTGGAAATCATAGGAGGAATTGAGACCACCCAGACACAGCATTGTTGAAATCAGTTGGAATACTCAGGAGAGTCCTGGAGACCTGAGGAGACTTGTTGTCGCTCAAACTCCAGTGAAAGACCATGAGCTAACGCTAGTGGGAAAAAACTGATAATCCTAATGATAGTAATAATAGGGTTTTGAAAAGAGCCTGGAGGAATTGGAAATCTGAGAAGAATCAAGACCATCCGAACAACAGCATTGTTAAGATCAGCTAGAATACTCAGAAGACAAAATAAAAGATGGCAGGGGTGTTCCTGTAGTAGTGATTTTTCAGTGTAAACAAGTGACACGTATGAGAGCCGTTGCCAGTTACTTACAGTAGGATTGCAGTGATGTGAGAGCCACTGTGAGCGGTTTAAAGTTGGCAAATTGTTAATTATCACTGACAAAACACACATTTTTGTCAAATTCTTCCTATCAGAGAATATAAGTTATTATAATGGACGGTCTGTCTGTAACGAAACTGCGTCGCCATTGACGTCGCTATTCCCGTAGTTATTTAAGTTATATTCTCAACGATTATGAAAGTCATTATTTAATCTTAATTAACATCGTATTTATTAACGATATATCTATCAAAGTCCAGCTGAGTTAGATTTGCTGCAAAACTGCCCGTATTATTAATGCATTTAAAATCTTGAAATAAGTGTTATATATCTATAAGAAATAAAAGATTTACATAGAATATGGTGGGAATAATTTGCATTATGATTTTAACAAACTGGGTTATTTACTGTTACTGATTTCTAATACTATCATGTTATCTAAAATGGATTAAAAAGCATCCTCTCTCTCTCTCTATATATATATATATATATATATATATATATATATATATATATATATATATTAAATAATATTAAGATATGTATATTTATATATTAGTTTCGTTTGTATTTTTTATTTTATTTATAATTAAAGTTAAATACTTACCCGAAAGGTACATATTTTTTGCTAGTAGTTGTGAAATCAAGAATTTTATTTTATCAAAAAAATTAAAAAAATAAAAAAAAAAAATTGTTATCCCACAACTCGTGCTGGCATTTTTTTTTTTTTTTTTTGGTAAAGTACTTTTCCCCAATCACCAAAGTTGTGTCAGTGAGTCTATAAATATCGTCCTTATTCGGGTTACTGTTCGGACAGTGTTAAATTCCTGTTTTTCGGTACAAACGCCCATGGTCATTCAAAAAAATACTCCGAAGACGTTTGGTGTTTACAAGAATCACCGTATTCTTCATATCTATCCACTGTTTCTGAACCTCACAGAAAATGTCTTCAAGACCGAGACTGGAGAGGGGAGGGGTAAGGTACGGAAAATATTCTGGCACTTGTACTAAGTTTACCTCCCGTCCCGGCGATAAAATCTCCGAGAATAAATACGGACCAGGAAGAAAAGAAAACTCTAAAAACAAAACAAAAAGACAAAGTAGAATGAAAAGAATGTATACAAGCGATTAAAAAGAAAAAAATAAAATAGAAATAAATAAAAGAAAAGAAAAAAAGTGAGTAGAAAAAAATATTTCTAGTGTCGGATAGTTGGCATGGTATTTAACACCTGTCTAAACTAGTGTTGATTTTAAGTTGGAGTTTAGAATTTCAAAAGATAAAAAGGACTAAAAAATAAAATAAAAAACGAATTTAAAAATAAAAAAATCCGAAAGGAATTTAGAAAAAAAAAAAAAATTAAATAAATAAAGCAAAAATAAAAGAAGAAAAGTACCTCATCTGCTTATCTATCTATACATGTTATACAAGGTCTTCTTTTTTAACCCGTAGAATCAAAACTCCTCGCGGCGGTTTTGAAAAATTACTAATTTCTGTCGGCATTACGCTTCAGAGGCGCCTCAGGCACCGGGAAATAAACCCAACTCTTACCCCTATTAGACGAAAGAGCAGGTGCTACCTGCGGGGAAGGAACACTGGAACTAAGCTGTTGTTATTTTTCACCCACCCAGATGGAACGTGTACACACACACACACATATATCTCCAACCACTCCGTCACAAACAGGAAAAGGATATGTGGTGAGCACGCGGAAGCGATAACGCCAATCTGTTTCAATCGAACATAATGAAAAGATAGAAAGAAGGAAATAAAGAAAGAACGAGAGAGAGAGAGAGAGAGAGAGAGAGAGAGAGAGAGAGAGAGAGAGAGAGAGAGAGAGAGAGAGAGAGAGAAGAGAGAGAGAGAGATTATTATACTTTTCACATATTGAACTAGTTAGCAGTAGCTCATAAGTAAACATATCAATCGTTGTAATTATTAAATTATCATACTGTGATATATCCACAGGTCCTGCTTGTTAGATAAGATTCTACAAAAAGAGATCACACCTCTCTTATTTAAAAAGAAAATAAAACACATTAGAAAAGAAAAGAAAAAAGCGAATGTTTTTGTGGCAAGAGGAGAATTACAAATGTCGGTAGCCAGTGCATTGGCCATTGCACTATAAATCTAAATTTGTTGCACTTTTATCTTAAACTCGTTCTACGTCAGATAAGACTAAATCTGATGCCCGAAAAAGAGGCTGAACTTTGTCTGAACAACGGTACGACGCCGATATATTTAGCAGATTTGCTCGTAGGTCAGAGTAGACATTGAATTGCTTTTTCAGAGGGGTGGTCGTTGGAACAGCTTAAAAACTAGAAACACTGTAAGAATCACACAATGCTAGTTATACTGTATTTGGCTGGATCTAATATATATATAATATATATATATATATATATATATATATATATATATATATATATATATGAGAAAGATAAATGGAAAAACATAAATGTATTTGTATGGATGAAGTTTAATTTAACAAATGCTGACACGTGTCTCGACGAGAAAATATTTACATATAATGCATTCTAATTACAAATTATTTTAAAATAAAAATGTGTGAATGTAATGTCATCTTCAGAGCAGAATTCATGCATTTTTAATCTTTTTATACGCATACACACACACACACATTATATATATATATATATATATATATATATAATATATCCGTAGGTATATCACCAGGTTAGTTGGTGTTAGGATGATTATAGGTCGGAAATTTTTTCCAACATTAGAATGTTAGAGTTGTTCTGGTCCAAATTAAGAGCTCGATGTTCAATATTATTGAACAGATCAATATAATTGGTAAATATATTATTTATATTTTTGCTTGAAGGCAATTACAATGCGTTTATCGCATAAAATTCGATAATTATAGAAGATAATAATGACAAGTGAATTTCGGTAAAGAATTATTCTGTGTGTAGAACATCGTACAGACAGTTTCTGACTATCCTGCTGAAGTCCCGGTTTCCATTTCTATCGGAGAGAAATCGTTAGTATACATCACTGATGAGACTTTATAAAGTTGAAACAGTCTGTACGATGTTCTACACACAGAATAATTCTTTACCGAAATTCACTTATTATCTTCTATAATTATAGAATTTTATGCGATATACACATTGTAATTGCCTTCAAGCAAAAATATAAATAATAATATATACTTTATTCAAAAATGCTTCTCGAATAAACAAACATACAAAAATCTTTATATATATATATATATATATATATATATATATATATCCGTAGTTGAATCACCAGGTTAGTTGGTGTTAGGATAATTATAGGTCGGAAATCTCTTCCAACAACAGAATGTTATAGTTGTTCTAGTCCAAATTAAGAGCTCGATGTTCAATATTATTGAACAGACCAATATAATTGGTAAAGATTATATATATATATATATATATATATATATATAGAGAGAGAGAGAGAGAGAGAGAGAGAGAGAGAGAGAGAGCGTTGACTTAATGTAAAGGCAAAATATCGAGTGAGTTGTCTATAAAAATAATTAACCGAGTATCAATCAATACAAAAATCCTCAATACTTTTGTAGAGCAGGTTTAGTAAAATGGTATAGTCAGAAAACCTACCCGGGTTTCACCGTTCGTATCGTCAGGACTCTCTGCGAAATATAAGCTAGAATAGCGTTGACAGAATCAACGGCACATGGCAGATTGTCAGTTTCTCGTTTATACGTTCCACTTAATCTCAGGGCCGCATACGTAACTGACAGTTACCAAGCGATGTTGGTTATATCTAAATTATCTGACTTAAATACATTCACCACTTTTTATTTATAAATACAGCAATATATATATATATATATATAATATATATATATATATATATATATACACCAAACTTGTTGGTAAACGCTTGCGGTAAGAAAAAACCCGGCAAATAGTTTGATTGTAAAAAAATATACTACAAACATCACCTGAGGAAACAAAATTGAAAAAAAAAAAGAAAGGACCATGAAAGTCGTACCAACCGAAAATAATCAGTTGATACTATATTACTTGGCCAAAAGAAAAAAACAATTTTATATATATTATATATATATATATATATATATATATATATATATATATATATTTCATACAAAAAACGCCAGGATATACTAAAGCTAATAAGTAAAGAGTGCTTAATACCTGAGTAGAGAAAATAATAAAGATAAACCTAATGAGTCATATATACCTACTAAAAGTTTCGCTTAGTGCTCTTCAGGGCTAAGATCTGCCTCTCTCTTTCTCTCTCTCTATATATATATATGATTAAAACGAATGGATTAAAATATGCCGACTCAAAATATTCGTTTTTAATCGTCTGTTTAGCTCTTTTTATTGAGCAATTTTATACATTTTTAGAGCAATAAATCCCGAAGTATTTAACGTCTTGTCTTTATTTACTTCGTGGGTTTTAATCGCCACTACGGTATATATAGATATGTTATTCGATCAGCAAAAACATCCATTAATCAGCTCTGTATGAACACTGGATGCCGTCTAGAAGACTTAACAAGAGTGAGGTAGAATCAAAGGAATCCGTGCTATCGACATGCCTCGAAAATCATGATGAAATAATAATAGTAATACTTCGAAAAATAAATTTATCTTTTTATAGCATCCATGAAGTTATAGAAGTTTGTGAATTTCTGTAGGTATCCTCAGAAGAATTCTATTCCAATTTCAGATTAAGAATTGCTAAATTGGGAAGAATTTTGTCGTTATTAGAAAAAAAAATTAAAAATTAAACAAAATAAAACTAGAATCACCAAAAAAGGACAAAAGAGTTAAATATTGATCATAAAATATAATGAGTGACAATAGATTGAAGTTCAAAGATTGGAAATCGTAAATATATTTTATTCCCAAGATTATTTTCCACTGGCCCCATGTGTCTGGAAATGAATGTCGAGGAAGAGATAGATAGAAATATATACATATAGGTATATATACAGCCCCCCCCACACACATATATGAGTTATTCTATAAATTGTCAGAGCAGGGAGTTCTATTTATAAAACTTTGTCCGCCTGTGAAAATTCGGCTATGTGAACATGCGCGGGCATTCCAATCGAAAATATTTAGATTATATTAAGACTCCTCTCAAAGGAATAATGTTTAAAAAATTATAAGCTTCAACTCAATACATACCTGCATACAGGCACACACACAGCTATACAATATATATATAATATATATATATATATATATATATATATATATATATATATATATATATAAAAGAGAGAGAAATAGAGAGAGAGAGAGAGAGAGAGAGGGAGAGAGAGAGAGAGAGAGAGAGATGTATGTACACACATATTCATATATAGTGTAAATGTCAAGTGTACTACCATCTCATCAAGTGACTTACATTGATGCTTGATTAACCACTTTTCTCACATTTCCATCTGTAAATTGTGTATAAAACCTAAAATATCCGACTTATAATCCATAATTTTAATGTAGCTCTATTACAGGCCAGAATAAAATTGAACATTTTTATACGAAAGTTATTCTTATTTGCATTACTTCTATCATTGTATATATGTAGATATAAGTTAAGAGTAAGGAAATGAATCCGACGTAATAAGTATAGATAAAAGGATATGAAAACTCACAATGCTGTTAATATGAATATGATATAAAATATTTTCATTTTAACAGCATTGTGTGTTTTCATATCCTTTTATCTATCTCTCTATATATAATATATATATATATATATATAAAAACAGATTCATACAAATGGCCTTGTGCTATAACTAAGTTACGCAGAGAAAATAACACGCATGTGCGTCTGTGTGTGTGTATACTTCTGAAAAATATCAACATAATTCAGGTTTGTATACACAAACACACAAACATATATACATATATATATATATATATATATAAAGTAAAGTCGTCGGGGCGGCCTAATGTCGGTATGAGCCATACAGCGAGGGAGTCTCTCCCCTTTTCACTAGCGCTAGACCAAGGAGATTGTTTTGGGGTCTGAGGTGGAGCACCACACCTACCATCAGCTTCTTACTTTACCACACATATCTCTGTGCTACTCATACGCTGAGTTGGCGAGGACCGGTACCGAACTAGGAACCTTGTGGTTTCTAGCCAAACGCTCTACCGACTGAGCTAATTATATCTATATATATTTATATAGGAAAGTACTGTTAAAAACCATGGAATATTTATTTTTCCTTATCTTTATCTTAATTTTTTTCTAGTCGTCTAGTCATTTTTCTTAATCCATGATCCAGCTGGTAAAGGAACTGTCCCATACTCTTTATTCTAGAATTTTCAACAGTTTCGTCGGTCGTCATCGGGGGATTGTAGGTTAGTTTATTTTTGAAATTCTTTTATTTATTGCTCTTTCAAATTAGGAGAGTCTTTTATATTTTTTCTGAGGGTTAATAAAATTAGTGTTAGTTATTATAAATGTTTAGTATATTGGTGCCTACATTAAATGCTATTTTATTAATGTTAGGTTTGTTGTCTTTTATACAAATCGACGAGACAACTAGAAAAACTAAACATCATGAAGTACCTGGCTAGACAATAATTTGCTGCCAAAATACATAACACACACACACACATATATATATATATATATATATAAACACACACGTGTGTCTTTTTGTCTGTAATCATACATGTTTATATAAATATATGCATTTATGCCACTGCAGATAAGTGCATCTATTTATATATTTACATCAATGAACATAGACATTCATTTTTATGTGCAATAGTAGAAAAAGGAGCTAGAGAAATGTTGACAGTGATAAGCATGTAAATATATAGAATAGTTTCAATATACAGAAACATAAATTAATCGCACACACACACACACACACACACATTATATATATATATATATATATATATATATATATATATATATATAAGATGCACTCGTTATTTTATCTTCATCATTTATATTGAATGTCTCTCTGGTTTAATTTAAGGAAGAAAAACTAAACGAGAAAGAAGAACGATGAAGTTCTTTTGTTCCCAAGAAATTCCGCAGGTCCGAAATTTTCCGGAATACCCGATTGGGTCAGAGGTCAGTGATTTTTAAATATTTTGTACTTCATTTTTTTTATTCTTAAAAATATTTGGGAATATATTCTGTGTCTACAGCATACCTTAAGCTTTTATAATGTTCTGCCATAAGGAAATAATATAGCAGAGAATTTTTTGCCTTAACTATATTAAGAGTACTGGCACAATTCCCGTAAAAAAGGATTGGGTTATTTTCACCATGGATTGGTACGTAAGTTTTTTCTCTTTCTCTTTACCCCCCCTCTCTCTCTCATTTTTCTTCTTTTTTCCTCTCTTCACTTTCATCTTCTCTTTTTAATTTCTTACCCTCTCTCTTCACTTTTTTTATCATTCTTTATTTTCTTCTCAGCCCCTCCTCTCTTTTTCACTCTTCCTCTCTCTTCACTCTTCCTCTCTCTTCACTGTTTTCTCTCAGTCTATCACTTTGTATTTTCTTCTCAGACCCCCTCTCTCTTTGTCTTTACTTTCTTCCTCTCTTTTCGCTATCTTTTCCCTTTCTCTTTATTTTCTTCACTTCTCCCCTCTCTTCACTTTCTTTTCGTCTCTCTTTCACCCCCCTCTCTCTCTCTCTCCTTTCTTCCCTTCACTTAACTTTCGGTATTTCATCCTCCTATTTTTTTACATCACTTTCTTTCTCTTTTTAATTTCTTCTTTTTTTTAACATCTTCTCTGTTTACCATAATATCAAGTATTTCTTACCATAACAATATTTCTCATAACTTTCCACTAAGTCAGGTTGCGTGACAGATATATATATATATATATATATATATATAAGTCACATTGTATATAAAATACAATTAGATTTGTATTTATATATTTGTGAATACAGGAATGTGTAGGTATTTAAGCGAAATCAATACGTAGGCGACGGAAGGGAAAGAGTGTGAATTTATTTCGTTAGTGAACTTGTAAACCAGTCTGCTACGAACAAAATCTCAAAGCATTGCCCTAAGAGAAGAGTTTGATAAAACAGTAGAAATACGAACCATGCCTCTTTTCAGGGATGCTGGGCCTAGTTCCATAACCTTCAATATATAAAAAGTAAGTTGCGAATGCTAAAACAGAACAGAAACAATATTGAAATGCTAAAACAGGCATAAGCAATATTGAAATTCTAGACATTTTTACATGGAAAATAATTGATCTGTGTTTCAAACGGGCACCAATCATGGAGTGATTCTTTTGGTGATGCAGTTTAGTCGGCATAGAGAAGATGTTTTTATAATTGTCCGGACGGGAAAGAAATATGTGAAATTAATGTTAATGGATGACTTAAATATATGTAAAGTCATTTCTGATGGGGGTTCTTTGTTTACGATAGAAAAGTTGTAGGCTTAGATATTTTGTTGCTTACATATGCATAAACACATATACACATACACACGTACATACATACACATACACACATGTATAAACACATATACACGTATATGCATACATATACACACATGTATAAACACATATACACGTATATACATACATCTACACACATGTATAAACACATATACACGTATATACATACATCTACACACATGTATAAACACATATACACGTATATACATACATACACACATACATATACACACATGTATAAACACACATATACACATACATACACACATGTATAAACACACATACACACATGTATAAACACATACACGTATATACATACATCTACACACATGTATAAACACACATACACACATGTATAAACACACATACACACATGTATAAACACATATACACGTATATAAATACATATACACACATGTATAAACACATATACACGTATATACATACATATACACACATACACACATGTATAAACACATATACACGTATATACTTACATATACACACATGTATAAACACATATACACGTATATACTTACATATACACACATGTATAAACACATATACGCACATGCACATATAACACACACACATGTATATACACATATACATACATATACACACATGTATAAACACACATATACACGTATATAACATACATATACACACATGTAAACACACATATACACGTATATACATACATATACACACATGTATAAACACACATATACACGTATATACATACATATACACACATGTATAAACACACATACACACATGTATAAACACATATATACATACATATACACACATGTATAAACACACATACACACATGTATAAACACATATACACGTATATACATACATATACACACATGTATAAACACACACACATACACCAA
>CM042140.1:7493503-7498503 GCA_023376005.1 Doryteuthis pealeii
TATGTGTGTGTGTGTGAAGAAAGGAA
The DNA here is from genome assembly GCA_023376005.1 of Doryteuthis pealeii. NCBI lineage: Eukaryota > Metazoa > Mollusca > Cephalopoda > Myopsida > Loliginidae > Doryteuthis > Doryteuthis pealeii. Next base: position 7,493,530 of record CM042140.1, read on the forward strand.
GTGAATCCGACGGTATGTAGTATATTAGGAAAAATGACCCATTTAAACCTGTTTTTTCATTTGTCTTAATATACTATATATATAGCCTGCTAAGTCTAGCCGCACTGAAGAGCTGTGATACAGCAAAATAATACGTGCACACGCACACACATACACAAACGTATATATACACCAACATATATACAAGCACAGACACACACACATACATGCACACACACTTATATAGATATATACACACATTTCCTATATACTTTTGTGTGTGGATTTATGAAACGACTTCCAGTAAAAACTTTTCTCGTGAGTTAAAATCTGTTTTTTTTTCGGTTAATAATACCCGTCAAGAACAGAACATCAGATCTGATGACCTTGAATTGTTCATTCTTCTACTAAATCCCACCCACGGGTACTAGTGGGGTATTACTGTGGGTGTGGGGTTTTTAATGTTGGTAGTCTGAAAACGACACGTTTTCTAGCCACTTTGCTATAAGAGATGATATATGACGGAAAAATTGATATAATTTCTAATGTGTCAATTATTTGACCAGAACTCAGCAGGATATGTCGACATCTATTCGTGAGGAAGTCGAGGAGGCTTTAAAAGGGGTCAAAAAAGTTATGTCGTCGAGAGGAAGACGTGAAAAATGGAGAGGGTTTGAAGGGGAGGAGGAAGGGGGAGTTGGAAGGAAAGACGAAAGAAGAAAAAAATAAAACGAAAATTTAGCGGTACATTAAAAAAAAGAATTATGAAGAAAAAAGAAGTGAAAAAAAAATTGACTCATCTTAAGATAGAGAGACAACTATTTGCCTAAAAGATGACAAGAGGAGAAGGAAGAAGGAGAATGAGGAGAAGGGAAGATGGGGAAGAGAGGAATTAAGGGGATGAATAAGAGAGAAAACTGGTGTTTAGTTGTTGAGAAGAAAAAAGAAAAATTGAAAGAGAGAAGGGGGGGGCGAAAGAGGGAATAAAATAAATGACGAACAAATGTCTGTAGGGTTAGGAGAAAAGGAAAGGAAAACTCATACAAGAGAGCAAGAATATATATATATACAGACAGACAGAGAGATAGACAGAGAGAGACAGAGAGACACAGAGAGAGAGAGAGACAGAGACAGAGACAGAGACAGACAGACAGACAGAGAGAGAGAGAGAGAGACACACACACACACACACACACACACACCACACAGAGACACACACAGACAGACAGACACCACAGAGAGAGACAGAGAGAGAGAGAGAGAGGGGGAGAGAGAGAGAGAGACACAGAGACAGACATTATATATATATATATATATACATACATACACACACACACAGAAAAGGAGAGATAGACACACACACACATTATATATCATTAATAACAGAAATTAAAGAAGTAAAAGAAAAAAGAAAAAGAGAAAGCAAAGAGGAAAAGGGAAAAAAAATGAAAGAACACCAAAATAGAGGAAGAAAGAAAAAGTAAGAGAATAAAAACGCAAAGAAAGAAAAAAAAAGAAGAACGGAGAAAGAAAAAAAAGAAAAAAGAAAAAAGAAGAAAAGAAAATAAAGAGAAGGAAATAAAGAAAGAAATGAGATCAAATGAAGGAAGAAACGAAGGAAGGAAAAAATGAACAATTGAAAGAGTTGTCTTTCTAAATGAAGACGGAATTTATGGAGCAAAATAATTTTTTAAAAAAGCAGAAGTACGGCCTCTTATGTCACATCTCCCTTATTCGAACGGCATTCATTCTAACTAGCAGGAGGTGAGGATATACCATGGTATGATAAATTATTACAACGTTCGATGTATTTGCTAAAAAGCTATTGCGAAATGGTTCAATATTTAAAAAGTATGATAATCTTGATATAACTCTCACTATTTTTTCTTTCCTTCTTTTCATTATGTTCGATTGAAACAGATTAGTGTTATCACTTTCACCCATCTCTTTCTTTCTTGGTGTATTTTTTCTTCCCTTTCTTCATAATAAAAATGTAATGGTCCATTTGGCGGATAAGCAACACTTTACATTTCATTTTGGACGGTCTCATTTTGCAAGATGATAAAGGTCATACTTTTAACGATTCCGTGCGCTCACCCCTCTCTTTTTCTACTCTTTCTTTATGATTAAAATCCTTCTAAGAAAATAGAATATACGAGGGTTTGTCAGATTTCACTTCCTCGTCACTGGAATAATGTTTACCTATCAAACCCCCTTTCATGGATCCGAGGAAGTGAAATCTGTAGAGAAGAAGTGGCTCAAAGAACAGTCAACAATAATTTTACGGGGCAGGGATACATGCTCTTATTCGAAGGTGGAACATTGCTATTGAGAGAAGCAGTGACTATGTGGAGAAGTAGGGCTGGGATCCACAGAGGACCAGCTTCATTTTGATGTATGATACATGTTCGTGTGTTGGTAATTACACCTGTCCTAAACAAAATGGCATTACTTTTTGCCTCGTAAGATTGGATTTACAGAGTAAAAGAAAAATATTTTCAACTCGAATTAAAAAAAGGAAACAAAACCCCAGAAGATTGACAGAAGAATTGTGAAATGTCACATTAAAACCATTAAAGAGGCGTCGCTATTATTTCGTATTTTAACTGACTCTTTGGGGTTTTTACATTTTAAATATGGCGTCAGAGAATGACAACCAAAAGATTAAAAAAAAACAAAAAACATCACTACTACTAATAATAATAATACTTATCATTTTTGTAGCGATAAAGATATTCAATAACATAGTATTAAAAAAGATGATGACTGTGATAATGATGCTGTTACTTATAATAATAATAATAGTAATAATAATAAAGTTATAACAATAATAATTATAAATGGAGAAGAGAGGAGAGGGGAAGAGGAGATAAATAGAAAAAAAAGAGAAATGAGGGAGAAAAGAAGAGATAAGAACAATGAGAGGAGAAAAAAGGAGAAAAAGAAGGGAAAGAACAGAAGAGAAATATAGAAAGAAAAAGAAAAGACAAAATAAAAGATGAAAAAGAAAAAAGTGTAAACGAAAAAGAGAAAAAAAGAAAAAGAAAAAAGAGAAAGAGAAAAGAGAAGAAAAAGAAGAAAGAGAAGAGAAAAATAAAAATAGAAGGATAAGTGAAAAGAAAAAAGAGAAAAAAAAAAAAAAAAAAAAAAAAAAATCAAAAAGAAAAGAGAAAGAAAAAAAAAAGAGAAAGAGAAAAAGAAAAAATATTATTTTTCGAACACTTTTTAAGTCGCAGTACGATGATCTTAACATATTTCAAATGTTTAAAATTGAAAAAAAAAGGGGGGGGGGTAAATGTTTATTTTTCTCCGAATTATTCCCCCCCTCCAAAATATTCTCGCACAAATTTTAACAATTATAAGTAAAATCTAAAAAAGAAAAAAAAATCAGAACCATTCTCAATATTTTAACGTCTCACCACTCCTGATTTTACCGTCTCAAAAGTTATCGATCACAGAAAATCTGGTTCAGTACCTTTTTCAGAGAACCCGAGAAATATATTGCCCCTTTATGGGAAAAAAAAGACACACACACATATATATATATGTAAGAGGTAAGAGGTATGTTCTTGTGATTACCTGAAGATGCCGTATTAATACGGTTGAAATAAATTATTGTAATGAAGCAAGTTTAGAGTTTTTTCTTCATTTACTAAATATCTTGCTCTGTCCTTTTACTCACTGGTATTAGGAACATTGAGCTCTCCTTATGGTCTACCTGCATCAGCTTGGTTAAACCACACGTGGAAAGATCCTAACTACGGAATATATATATATATATATATATATATCTCAGTCATCCACATACACGTGTTTCTCAATGTGTGTGGGTGGGGGGGTTAACAGGTGCGTTTTCCTGATAAGTCGTGGATGGGCTAAAGCCTGGCGGGATATTCAACGTCTGCATATGTACATTCTCACAGGTGTGTGTATATATATATATATATATGCAGGTGAGTATATATAAAATGTAAGAGTCCACCCTAATTAGTTCTCCAGAAGAAGGTGTATCTTGAACTAATTTCATTGAAATCTTAATATTGAAAGATTTCAATAAAATTAGGGTCTGAAGGATTCCATATATATATATATATATATAGATATATATATATATATATATATATATATATATATATATATACACACACACACACATAACGTGAGTGGAGTGCGTGTGTGTGAGAATTTGGTAGTATTGGTGTATAAGACTGGTTCAGAAGGCGTGCGTGCAATTAATAAAGGAATATATTCCACCTTGACTTGTGCGATCACGAGAAACAGTACTGACCTGATTATTCCATATCTGAAATAGGAACATGAACACTCCTGTTTGTTAACTCTGACGCTTTTCAATCGATCCATGAGTGGATGCGTGTCAGGTGCTCCACAGCTGCTAACGTACACGCAATAAACATTCAAAAACACACCACTGCTTTCCCCTGGTCTTTACGCTCAACGAACAACCCATATATATATAATATATATATATATATATATATATATATATATTGTGTGTGTGTGTGTTGTGCATATATTTTGTTTAAACAAAACCATTAAACCAATTTCCCTATTTGGTCTGAAGATCGCATTGGCGAGAAACAGTAACCAGGTGCTGTATCCATGTCCACACTACATTGCATTTATATATGTACACTCACATGTGTGTGTGTGTATATATATATATATATATATATATATATATATATAAATAAGTTTGGCGGTTGGTTTTGAAGGCTATCACAATGCAAGTGTAAAAGAAAAATGGTGTTGTTTGTTAACCTCAAATTTATTCTTAATATTTCGAACTAAATGGACGGTCGCTAACAACAGCTTCAGTTTCAGAAATCTTCTGTTGATGAGATTTTATCTCGAAATATTAAGAATAAATTTTAGGTTAACAAACAACACCATAGTTACCATATTTTTCTTTACACTTGCATTGTGATAGCCTTCAAAACCAATCACCAAACCAATATAAACACAATGCTTCAAGCA
>CM042140.1:7504073-7506573 GCA_023376005.1 Doryteuthis pealeii
GGAGAGAGAGAGAAGAGACACAGAAGACAGATTATATATAATATATTACATACATACACACACACAACAGAGAAAGGAGCAGATAGACCACACACACAACAATTATATATCATTAATTAACAGAAAAGAAGTAAAAGAAAAAAGAAAAGAGGAAAGCAAAGAGGGAAAGCGAAAAAAAAAAAGGGAAAGACACCAAAATAGAGGAGAAAGAAAAAGTTAAGAGAATAAAAACGCAAAGAAAGAAAAAAAAAGAAGAACGGAGAAAAGAAAAAAAGAAAAAAGAAAAAAGCAAAGAAAAGAAATAAAGAGAAGGAAATAAAGAAAGAAAGAGATCAAATGAAGGAAGAAACGAAGAAGGAAAAAATGAACAATTGAAGAGTTGTCTTTCTAAATGAAGACGGAATTTATGGGCAAAATAATACATTAATAAAAAAAGGCAAAAGAAGTACGGCCTCTTATGTCCACATTCTCCCTTATTCGAAACAGCATTCATTTCTAACTACAGGAGGTGAGGATATACATGGTATGATAAATTATTTTACAACGTTCGATGTATTTGCTAAAAAGCTATACGAAATGGTTCAAATATGTAAAAAGTATGATAATCTTGATATAACTTCTCACTATTTTCTTTCCTTCTTTTCATTATGTTCGATGAAAACAGATTTAGTATCACTTTCACCCATCTCTTTTCTTTTCTTGGTGTATTTTCTTGTTTATAGGCATATCTTTTTCTTCCTTTCTTCATAATAAAAAATGTAATGGTCCATTTGGCGGATAAACAACACTTTTACATTTTCATTTTGGACGGTCTTCATTTTGCCAAGGATGATAAAGGTCATAACTTTAACGCTTCCGTGCGCTCACACTCTCTTTTTCTACTTCTTTCTTTATGATTAAAATCTTCTAAGGAAAAATAGAATATACGAGGGTTTGTCAGATTTCACTTTCCTCGCACTGGAATAATGTTTACCTCTCAAACCCCCTTTTCTGGATCCGAGGAAGTTGAAATCTTGTAGAGAAGAAAGTGGCTCAAAGAACAGTCAACAGAATTTACGCGGCAGGTGATACCATGCTCTTATTCGAGGTGGAAACATTGCTATTGAGAGAAGCAGTGGACTATGTGAAAAAGTAGGGCTGTGATTTCCACAGAGGACCAGCTTCATTTTTGAGTATGATACATGTCGTGTGTTGGTAATATACCTGTCCTAAACAAAAATGCATTATTTTTGACTCACCCTCGTAAGATTGATTTACAGGTCAAAGAAAAATATTTTCAACTCGAATTAAAAAAAGGAAACAAAAACCCCAGAAGATTGACAGAAAGAATTGTGGAAATGTCACATTAAAACCATTAAAGAGGAGCGTCGCTATTTATTTCGTATTTTAACTTGACTCTTTGGGGTTTTTTTTCATTTTAAATATGGCGTCAGAGAATGACAAACCAAAGTAAATTAAAAAAAAAACAAAAAAAAAAACAATCACTACTACTACTACTACTAATAATAATACTTATCATTTTTTGTTATGTAAAGATATTCAATAACTTAGTATTAAAAAGATGATGACTGCTGATAATGATGCTGTTATTTTATAATAATAATAATAATAATAATAATAATAATAATAAAAGTCTATAACACTAATTAATTATAAAAGAAGAGGAAGGAGAGGGTAAAGAGAAAGAGAAATAGAAAAAAGGAGAAAAGAAGAGATAAGAACAATGAGAGGAGAAAAAAAAGGAGAAAAAGAAGGGAACAGAACAGAATAGAAATATAGAAAGAAAAAGAGAAAAGACAAAATAAAAGATGAAAAAGAAAAAAGTGTAAACGAAAAAAAGAGAAAGAAAAGAAAAAGAAAAAGAAAAAAGAGAAAGAGAAAAGAGAAGAAAAAGAAGAAAGAGAAGAGAAAAATAAAAATAGAAGGAAAGTGAAAAGAAAAAAGAGAAAAAAAAAGAAAAAAAAAAAGAAAAAAAAGAGAAAGAAGAGAAAAAAAGAAAAAATATTTTCGAACACTTTTTAAGTCGCAGTACGATGATCTTAACATATTTCAAATGTTTAAAATTGAAAAAAAAAAAAAAAAGGGGGGGTAAATGTTTATTTTTCTCCGAATTATTCCCCCCTCCAAAAATATTCTCGCACAAATTTAACAAATGTAAGTAAAATCTAAAAAAGAAAAAAAAAAAATTAGAACCATACTCAATATTTTAACGTCTCACCACTTCCTGATTTTACCGTCTCAAAAGTTATCGATCACAGAAAATCTGGTTCAGTACCTTTTTCAGAGAACCCGAGAAATATACTGCCCCTTTATGGGGAAAAAAAAGACACACACACACACATATATATATGTAAGAGGTAAGAGGTATGTTCTTGTGATTACCTGAAGATGCCGTATTAATACGGTTGAAATAAATTATTGTAATGAAGCAAGTTTAGAGTTTTTTCTTCATTTACTAAATATCTTGTCTGGTCCTTTTACTCACTGGTATTAGGCACAT
>CM042140.1:7509073-7524073 GCA_023376005.1 Doryteuthis pealeii
TATCTCAGAATAAGGAGAAAAGCGATGATGATCTAATTAATAGATCGAAACACTGCAGCGTCGGCCAATAAAACTCACCACTTAACTCATTTAAACCTGTGTTTTTTCAATTTTTTATTTACTACATACCTCGGATTCACTTCCTTTTATTCATTATATATAATATTATATATTATATATATATGCGAAGATGAATTGAGTGGCGAAAATAATTTCCTTTGCATGAGAAGAGTAAAGAAAAAAAAATGCGAGGAAATTCCACTTAAAAGAGATTAAACAAAAGATTAATGAAGTTATCTTTCAATAAACGAGGAATATAAAAAAAAAAAAACAGAAAAAAAAAAAACAGAAAGGAACACACCTCTCTGTTTTAATCAAGAATTATCAAAACTTTCTGGTTATATCGACTTTTTTTTTATACAGTAAACTCTTCGCGTCTATGCAACCCAGGCCCAACATACATCGGCAAGACAACTGACCTAGATTCTAAAAATATTCACCAATATGATACACGACACGATGCAAACTATCTGTAAGAAAGATACTTTCCTCATATATATATACATTATATATATATATATATATATATATATATATATATATATATATATATATATATATATATATATATATATGTATGTGTGTGTGTGTGTGTGTGGTAAAAAAATGAAAATAAAGCCGACGTATGTAGAAATATAAATAAGAAAAAAACAAGGTATTCCAAAAGATAAATGTATTTATAGATGGTGTAGTCGACGTTAAAATGTTTCGGTTTATTATAAAAAAAATTGTCAGGATATTAGGATGTGTATGCTATTGTCTCAAACCGAGTTAAAATTCTTTTAAACATGAAAACGAAAGCATTAGAGAAAATAATTCTAATAGGGCAAAGAGAGAGAGAGAGAGAGAGAGAGAGAGAGAGAGAGAGAGAGAGAGAGAGAGAGAGAGAGAGAGCTGAGATACATAGATAGAAATGGATGGATGGATGCATATATATATATATATATATATATATATATATATATAACGAAAATCGTTGAAAAAGATACAGGCAGGGGGAAGAGAAATAAGAATGGGCAAGTAAAAGAGATATATTAAGAGAGAGAGAGACAGAGAGAGACAGAGAGAGAAGAACAGACAGACAGACAGAGACGATTAGGTTAAGAACGGGATATTCGAATAGACTGATCTATATACGAATAGACTCAGAGATATACAGTTACTGGCTAAAACGGATAGATAAGAAGAACTCTTTGACAGTTTATATCTTTGAATTTATGTATCTTGAATAGAGCATGAAATTTATCAATGCCCAAAATACCACTAGCCCAATACCACACAAAGAAACGTGTGCACAAATACACTGGAGTCCCTTAGTCAGGGCGCATATTACGAGCACGCGCCCGGAACTCCATGGAGAACGTCTAACATGACGCATGGCAAAGTTCTCAGTTGTGCGTCCTTAAGCGTAAAATGCCTCTGCGTTATCCCCCTACCCAGTAATCTGTGACACGGGATACTCCTCCTCTCGACTTGTCAATAATGAAATTGGAAGAAAGTTTAGCGAAACAAAAAAAGGGGACGAAAATTCGACAATAACAACAATAAAGAAAGCTCATAATCTAGAAGAATTATTTTTTATTTGATATTTTTTTTTGATTTTTTTTTTTTTACTTTGAGAGGAAATAAAAACTTTTGGGGTGCGGGGTGGGGTGCATCTTTTTGGGGTGCGGTGTGAGGGGGGGGGAAGCATCTTCAAGTTGAGATGATTCAAATCAGCCAATGGTTGTCTGTTGGGATTATAACAAAATCGAAATAGATGAACTCGGTTGAAATTTTTTAAATTCAGAAATTGAGTGTAGTACCAAATAAAATAAAGAAAGATACTCGCCAATTTTTTTTTAAGTTGTGGAGGCGCGTAGTGTAATGGTTAGAGTCGTAGGAAATGAACTCGGCAACCCGAGTTCAAATCCTAGACGAGGCTGTCTACATTTACATAGCGCTAATACCCTTGGGAAAGGTATGAATCCAACTACTCTCCCTCCTATGGGTAAAATAGTAGAGCAGACTGGTCTCTTTAACCTTGGTTAGGCAACCAGTTTAGGAAAAGGAAAACTTAATTCAAACCTGTTAAATCCATTTGGGGTGGTCACTACTAAAATAGGTTCAGTTCTAATTAATGACCTATTTCACTAATTAAATTTAATTTAATTTGGTGGTGGTTGGTTGGTTGGATTTTACGGCATGTCAACCCATGGGTTATTCTATGCCGAAGATGTTTTTGTTTTATTCATTTCTGTTGGGTATTGACATTTTTAAAACAACTTTTTTTTTCAGATCTATTTAGCCCATACTCTAACATTTCTAAGGGAAACGGAAAGTTAGACAAATACCTGGACCTTGCTAGAGAATTGAAAAAAAACTATGGAATATGAGAGTGAAAGAGATACAAATTGTAGTTGGTGCCTGTGGAACGGTCCCCAAAATTTTAGAAAACATAAGTTGGACATCTAAGAAAGAATATAGACTATCCAGACAACATCATTGTTGACATCGGCTAGAATATTCAGAAGAGTTATGGAGACCTGAGAAGACTTGTTGTCACTCAGACTTCAGTGAAAGACCACCAGCTAACGCTGGTATGAAAACTCAAAAGGAATGCATATGAGAGTAGGCATGACTTGCTGGAAAAGACGATCCACTAGAAATTGTGCAAGAGACTAAAGTTTTACCATGCTGACAAATATTATGTACACAAATCAGAATCTATCCAAGAAAATGAGACGCAGATAATTCTCTGCGTCTTTGAGATAAAAACGAACACCGAATCCCGACAAGAAGACTAAGCCTACTGTCAATTAAGAATCAGTTGAGTTTGGCACAAGGTGAAATGTATGGAGAATCCGGTGAAAACTGAAATCACTAACAATGACCTGTTAGCCTAGTTTTCTAACAATTACACAACGAAAGGTGCCCAAATACGTTTTACGAAAAAGGGACTAATTGCCACTTAGATTAGGGAGTACAGCAAACACCCCCGCTGGTATTAACTGTAGCATATTCTGACACAAAAGGTAGCAGGGGGATCGAACTCACTATATTTGGGATTATGTTATTAACGACCGGTGATATAAATGATAGGTAATCCACTAAGAACAGTGCAAACAACTTATGTCGACCATAGACGAATCATACATACAGAAGCAAGAATCTGTCTTGGGAAATGAGGCATAAGAATTTTAGATAAAAATAGATCACCTAATTCAAGCCTGAAAAAAGAAAAACAGACCTTGATTTAGGTAAGCTTAATTTAGCACAAGGCCAATAAAAATGGGGACGCACTGTAAGAACTTAACTAACGACCTGCTATTCTATGAATAGCTATGTGGAGACCCTGTTTTCTTCTTGCCAGTTATCTTAGATTGTGTTTCTGAGGACTAGCAAGAATATGCGCCCTCTGGGTATAAGCATTTAAGTTTTAATGTAATGAAATATATTAAATTAAAAAGACCTACGAAATTAAATAAGAACGCATATAAAAAAAGATTACATTTATTTTAATCATATCTTAATTGGTTTCTATATAAAATCATTTATGGAATGGTTTTTCGTAAAACGTATTTGGGCACCTTTCGTTGTGTAATTGTTAGAAAGCTAGGCTAACAGGTCATTGTTAGTGATTTCAGTTTTCACCGGATTCTCCATACATTTCACCTTGTGCCAAACTAAACTGATTCTTAATTGATTTTAATATATTGGAGAATAAAACAATAATATTAGATCAATAACTCCGAGTAATTATTTATTAAACTTGGTTTTGTTAAAAGCAGTATGCAAATTAACCTCTCCATATATGATGTAAACCTCTATTTCTGAGTGATGTATAAGACATATTGCAGGATTTTTAATGCACTATGGGATGATTTTTAGGCAAATCTAATTCAGATTTTCATAGAGACATCGGTTATTAATAAGATTTATTTTATGTATTAATGATTTTGACTATAGATCAAATACTCATTGATAGACACCGAACCTCCATTATAATAAGATTTAAGAGTGAAAGAGAGAAATAGTGAAAAACAAAGATGGGAGTAAAATAGGTGTTGAGGAGAGAGAGAGAGAGAGAGAGAGAGAGAGAGAGAGAGAGAGAGAGAGAGAGAGAGAGAGAGAGAGAGAGAGAGAGAGAGAGAGAGAGAGATCTGGAAGACGTGGTTGTGTGTCGAATGAATGTATACACGATTCTCTAATAAAACGACTCCCGGCATCGATTTACAAGATGTCTTCTGTCTCAATCACCATTGCAAGCGGAAGAATTATCGAACTTACCTTCAGTTTATTCTAAATATAGCCGAGCTGAACATCATCTCCTGGCCTTGCTGAAGAACCTCCTACCCCCTCTCTATTCCGCTACTCACCACCACCTTCATCCTCACAAGCACCTCTACACCCTTCCACCAGTCAACTCCTTACTCTCAGTCACACCAAATCTGAAAACATGAACTGAAACATCATCGCAAACACAAAGGATTTAAAGAGAACGGAGGAACTGGAAACGAGAGTTCAAGTCTCACTTTCTCTCTTTTTCTCTTCTTTCTTTTCTGCTATCTCATGTATCTCATATTCTCTTCCTTCCTTTCTTCAGTTTACTCTATGTTTACTCTCCATTCTGTTCCATCTTCTTTACGCTCTCTTTTCTTCCATTTAATGTCCTCCTTTCGTCTCTTCTTCTATTACTCTCCACTTTTGTCCTGTCACTGTTATTCCCTTTCTTCTATTTCCTTTTTACCCACTCTCTCTCTCTCATATTCTGTTCCCTCTCTCAATTCTGTCTTTCGTCCTTTCCTCTCCTATACTAATTTCCTTGCTCCCACTTCTATTTTCCCCTTTCCTCTCCATTTCACCTCTTTCTCCATTCCCCTCTCTCTCACTTCTTTCTACATTATCTCCTCTCTCTCTTCACTTCTTTCTACATTCTCCCTCTCTCTCTTCTCACTTCTCTTCTACCATTCTCTCTCTCTCTCTCTCTCTCTCTCTTCACTTCTTTCTACATTCTCTCTCTCTCTCTCCTCCTCTTCACTTCTTCTCTAAACATTCTCTCTCTCCTCTTATCACTTCTTTCTACATTCTCTCTCTCTCTCTCTCATCCACTTCTTCTCTACATTCTCTCTCTCTCCTCTTTCACCTTCACATTCTCTCGTCTCTACTTTCTTTCTACTATTCTCTCTCTCTCTCTTCACTTCTTTCTACATTCTCTCTCTCTCTCTTCACTTCTTTCTTCGCATTCTCGTCTCCTACTTACTTTTCTCCACATTCCTTCTCTCTCCCTCCTTCACTTCTTTCTTCTTCTCTCTCCCTCTTCACTTCTTTCTTCATCTCTCTCCTTCACTTCTTCTTCATTCTCTCTCCCTCTTCACTTCTTTCTTCATTCTCTCTCCCCATCTTCTCTTCCTTCTTTCTATATTCTCCACTTGTCTTTCCCATCTATTTTCTTTTCTCTCTTCCAATTTCATTTCTATTCCCCCTCCTCTTTCTCCCACTTTCCCTTATCCTCTCTTCATCTACTTTCACTCTCTTCCCTTTCCCTTTCTCATTAAAAAAAAAGAAAAAAAAAGAAGAAAAGTCCACGGCCAACCACATATGAAGTAAATACAATATCTTCTTAGATTTCTCTTTTTTTTTTTTTTTCTTTTTTCACCTTTGAAATATTTACACGTGTCTGTCTTCTTTTCTTCCTCCTAGTCTTGCATCCCCATCTTCGCGTTGGCAACAGCCTGATTCTCACCTAACAACGCCTTCATCTTTCAAACTTCATCGTCATCTTCATCCATTTTTTTTATGTATTTTATATCTATCGTTTTTTCTTTAAAATTCCTTTTTTATTCTTATTTATTTTCAACCGCATGTGTTTGTTTTTTTTTTTTGTTTTTGGAGGGGGGTATGTTTTCGGAACTCTTTCTCTTGGTTCATCCTTTTCTTTCTTTCTTCTTTTCTTTAATCCTCTTTGTTTTCTTTCTATTTTTCCCTATTTCTTCTCTCTCCACTTCTTTCAGTTTTTCATTCTTTTCTCTCCAGTCCTTTCTATATCCTCTCTTCTATTCTTTCTATAGCCTCTCACTCTTCTCTCTTCACTTTCTATTGCCTCGCTCTCTCTCTCTCTCTCTCTCTCCATTGCCCCACTCTCTTCTCTTTCTATTGCCTCGCCCTCTCTCTTCTCTCTCCATTGTCCCACTCTCTCTTCATTGCCCCCACTCTCTCTCTCTCTCTATGTCTCACTCTCTTCTCTCTCTATTGCCTCACCTTCTCTCTCCTCTCTCTACCCTTCTCTCTCCTCTCTCTATTGCCTCACCTTCTCTCTCCTCTCTCTCCTCACCTTCTCTCTCCATTGCCTCACCTTCTCTCTCCATTGCCTCACCTTCTCTCTCCATTGTCTCACCTTCTCTCTCTTGCCTCACATTCTCTCTCCTCTCTCTATTGCTCACATTCTCTCTCCTCTCTCTATTCTCTAACTTCTCTCTCCTCTCTCTCTATGTCTCACTCTCTATTGCCTCACCTTCTCTCTCCTCTCTATTGTCTCACCTTCTCTCTACTTTCTCCCTCTCTTTTCATTTCCTCTCTATCCTAACCTTTCTCTCCACTTCTTCAATTTTCTCCCTCCTCTCTCTACTTCATTCTATTTCGCCCTCCCCTTCTTTCCGCTTCTTTTTCCTTTCTCCTTAATTCTTTACACTTTTTCTTTCGTTCTCATCTCCCTTCTCTTTCTGTTCTTTTCTTTTCTTTTTCAATGTTTCTAGTAGCACCAGGCACACTGCCAGTCTTGCTTACCTGACATTTGAGACAAGCCTGCAGCAGAAGCCGTTGCGAAAATACGGAAAGTTGTTGTTGTTGTGGGGGGGGGTGAACGAGATTTCGGTGGACAGATCAAAAGAAAGAAAGGAAAGAAAAAAAACAATAACAAAAAAATAAAAAATTGGCGGGGAACTAATTCTCAGACTAGCATAAAACATGCATACATACATATTCATACTCGCATATATATATATATATATATATATATATATACAGACAGAGAGAGAGAGAGAGAGAGAGAGAGAGAGAGACCCAAGTGCAAAACAATACATGCACGATGCAAAGCTAAATCTGAACAGATTTATGTAGGCACTCTCAATACAAACATTTTTAAATATAGATACACAATCGTACGTGAATAGATAAATAATTATAGAACAATGCATTTTATATATATATATATATATATATATATATATATATATATATATATATATATATATATATTATATGGATGATTATCCATCTGGTGAGACTTGATTTTGTGGAGCTTTGTTAAATCAACTTAGATTTATAAAGACCCCAATTTTGTTCGAAATAAATTTATTATGGAATAACGGTGTTGAGTTTTTCCTTTCTTTCAAAGATAAATATTGCTCTGTATATAATCTAAAAAGTATATTATACATTGAGCTCTCTTTAGTGATTTAAAGATTCACTGTATTTATACATACTGGATCATACAATAATAATAATACAGTGTGTCTTAGAAATCACATATAGATTCATCCCTTACTACCAAGTTTTGGATACCTCACATATATATAATAAGAGAGAGAGAGAGGGAGAGAGAGAGAGAGA
Source organism: Doryteuthis pealeii (assembly GCA_023376005.1). Classification (NCBI taxonomy): domain Eukaryota; kingdom Metazoa; phylum Mollusca; class Cephalopoda; order Myopsida; family Loliginidae; genus Doryteuthis; species Doryteuthis pealeii. The sequence goes on from CM042140.1 coordinate 7,516,724, forward strand.
GAGAGAGAGAGAGAGAGAGAGAGAGAGAGAGAGAGAGTTATGTTTGTAAATATTATAAAATAACAAATTGCGCATGCGTATATTGCAACTTAAACGAATGTGGTTAAGCATTCTACAGGGCATCTAAATAAGTTGTATTTTATCTAACTGTAAATTAATAGATGAAGCTATAGAGAATACTATAAGTATCTAGACTTCATTGATAAAATTTCTATACATAAATATATAACAAATCTATTACATTTGTCTGATTTTTTTTTAGATGAGGCTTGATAATTTGTATTATTTGGATTTTTCAAACTATTGTCCCCATCTTTATTGTTATATACACAATGTTTCGGTCGGTGTGCTCCTACGGCCTTCTTCAGCTGTTTTTTTTGTTGAACTCCGAGGCCTTCATGTCGTAATCGGAATCCTTCGGTTCGAAGTTCCCTGAAGGCACCCGATTACGACATGAAGGCCATAGAGTTCGACAAAAATGCTCCCAAGTTCCAAGAGAAGGTTCCCGAGTTTGACAAGACGAACCTGAAGAAGGCCGTAGAACACATCGGACGAAACATGAATATGTTTTAAAAAAAACCTAAAAATGACTCCATAAAAAATTTTTAAAAATATAAATATAAATGTAGTGTAGCGCGATTCCCTAACCTCTAGGCATAAAATAACCATATACATGTCTATGTGCCGTTAAAAATCAATCAACCAATCCTGCTGCTTCCATACACCAAAAGAAGCAAGAAAACATTTGTACATCATGGTATTATTATGACCAACGCTTGTACAACACGAATACCACTCTCAAAATTATTATCGTTATTATCTAGTGAGAAGCCGACTCAATCAGTAATTCCAGTCAATCGCTGGTGTTATATCAGAATTTTCATTCTTATAATTGGATAAAGAATAAGGGATGCAACACTCCCAAAAATAATTGTGCGAGATGGCCGCAGATGTTGTTTTTTGTCCTGCATGGTGTCTAGCCACCCTCCTTGCCAAATAAAATCTATGGGATTACCGGTTTAGTCGCTGATGATCCGACTATGAAACAGGTAATACTGGCTTACATAGAAACAGTAACACATTCAGAGAACTGACACAGAAAACACACACACACACACACACACACATATATATACATATATATATATATATATATTTTATATATAAACACTCACATATATATAAACACACACGCACACATATGTATAAACACACACAAGAAAATATATACAGATACAAAAACACAAACACACACAAACAAAAACACACACACATAAACATAAACACACATAAACATACACACAAATACACATGTATAAACACACACAAACACACATGTATATACACACACAAACACACATGTATATACACACACAAACACACATGTATATACACACACAAACACACATGTATATATATATATATATATATATATATATATAAGCACTCACACAAATATATAAGCACCCACACCCACACAGACGATAAGCCGCGTTGAGCCTGTTTAGTACTTAGTTAAGTGACTATTTAGGCAACAGCGGGTATTGTAAGTAACCGAATATCAAAATGACTTGATTCGGCATTAAATGACCCCAAAATGGTTGATATGTCGTAAAACAAAAACCAAACAAACACACACACGCACATACATAAACACAAAGTCTCCACAAGACACACACACACACACACACACACACACACACACACACATTTAGTGTGTATCAGTCATAATCAGACAATTTATCGATGAGCTTAAAGATGACATAGTAAAAGAAAAAAAAAACAAGTCAATAATTAACGACCTGATTTTTTCTTTTTCGAGGATGATCGAATGTCAGTTGGCAACATGCTAACAGTCGGGAAACTGCAGTCACTCGTTGGCATGCAAGTCTGGGCCAGGTGAGAGAGAGGGGAGAGAGAGGAGAGAGAGAGGGGGAAGAGAGAGAAGAGAAGTGGGAGAGAGAGAGAGAGAGGAGAGAGGAGAGAGAGAGAGAGAGAAGAGAAGAGAGAGGAGAGAGAAGATGAGAGAGAGAAGAGAGAGAGAGAGAAAGAGAAGATGAGAGAGAGAGAGAGAGAGAGGTGTAAGAGAGAGAGAGAGAGAGGTGTAAGAGAGATGAGAGAGAGGTGTGTAAGAGAGTGAGAGAGAGGTGTGAGAGAGAGAGAGAGAGAGGAGAGGTGTAAGAGAGGTGAGAGAGAGAGAGAGAGAGAAAGGTGTAAGAGAGGTGAGAGAGAGAGAGAGAAGAGGGTGTAAGAGAGGTGAGAGAGAGAGAGAAGAGGTGTAAGAGAGGACGAGGGGGAGAGAGGGGGAGAGAGCTGAGAGAGGCTGAGAGAGGAGGGGGGAGGAGAGAGAAGCTGAGGGGAGAGGGGGGAAGAGAGAGCTGAGAGAGAGGGGGAGAGAGAGAGCTGAGAGAGAGAGGGGAGAGAGAGAGCTGAGAGAGAGGGAGAGAGAGAGAGACTGAGAGAGAGGAGAGAGAGAGAGAGAGAGAGCTGAGAGAGAGAGAGAGAGAGAGAGCTGAGAGGTGAGAGAGAGAGACTGTTGCTATAGGTTGGAGCGTGTTAGGTAAGAAATTTTGGAACCAGGAAGTCATTCTATCGATGTGTATGCGGGATTTGGTTCTTTGGGGTTGGCTGGTGTTTATATATTGGCCAACGCCCAATTCTTTTTGTATTAACTAAATGGAGCAGATCTGTTATGTATTTTAAAGGTTTTTTTCTCATATGCTTGATAGTGAATAAATACTATTTTGTTTAACGGTATATCAACCATCCTGGGTTATTTAATGCCAAAACCATCCCCGTAGAAGGTTAATAATGGTTCTATTCAACCCATACCTTAGAAATAAAGGTTTACATAATATATGGTGTGCTTAATTTGCATACTGGTTTTAACAAAAACGGATTTAATAAATAATTACTTAGTGTTATTGATTTCTACATTCAATCAACTATCATTTATTCAACGAAAGTTAATAAATTGTTAATAATTTTTCAGCAAAACAATTCACATATAATTTACGAGTTAATCCTATGGTATCTGCCCACTAAAATTTCGGGAGACGTCATCAAGCAAAATACCTTGCGTCACATATTGTCCTGCAGCTTTTCCCGGAAAGGTCAAGTGGGCCAGAAACCTTGGATCCCACTAACAGCTGTCGTCACGCAAAAGAGTGTCGGAACTTTTGTCTTTGAGATGGGATTCTATCACCAGAGCAAGTTTAAGAAAAAAATTACCAAGTTTCCAGCGCAGTTGCCTACTGGGGCCTGGCTGAATGTGGCGGTGTCTTTGAAGACAGACGAAGACAATCTAAAATTGATTGTGCCATCATGTTGGGTGACAATGTCGCCGAATAGAAATTGTCAGCCTAAACATTTTTGTTTTATTCTCAAGCCTATTAAAATTAATCCCAAATGATTTTATAGTAGAAACTGGCAAACAGAGCCTCAAAGTCATTTTAGACCAAATGACTTTAGCCCCCCCCCCTACAGAAAATAATTTACCAAAAATCAGGAAATTATCGGATTTTAATGAAATTTTCGGTGTTTATGTGTCAACGAATGTTCTTTATAATGCATTATTTATTTTGTTTCAAAACTTTTTTTCAAAAAGTTTTTTTTCAGGTCACTTAATTTTGACCCCCCTTTTGGGGGCGTAAAATTGTTTCGAGTTGGTCCTTACTGGATACTAATTACAGTATAAATAAAGAGATAAAAGACCGAAGTTATGAATAGAAACAAAAAAAGATGTTTTACGGTGGCTTTTCTATGAGAAAATAAGTACCGAAATCGAAAAATAAAATGTAAAAAAATAATAAATAATTTTTTGGAGATTTCTTTTTTACTCATTTCGATAATTATTTAATTGGCTATTATTTTATAAAAGAAAAAATTATACATCGATGTTTTTTCTGAGGGGGTACATTTTCAATCGAGTTTTTCTTCAAAACATTACTTTCGTCAACAAAAATAAGGTTTGCATTAAGTAGATATTAATTTTTAGAATCTAAAAATATAACATTTTAAACTTAACATCAGGCTTTTCATATTTTAAATGAATTTTATATATTAATTTTTCATAGCAAAAATACTAAATTAAAGTTTTGAAATAAAATAACTAATGCATTATAAAATTCATTAATTATTAAATCAATACTGAAAATTTCATTAAAATCGGATAATTACCTGATTTTTGGTAATTTTTTTGCAAACGCGAATGTTACAATAAAATTGTAAACAAGCACTTAAAAACATCGAAAACGTCAAAATTGACCAAAACAAATACTTTTAAATCTATTAAAAATAAACTGCATATGTAATGATATTTTTCTTTTTTTAATTATGGTTATTATGTTACTACTTATCGATTTAGACAAAGTTTGACCTTAAATAATAGATTTAATTATTTATAATTCGCTTTTAAAATTCCTAGCAGATGACAAATTTGCCTATAGCTATTTTATAGAGAAACCAATTAAAATGTAAATAAAGTAAGTGTAATATTTTATATACGTTCTTATTCATTTCCACAGTCGTTCTAATTTCATTACATTAAAACTTAAATACTTACTCCCGGCGGAGGTTGTATATTCTTGCTAGTACCATTAATATTTTCAAACGCTTTTATTCAGAGCTTAAATAACATTCATTTGCACAATTTCGAACGTTTTCGTTTGAAACTTTTTAAAGTTTTATAACAATCGACATTCCTAATTACGTTGACATGGCAACTCCATAGACAGTTGTAACGTTCCTTAATTTTTATTTATCCAAATCATTATCGGTGAAACATCATGATAAGTATATAAGCATTCAATCAAATTGATATTCACGTATTATTTATCTACTGCACACACACACACACACATACACACACATATATATATATAAGAAAATAACATTAAGAAAAATCCGACAAAATGTGAAGAATATCCATAAAAGGTGAATAACGAACACAAACAATCAATTCAATAAATTGATAGGTGTGCTTATTTATAGGTGATACAATAGATAGAACCAAACTGAGATAGATAGAAAGATAGATAGAACCAAACTGAGATAGATAGATAGATAGATAGATAGAACCAAACTGAGATAGATAGATAGATAGATAGATAGAACCAAACTGAGATAGATAGATAGATAGATAGATAGATAGAGATAGAGATAGATAGATAGATAGATAGATAGATAGATTAGATAGAGATAGATAGATAGATAGATAGATAGATAGAACCAAACTGAGATAGATAGATAGATAGATAGATAGAACCCAAACTGAGATAGATAGATAGATAGAACCAAACTGAGATAGATAGATAGATAGATAGAACCAAACTGAGATAGATAGATAGATAGATAGAACCAAACTGAGATAGATAGATAGATAGATAGAACCAAACTGAGATAGATAGATAGATAGAACCAAACTGAGATAGATAGATAGATAGAAGGATAGAGATAGATAGATAGATACCAAACTGAGATAGATAGATAGATAGATAGATAGAACCAAACTGAGATAGATAGATAGATAGATAGAACCAAACTGAGATAGATAGATAGATAGATAGAACCAAACTGAGATTAGATAGATAGATAGATAGAACCAAACTGAGATAGATAGATAGATAGATAGAACCAAACTGAGATAGATAGATAGATAGATAGATAGATAGAACCAAACTGAGATAGATAGATAGATAGATAGAACCAAACTGAGACAGATAGATAGATAGAACCAAACTGAGAGATAGATAGATAGATAGATAGAACCAACTGAGAGATAGATAGATAGATAGATAGAACCAAACTGAGACAGATAGATAGATAGAACCAAACTGAGACAGATAGATAGATAGATAGATAGAACCAAACTGAGACAGATAGATAGATAGTTAGATAGAACCAAACTGAGACAGATAGATAGATAGATAGAACCAAACTGAGACAGATAGATAGATAGATAGAACCAAACTGAGACAGACAGACAGACAGAACCAAACTGAGATAGACAGACAGACAGAACCAAACTGAGATAGACAGAACCAAAGTTAGACAGACAGACAGATAGATAGAAAAAAGTTAGACAGACAGACAGATAGATAGAACAAAAGTTAGACAGATAGACAGATAGATAGAACAAAAGTTAGACAGATAGATAGATAGAACCAAAGTTAGACAAAGTTAGACAGATAGATAGATAGAACCAAAGTTAGACAGATAGATAGATAGAACCAAAGACAGATAGATAGAACCAAAGTTAGATTAAGTATGTAAAACCAAACTGAGATAGATACATAGAAACAAACAGAAATAGATAGGTAGAATCAAATTAAGATAGATAGAATCAAAGAACTTAAGTGAGATAGAGAAACAGAGATGGATATATGGCCAGTCCAAGATAAGCAATATTGACGAATTCTGTTAAAATGTCTGAGTATTCACGCCTTAAATCTTAAAATCTGTAAGTCAGTTTTTTTTTCATAACAATCTCTCTCATTCAGCCGAACATTTCTGTAGCCGAGATTAATTGATTGCGTACAAGAGAACTGCTATATTAAACATTTGCTTTTTCCCCTCTTAAAGATTCCATTATCCAAACATGAAATATTGTGTTGCAGGCTGCATTCTCGCTTTCGCCTATGCTGAGCAAAAGGAGAAACCGTCTGCCCCCTCGGCGAAATAAGAGAAAAAGATGAAATTAGACGCTTTGCGAATTTGAAAAGAAAATGTTGGGGGTGGGGGCGAGGGTGAGAGGTGTTGATGGAGAAATGGAAACAAACAAAAGATTTTTTTTTAAATAAAAATGGGGGGAGGTAACGGGGGGGGGGTCTCTTAAACAAAAGAAGTAGAAAGAATAGTTTTTAAAAAAAGACTTATAAAAAAAATACGAAGTGCATAGTAAAATAGAAAATAAGAAAATTTCAAAAAATAGAGAAAGGTACATTGATTTTGACGGAATATGGATACCTACATGGGTCATGTACAATGAAACCTAATTTTGATAGACCACAATAACCTCGAGCACTATTCAGGTGTATACCTGAATAATTATTTACTAAGCTTAGCTTAGATGTGGCACAAGATCAGAGGTATGGAGCGCCCAGTGAGAATTGAACTCACTATCAATGGTCTAGCTCGCTAACCATTACACCACGTGTGGCTTGAATTTTGTGTTCATACACAATAAAGATGAGGACAACAGTCCGAAATATCAAAATTATTCATATCAAGCATCATCTATATAAACAAGGTACCTAATTTATTTTTCAATAAAATATTAAAATCTTTTTATCAGTGGTCCTCGCACATACACATTATATATAAGGTGTGTCAAAAAAGTACAGAGATTTT
>CM042140.1:7526573-7546573 GCA_023376005.1 Doryteuthis pealeii
AATAAAACTCAACCAGATTACGTTAAAACATTAACGTTCTTTATGAATAAGGAAAACGATGCTTGGTTGGTTGGTTGGATTTTACGACAATGCCAACGCTTGTTGGGTTATTTTATGCCGAAGACGTTTTGTTTTGTTTTATTCATTTTTTATGGGTATTTTTCAAACTAAATTTTTTTTAAACACATTTTTTAAAACTCATTTTTTCTATTTATCCCATAAATGGGACCCTAATAGATACTACCACTCCTGGTCAGAGTGGATCTGGGAGTAATAGCAATGAAGGGGTAGTCTACATTCCCTAAATATCCATAATTGGAACTTCTCCATCAGATAGTTTAACGTCATACCCAAGACACTAAGCCCCTCAGTCACCGCCTTCTTGCACATATACGATAAAAAGGGTTGGGACTTGCCATAAAGGCAGTAAGGGTCGGGAAGGTTCACTCTGAGGTGGAGTGGTAGTACCTGTTAAGGTCCCAACTTGGGGTCAAATAATTCTGTTAAATGAATCATATTTGCTTCTACTCTTTTCGGTCTTCCAAACATGAGATTTTACACTGCATAGTTCTTTGGGGTTTTTTGGGGGGTTTTTTTTTTTTTTGGGGGGGGGGTCTTTTCCGCTAAGCAAAAGATAGTTTTAAATCGTGAAATGCGTGTAAAATCAATGATATCATCGGGGAATAAATATCAATGCGTTGATTGCTCTAAAAGCATTTTATTTAATATTCCGTCAAGTTAAATGGCCAACGTTGAATTTTAAAAGTTTTCCCGGCAATAATTCTGTTAATGCCCATTCGGCCCAAATGCCGAAAATAACGAGAAGATTGAGAGAGAGAGAGAGAGAGAGAGAGAGAGAGAGAGAGAGAGAGAGAGAGAATTAAAAAGAGAGGAGAGAGAGAAAGTTAGAGGGAGGAGAGTGGGAATTAGTGAGAGAGAAAACGGACTCAAAGTTTGAGAGAGAGAGAGAGGGAGAGTTAGAAAGGGATGGAAAGGGGAAATACATAAAAATAGAGGATATAGAAGAGTGATATAAAGAGATGAAAAGAAAGAGAGCATGATAGAAAGAACGAATAAAGGAATAGCATGAGAGAGAGAGAGAGGAAAGGGGACTGATAGATAGAAAGAGAGAGGCCAGTGAGATAGAAAGAGAGAATCTAGAAAGAGAGAAGACAGTTAGAAAAAGAAGAGAGATAAAAATAGAGGTGGAATGAAAAAAGAGAGGAATAGCATGAGAGAGAGAGAGAGAGAGAGAGAGACACACACACACACACAGAGGGAGAGAGAGAGAGAGAGAGTGGGTGGGAGAGAGGGGTAGTGGGTGATCCATTTAGCACAGGAGTATGAGTTATAAGATCGAAGGTCGAACCGCCAGCCGCTCCTCGTTGTCACTACTTCCACCTCCACACAGTGTCCACATCTCTGCACAGTCAACAGCACCTCCCCGCCCCGTCCATCGGTGCCCTGAACATTACTCTACCGCCACCAGCGTTCCACTGGCGCCTCTGTTTGCTTCCACGAAATGTTACTTTATTATAATTTGTGCAATGGCTACGGCGAACCATCAGCTAATTGAACAGGCCGCTAGAGAGTGTAGAGATGATGGGATGGAGCGAGATGATAAAGATGAAGAAAGAAAATAAATAAAAAAGACCCAATGAAATAAAGGCGGAAGGAAGAAGAAGAAAAAGAGGTAGTGAAAAGAATAGAGAGTGGGTTACTAATTAAGTGTAAGAGAATAAGAATTCTTCTGCAACGGAATCCTGATATTCTTTGGATACCTATAAACCCACGTGCCGACGCAGATCAGATTAGTATATATGGCTATTCGTTTTGGGGTGCATCTATCTGAGTGTACAAGCCTGGGTGGGTATATGCGATTGACGGAGGCAAGAGAATGCGAGCGAGTCTGTAGCTATGTATACTATACTCATTGAGGGTGTATGCGATTGACGGAGGCCAGAGAATGTGATCGGGTGTGTAGCTATATATACTATACTAGTTGAGGGTGTATCTATCTGAGGCCAGAGAATGTGGTCGAGTGTATATATATATATATATATACACTGGTTGAGGGTGTATCTATGTGAGCGTACAAGCCTGGGTGGGTGTATGTGATTGACGGAGGCAAGAGAACGCGAGAGAGTGTATAGCTATGTATACTATACTCATTGAGGGTGTATCTATCTGAGGCCAGAGAATGTGATCTAGTGTGTAGCTATGTATACTATACTGGTTGAGGGTGTATCTATATGAGTGCACAAGTCTGGGTGGGTGTATGTGATTGACGGAGGCAAGAGAATGTGAGCGAGTGTATAGCTATGTATACTATACTGATTGAGGGTGTATCTATCTGAGATAATAGAATGCGAGCAAGTGTGTAGCTATATATACTATACTGGTTGAGGGTGTATTTATCTGAGGCAAGAGAATGTGAACAAATGTGTAGTTATATATACTATACTGGTTGAGGGTGTATCTATCTGAGGCAAGAGAATGCGAGCGATAGTGTAGCTGTATATACTATACTGATTGAGGGTGTATCTATGTGAGGCCAGAGAATGTGGTTGAGTATGTAGCTATGTATATACTATACTGGTTGAGGGTGTATCTACCTGAAGCCAGAGAATGTGGTCAAGTGTGTAGCTATATATACTATACTGGTTGAGGGTGTATCTATCTGAGGCCAGAGAATGTGGTCGAGTGTGTAGCTATATATACTATACTGGTTGAGGGTGTATCTATCTGAGGCCAGAGAATGTGATAGAGTGTGTAGCTATGTATATACTATACTGGTTGAGGGTGTATCTATCCGAGGCAAGAGAATGCGAGCGATTGTGTAGTTATGTATACTATACTGGTTTTGGGTGTATTTATCTGAGCGTCCAGGTTTGGCGGGTGTATGTGATTGACGAAGACAAAAAATGCAAGCGAGTGTGTAACAATGTATGATACACTGGTTGAGGATGCTTCTAACTGTGCGTACCTGTATGTGACTGGTGGAGGTGAGCGAGTGTGTAACTATTTATAATATACTGGTTGAGTTAAGGTTATGTGCTTTGTATCTTTATAAGCATAGACGGTAAAGAAGAGATCAAGGAGACTTAGACGACTTGGATCTCTAAACGTATACATTAAGCAGATAAAATAAAAGCTCATAGGATGTTGTATAAGCGCATAGTACACACACACACACACACATATATATATATAACTCACACGTAATTGTTCTCCGAGAGAATTCTTTTAACTTATTGTCCTTGATGCACATTCAACTTTATGTATCTATGTACTATATATATATATATATATATATATATATAAAGCAATTTTCGTTCTTTGCATTAGGTCGATGTCTCTCTTTCACACAGAGACGCATACATACACCTTCTGTATGTGTGTGTGCGTGTGTCTCTCTCTCTTATCTTTCTTTTTACTACTTTGTCTCTCTCTCCATTATATTTTATCGCAATCTCTCTCTCTCTCACACACACTTTTTATACACATTTTAACTATTTGTGACTATCTCACACACACACATATATATATATATATATATATACATATACATATACATACATATATAAGAGAGAGAGAGAGAGAGAGAGAGAGAGAGAGAGAGAGGGAGAGAGGGACGGAGCAATATCAAACGAAAGAAAAATGAGAAAAGAAAGACTAAATCCTTAAAAGATGAAGGGTGATATCAAAAGTTAAATGAAAGTATAAGTTGAAAGAACGAACGAATGAAATATAGATAAAAGAGATAGATCAAAATGTATTGTGACAGAACAGATCGAAAGACAAAGGGTTAAAACAAAAGAAAATATAGACACGGAATAAACTGAAAGAAAGATCAAAGCGAAGACCGAAAGAAAGAGAATGAATAGAAAGAAAAATTATCTGTTGCATACATGAAGATCGAATATATATATATATATGTATACAGACTGTCCTAATTGAATAAACAAAACAAAAATTATCCAAATAAATAAAACCAGACAAACACGACAAACACTGATCGCTTGAGGACAACCAGAGAAATGGAACCCCTACACGTGGTCCAGAACTCATACTACGATACACAAATTATCATTCCCCTATTTTTCGTCAGACAGTTTCAGTAATTAGAGTCCTAATGAAGGTTGCTAAAACCGAAACGTTATTACGTCGATTTCTCCAAGAATAAATTCATCTTTTTGGAATATTATGGTTTTCTATTTTCTACAAACTAAAATAAATGTATATAAAGGAATAAAAAAAGATTAGATGCTAAAAAGAAAGAAAGAAAGAAAGAATGATGAAACGAGGACAAGAAAAAGAAAAAAAAGAAAGAAAGATGAAACTAGGACAAGAAAAAGAAAAAAAGAAAGAAAGATGAAACTAGGACAAAAAAAAGAAAAAAAGAAAGAAAGATGAAACTAGGACAAAGAAAGAAAGATGAAACTAGGAAAGAAGATGAAACTAGGACAAAAGAAAGAAAGAAAGATGAAACTAGGACAAAGAAAGAAAGAAAGATGAAACTAGGACAAAAGAAAGAAGAAGATGAAACTAGGACAAAAGAAAGAAAGAAAGATGAAACTAGGACAAAAGAAAGAAAGAAAGATGAAACTAGGACAAAAGAAGAAAGAAAGATGAAAGACAAGAAAGAAAGAAAGAAAGATGAAACTAGGACAAAGAAAGAAAGAAAGAAAGATGAAACTAGGACAAAAGAAAGAAGAAAGAAAGATGAACTAGGATGAAACTAGGACAAAAAAAAGAAAGAAAGAAAGATGAAACTAGGACGAAAGAAAGAAAGAAAGAAAGATGAAACTAGGACAAAGAAAGAAAGAAAGAAAGATGAAACTAGGACAAAAGAAAGAAAGAAAGAAGATGAAACTAGGACAAAAGAAAGAAAGAAAGAAAGATGAAACTAGGACAAAAGAAAGAAAGAAAGGAAAAGAAAGAAAGAAAGAAATGAAACTAGGACAAAAAAGAAAGAAAGAAAGATGAAACTAGGACAAAAGAAAGAAAGAAAGATGAAACTAGGACAAAAGAAAGAAAGAAAGATGAAACTAGGACAAAAGAAAGAAAGAAGATGAAACTAGGACAACTAGGACAAAGAAAGAAAGAAAGAAAGATGAAACTAGGACAAAAGAAAGAAGAAAGAAGATGAAACTAGGACAAGAAAAAGAAAGAAAGATGAAACTAGGACAAGAAAAAGAAAGAAAGATGAAACTAGGACAAGAAAAAGAAGAAAGATGAAACTAGGACAAAAGAAAGAAAGAAAGATGAAACTAGGACAAAAGAAAGAAAGAAAGATGAAACTAGGACAAGAAAAGAAAGAAATGAAACTAGGACAAAAAAAGAAAGAAATATGAAACTAGGACAAGAAAAAGAAAGAAAGAAAGAAAAAACTAGGACAAGAAAAAGAAAGAAAGAAAGAAAAAACTAGGACAAGAAAAAGAAAGAAAGAAAGAAAAAACTAGGACAAGAAAAAGAAAGAAAGAAAGAAAGAATGATGAAACTAGGACAACAAAAAGAAATAAAGAATGATGAAACTAGGACAACAAATAGAAAGAAAGTTGCTTTAAGAGTGAAGTAAATAGATTTATGCGTAAAAATATTGATTGACTTCTGATAAATAATATTGATGCCTATGTAACAGCGTACGTTTTTATAGATAGAACTGATCGTCAGATTTGGGCTGAAAACATGGTGCTAATGTCCAAGTGTATAAAGTGAGTTAAAATGACACATTTATATTGTGGAACCTCGGTTCTCAAACGATTTTAAGGTCAAACAATTCAGAGTTCGAACAACAAATTTGAGTAAAAAACGCCTCAGTTGTCGAAGAAATTTTTGGATATCGAACACACGAGTTGAGCCGATTAAAACGGAAGTCGCACGAATGACTACCGGAAGACTTTACAGTTTTGTGTGTTATCTGTTATTTAAATACACGTCTTCTTATGTTATATACAACTGTAGGTACATACGTTAATGCACGTATAGGAAAGGCATGGGCCGCTATAAATAAATTATCGGTAATATGGAAATCCAATCTCACAGACAAGTTAAAGAGACAGTTCTTCCAGGCCGTTGTCGTATCAGTGCTGCTGTATGGCTGCACCACCTGGACCCTAACGAAGCGACTAGAGAATAAACTAGATGAGAGCTGCACAAGAATGCTGTGGGTGATCCTGAACAAGACATGAAAACAGCACCCCACGAGAAAGCAGCTGTACGGCCACCTGCCATATATCACCCAAACCATCCGAGTAAGACGGACAAGACACGCAGGACACTGCTGGAAAAGCAAGGACGAACTCATGAGATGTTCTCTTGTGGAAGCCAGCACATGGGCACGCCAGTGTGGACCGACCAGCGAAGACGTACCTTGACCAGCTCTGTGCGGATACAGGATGCTGCACAGAGGACCTCCCGAGAATTATGAGCGATAGGGATGGGTGGAGAGAGATTTTCATGGATATACGCGACATGATGATGATATAGTTACATAAATAGACATTCTTCTGGTGACCAAAAATATAAATTCACTTTACACTATTTCTTTATGGGAAATATTGTTTCAGTTTTCAAACAAATCGATTCTCGAACATAATTTTTGAACGAATTCTGTTAGAGAACAGAAGTTTCACTGTATTTTGAATATCACATCTGAAAACCGGGGATGAGGGTGCGGATAACAAATGGACAGAATGGTTGATTTGTTTTACGGCATATCAACCTCAGTGGGTTATTTAATGCCGACAAAGTTGTGAAATAAATTTATTCTTAATGCATAATACAATTTTGTTTATCAATTCATGTTTTTCTATTTAACCCATAGATGGGACCCTAACAGGTACTACGACTCCGGGTCAGAGAGGACCAGGGAGCAATGGTGATGAAGGGGTGCTCCACATTCCCCAAACCTCCAAAACTGGAACCTCACCATCAGATAGAGTTTAACGTCATCCTCAGGACATGTAGACCCTCAGTCACCGCCTTCTAGCACCCATATGATAAAAAATGGTTGGGGCTTGCCATAAGGGCAATAGGGTTGGGAAAGGACAAAATGAGAGCAGAGACAAAGAATTTGACATTCATCTTCGAGATGACATTACAATTTGTATAATACGCACTTTTAAGTATCATGTTATTTTAAGCATTCTTGTTCATTATCTTTGTTTAATGACTAATCAACCTTCGTGGGTTATCTAATGCCAAAACCATCCTTGTAGAAGAACATTAGTAGTACTTCACCCTGTCGGCTGGGACAGAAAAATACACCTCTGCAGAGGGGTAAAATATTCCCAACGAGGCCATCGGTTTGCCGTGGGTGGCGACCAGTGATGCTTAAGGACGGAATCCTGTTGGTTGAAAAGTCCACGACATGTAACACTCTACTTTGGTGCTTACTTAGGCTAGACGGATTATCAGAGAGGCCCTTATCGATCAGTCGGTTTGTCACGTCAAGTCCTTGCATCTATATGATTGTCCCAGCCCTATTACTTTCATGGAAAATCCCCAACCATTTTATCATGTATGTGCTATACTGTACATTGATAAATATTTATATTTTTATTACAACGTTCGGTAATAAATACTATTCAATAATATCCGTTTTGGTTGTATAATGATCGACTAGAAATGATAAAATCCTTGGTTTGGAAAAAAATAAACTTTTTTAAAAAAATTGTTGGGGATGTGCGTATTTAAGAGCAATACTGTATTTGGGCCTTGGGATGTTTTAAACCCTCGGACACTGTCCGCCCTTCCACTGGAACGACCTTATTTTTTCTGACATCTTGAAAAACAAAAAGATAAGACGGAAAAGAAAAAGATTGAAGAAAAATATCGTGGAAGTCATGATATATAACCTTGAAAAAAATTGACATAAGATAAGGAGAGTAACGAGAAGGGATCTTTTGTGCGGGGAGAGGTTTACAAAGATCGGACGGGATTTTCGGCCATGTTTGCAGGAAGGGCGGACAAATAATCAGTTAGAAGTGACGACAAAAAAAAGATAATAAAATAAAATAAAAAATAAAGAAATAAAAAATAAACAAAATATTTTTTTTAAATTGTGAGAAACGTGTCTGTCATGGGCAAATGCATGTCATTCACCAGATGGAGTAGACAAGGCAAGACAAGGACCCGAACTATTAAAAAAAATAATACAATCCAATGTAATAATCTCTGGCTTCAAATAACTCCTGATACAATATTTGCCAAAGATTTACCGCCAATAATTAGGTGAAAAGAGAATTAGGGGTAAAGTTTCCTTTTCTGGCTGACATTCATCCTTTCTTTGTCAGATATCTCAAGATGAACAATTGGAAGTATTATAATCATCATCATCATTATCTATATATCAATACTCGTGTTCCTTAATTGTACGACCGTTATCATTTTGCAACACCCTATGGTTAAAATTGAAACTGTCCAAATCATCCAAGATGAAGAGGAAAAATGTAGATCCTGATTATCGGGTGTTGGTTTTCCTCACGCCCTTCTTTCTCTACCATTATTCTCCACCTCTCTCTCATTAACTTCTACAAGTACTCTCTCAAACACACACGCACACTCTCTCTCTCTAATTTAACTCGACAGTTTTTCTCTCTCCCTCTGTTTCATTTCGCTTTACGTCTTTCTCTACCATTTATCCCCCCCTCTCTCTCTGTTATTTCTCCTTTTATCCCCCCTCTCGCTCTCTCATTTCTCTTTCTATCTCTCTTTTTTTTTACTATTTCTCCTTTTATCTCTTCTCTTTTTCTTCTATTTCTTTTCCTCTATAATTTCTCTCAACGTCTCTCTCTCTCATCTTTCTTAACTCTCTCATCTTTCTTAACTCTCTCTCTCTCTCTCATCTTTTATCTCTTTCCCCTCAAACACTGTCAATATTTACCTAAAAATCATTTCTTTTATCATTAATCATACTCGTTTCATTTTTTGTCACCATTCCCATCCCCCAATTGTCTGTCAACTCTAACATTACAATATCCTCATCCCATTCAAAGAATCCCGATCCAGAACCCCCCCCCAAAAAAAAAGCCTTGCCCCAACTTAACTTTACAGAAAATCCCCAGAGAGTTCGAATTCATCCAAAGACCGTCACCGGTCGGAAAATGTCAGATCGGACGACAATGCGGCTTTTGTCAACGAGACGGACAATTCACGTGAAACCAAAGTTCAGTTATCCATAAAAGTTGCCCCTGACCTTCCCTTTCTTTGCGGCTGAAGAACGTTTCATATTTGTGCTCAACAAACATGGCTGCATTTTCAATGTTCACGACGGCACCATCTGGAAGGGGATGTTTTTTAATGCTCACGTTACAATTGAATGCTTGTGTCTCTTTATCAGTGTCTGGGTGGTTGGTTCTTGTTGACATTCAATGGCGATTTTATAGTTGAATTTCAATCTTACAATATTCGTACACGTGTATAGGTTGACACCATGTTTCTGCCCAAAAATGAGGTAGTCTAAATTCGACTTATACACAAGAATATTGGCACGTGGTGTAAGTTTGCATTTCACATAGCACTAATAAGTAAAGTAAAGTCGTCGGGGCGGCCTAATGTCGGTATCAGCCAGATAGCGAGGGAGTCTATCCCCTTTTCACAAGCGCTAGACCAAGGAGATTATTTTAGCATCTGAGGTGGAGCGCCACACCTACCTTCAGCTCCTTACTTTACCTCACAGATTCCTGTACTACTCATACGCTGAGTTGGCGGGGGTCGATATCGAACTAGGAACCTTATGGTTTCTAGCCGAACACTCTACCGACTGAGCTAAACCGACCCTTCGGAAATGTATGCATCTAACTACTCTCCCCCTAGCTATGGGTAAATAGTATTGGTAAAGCATGGTCTGTTGTTGAAACTTTAAAGGCTATATAGAAATCTTATCCTTCTGATGAAATAAAAAGAGAATTCTTTTTTTAGCCCTGTCAGTACTATTGTATGGTTACACCACTAAGACTCTTACTAAACTCTTGGAGAAAAGGATAGATAGGAACTACTACTCATGCTGTTTTTAACAAATCCTGGAAACACCACCTTACAAAACAGCAATTGTACGACCGCTTACTTCCCATCTCGCAAATCATCCAAGAACAACGAGTAAGATATGCTGGTGAAGTAAGAACGAACTCATAAGTGATGTTATTCAATGGACTATTACCCATATATACACCAGTGTTAGCCGACCAGCAAAAAAAACTTGCATTCGTCAGCTCTGAATGGACATTAGAGGAAGTATAGAGATCCTACCAAGAGTTATGGTTGATAGGGACGAATGGTGAGAGAGAGTCGGAGAAATATGTTGTCAACACGCCTTGATGATGATAATGATGATGATGAATATATACCGAATCATTTCAATATTTTCAGTGTATTATCCTTTGTCTTTTTTTTTTTTTTTTTTTTTTTTTGAAACCGTTACAATCTGGTGTTCAAAAATCTTTCGTTTTTAAAATTTGAATTTTTTTTACCTACTAATATACTTTGAAAACAGCATCCATATCCTTGCTTATATTCCTTCAGTAAAATACTTACCAGTTACCTGTAACTTAAAACAATTTACTCAAAATTTCCTATAAAAAAAGATTTTCAACTGGACCATTCGCCAATCATCCCCAGGTGACATTGAATTAAATCGATAGCTTTTCTCCTTTCTTCGAGGGGTTTGAAAATACTTAGGAATCTGTTATGGTATCTTGTCTTGAGCCGTTGATAGTTTTTAATAACGAACACAAGACATTCTAGATTTTTTTTTTTTAGAATTATCTCACCTGAGGATAATTGGAAAATCATCGAATCGTATATCAACTCAGAATATATTCTGATAATGTAAAGTAATATTTTATACAATTTCTCTCTTTCCCTGACTCGCACATACATACACAATGAAAAAAAATTACTGGTCTACATGAAATGACAAATATCTTTTGTTCTTTCTTTTTTTTTTTTTTCTTTAATCAGAACATTTTTTTGTATTTTGTATAAATATTCATATTTTAATACATTTCAATATATAATTATTTTTTCAGTATATTTAGCATTTTAGATATATTTATTAGTCAGATTTATAGGCAAAAGTACCTTGACTTACGTCCCTTATTAGTTCCTGGAGTGAAAGCTGTTAAACAAAATCGACTAAAATTAAAATATTTGTTCTAATTTAAATTAATGTCATACTTGATCCGTACAATAAAAGAAAATGAAAACAATTGATAATAGAATAATTACTTAATTAAAACGACTTAAGTCAATGCATCACTAATTATATATATATATATATATATATAAATGACGTAAGTCAATGCATAACTATATATAAATGACGTAAGTCAATGCTTTATATATATATATATATATATATATATATATATATATATATATATATATACACGTTATCGTATACTTAAAAAAAAATCTTGCTTCTTTGTATATAATACGTTGGATAAAACACTTATATCCGATAAAAAAAATTTGCTGATCTTAATGAAGTTTATTTTTTCACGTTAATATTTCTCAATCCTTTTACAAACCAATAATATTGAGATTACATCCTTTTTGTAGACCAGCATCAATGAGGGAAAAAAAACAAAGAAAATATGAAATTCATACTTAACTGTCCTCCGTTGAATTGTATATCCAGATTGATTTGCCTACTTGTATATATGGCTAGATAGAAGAGATTTATTTTGCCCAGTTAGAGGGACAATATATGATAAAAACTCAAGAGCATAAACAGGAAGGCAATATACGTGGAATATATTGAGACATTTCCCCATTTTAACTAAAACAGATCTATATTCATTTATTGAAACCGAATTCTTGAAATGAGGCTTAATAATTTGCATTATTTAGATTTTTCGGACTGTTGGACTCATCTTTATTGTTATATGCACAACATTTCGGCTAATTTGCTTTCCGACCTTCTGCAGGTGATTTTCTTGCCGAACTTTGGAACCTTCTTGTCTAAATAGGGAGTATTCATGTCGTAATCAGTATCGTTCACGGAGCTTCGAACCGAACCCTTTATTCAATCCACTGAGTAGACATGAAGGCTCCAGAGTTCGACAAACAAAATCACCTGAAGAAGGTCGGCAAAAAGAAAAGCAACCAAAAGAACTCAATACACTAAGTAGAGTAAAAATATAGAAAACCTAAATTGACTCAGACAATACCTACCTAGGTAGTATCTGACTCAATTTAGGTATATATATATATATATATATATATAGCGATATATATGAGCGAATTAAAAGGTACGCAAGCGAAGCAGTTTCCTTGATGGAATTCAACCAAAATTGAAAACTCAAACGTACATATGATTTGCATATATATATATATATATATATATATATATATACACTGAGTATTAAGAATAAATGAATACCTTAGTTCAGATATAAATTTATTTCGGCATTTTTTTTTTTTTGCCTCTTTCAGTTTGATTTTTAATCTGAAGATTTCATATCCGGTCATATGATCTTCCGGTCTCACTGATTTTTTTTTTTCAAATTAATTTTTCCGTGTTTGTTTAATACGCCAGCTCACGTATACGATCGCACATAAATTTACACCTGAACTAAGGTATTCACACATATATATATATATATATATATATATATATATATATACGTATGAAATACTGTATTATAGAAATTAATCAATCTGATGACCCCCTTTTAAAACGATCAATATCACATGACTATAAAATATCAATCAATATTATCGATTAGTTTTCAGATGAAGAAGGCTTAAGTGATTATTGCGTTTAAATCAAAACCGGTTTTTGTCTGATCACCAAGGTTAAGCAACATTGAATTCAAAGACAATTTGAATGGGTAACAAATTATGAATATTCAATACTACAGGCTCCGAAAAAGTCTGATCTCCCCGATTTATCATGGCGTAGAATGGTGAACATTGTGCGTTTAGCAGGGAGCTTCCTTGCAATGGGTGATGAGATCCTGTGGCCGAATCGCTCACCAGATCTATCCCCTTGAGATTACTTCATCTGGGGATATCTGAAGATTGAAGTCTTTAAACATAGGCAGCTCACAATCGATGAATTAAAAGATTTTATTCTTCATAGGATCGCAACAATACGAAGCGACCGCTCCAGAACTTCACTATATATATATATATATGTTACTATCAATTTAAAAGGCATTTGTTGTCACTAATTTAAAAGCAGCGTATTAGCCACTGATCCTTAAGACAAAGTGCTCTAGAAAAACATTACAGCGCTTTGTCTTGAGAATAAGAGGCTAATACTCTGCTTTAAAATCAGTGGTAACAAATGCCTTTTAATTTGATAGTACGCTACTCATTATATATATATATATATATATATATATATATATATATATATATATAAACTTTATTGTGTTATTATTAATAAGAAATAAATTATAAAAATACTTTAGAATTATCTTTTTACAGTTATTCCCCTTTTTTATGAATATCATCATAGTAATTGAGGCAAGCATGAACACTATTTACACACCATCAAGTTACTTAATTGATTCAAAATTACTTCATCCTCTAAGTCTTAAATGCTACTGCGCTAACAAATCTTGCTAGGGATATTCTCTAATATTGCCCAAACATAAATCATGCTATGGTGTGCCATTTTTGCTATGCAAGTTTTGAACTATTACAATTATGGAGTCATAGATTATTTGTAAATATGATATGTAATAGCCCCTTCCGTTACTCTCGGCACTCAACGCATGTGCGGATTTTGCGGAGGGGAGTGATTGACAGGTGATAGGTCATAGTTCACCATCCTCTAGTAGTCACAGAAATGGTTAATGAAATGTCTCATTATATTCGCTTTGGCGAACAAGATAAATCGCGACTTAACTTTTCCTGTTTCTGAGTTTTGTACATATATTGTTCTGTAAAGGAATTTTTTTAGTAGGGAGAGATGATACTTTTTTTATCTGAGCAAAATGTAGGGTAGAGAAAGAGTAAAATAGTCCTTGTGTGTCGGGGGGCATTTTTGGGGGGATGGGGGGCCCTACTGTATTTTTTTTTTATGGAGAAGAAAAAGAAGAAAAAGAAGGAGAAGAAGAAGTACAACAACAACAACAAAGAAGATCCATGCTTTGACCATTATGTTGGTATTCACCTTTTCTTGCTGTTGCTGCATCTGCTTCATGAGCTGATTTTTCTTCTTATCCTTACAACGTTTGTTTTGGAACCAGACCCGTATAACGCGCGGACTTAACCCCGTCATCTCTACCAGTTGCTCCTTCATGAGGGCGTCCGGTCGAGGGTTCGCGTTGTAACAGGTGCGAAGCGTGTGCAACTGTTTTTCGTTCAAGACTGTGCGCACGCGCGTCGTCTTCTGTTCCGTTTTGTGCACATGGGGTCGCATACCACCTGATCTGTTGGTCTGCATCGGCTCTGCTCTTCCTGGAAATAAAAAGAAAGGAAGAGAAATACCCCAAAAAGAGGAGGTCAGGAAAACTTACGCACTGTACAGATTTTGGAAGAACAAAAAAGAAAAAAAAAAGATATTAATTTAACAAGTTGACTATTATTGGTACACATAGGTACTAGTGTGTATATTACTGATGTACGTAGCGGTACATACGTGTGTGTGTGAGGGGGGAGATACTAATTAATTTAACATATTGATTATGTATTGGTACACACATGTACCAATATGTATATTACTGATGTACATAGTACAACAGCAGAGATTTTGAAGAAAAAAAATATATTAATTAATTTGATACGTTGACTATGTAATGGTACACACATGTACCATTGCAAATATTTCACTACCTTTTTTCTGTAATAAATTTATTTCTACCAGAAACTCAAAAGGCTTTTGAAAATTAAAAGAAAAATTTAAAATCCTTAAGATGCCAGCCTCTTCAGACGGATTTTACAAAATAAAGGGATTCACCGAAAGAAGGGTTAATGCAACCAGAAAATTCACAAAATTTAGGTCAGACAGCATATATATATATATATATATATGTATATGTATATGTATATATATGTATATTTTTTATTTTACAACCCCCCTTTTAAGAAATAGTCTAAAATATATATATATATATATATATATATGCATAGACAGGGTCACAGAGATGAATTTTGATTATATTTCTTTTAATTAATATATACTATATACACATATCCACTACTATGTATCTATATTTTTATATACAATAACTTTTGTCAGGAAAAACTCAGGCACAACACAGACTGAAGGAAACAAGATATTTGACTAAGTATTGGTACACATACGTACCTCTGTGTCTACAATTTTTTTTATATAAACATAAAAATTCATAATTATATACGATATATATATACAATATATATAAAATACAATATATATAGATATATACAATATAGATATATACAATATATATGAATATATACATGTATAATATTTGTGCCAGGGAAAACTTACGCACAACACACGGATTTTTTAGAAAAACTATTTGAAACGTTGACTACGTATTAGTATACATATGTAACACTGCAAATATTTCACTACATTTAAAAAAAAAACATATTTAGAATATATACTTTTCATAATAACATAGCATCTACATATACTACTTAATTATATACTATAGTTGACTATGTAATTGGCACTCATTTTGTACCCCTATCTATATTACTGATGTAAGTAGTGGTACATAAAACTGTAATCTATTTCAAATTGATAAAGGATTGGTTGTTTTGTTTACGATATATCAGCTCTTCTTCAGTTATTTAATGCCTAATCCAGTCATTTTGGTATCAAACTGCTTACAGTACCTGCTGTTGCTTAAATGGTTACCCATTTAAGCATTGAACAGGTACGTCGCTGCTTAACTTCGGTGATCTAGAGGAAACTGTGACTTTACTGTAAGACCAAAAAAAAGTAAAAGTAAAGTCGTCGGGTGGCCTAAAGTCGGTATCAGTCAATCAGCGAGGAAGTCTATCCCCTTTTCACTAGCGCTAAACCAAAGAGATTATGTTTGCGTCTGAGGTGGAGCGCCTTTCTTTACCGCAAGATCCCAATGCTACTCATACGCTGAGTTGGCGAGGGCCGGTATCGAACTAGGAACCTTGTGGTTTCTAGCCGAACGCTCTACCAACTGAGCTAAAGACTGGTTTAATCTTGTTTAATGCCAAATACAAAAAAAAACATGCCCCCCCCCCAAAAAAAAAGAGAAACAGCATGGGTACTGGTTTAAAAATAAAAATTCAAGAAATAATGGATTGTTTATATTTAAACCATCGAGTCAATGTTGCTGATTTAAGCAACAGGGGATTTGCTGAAAATAAATTGCAGCAGGAATTATTCGATCAGCCATAATTAGATTTCACGTTTCCCGATCGAAAACAGATAATCCGGGTCAGCTTAAGCTGACATCCAAGTGCGTACGGGGGTAATCCCAACGGTAAGGTCTCAAAAATATTTAGAAATCACAGAAACGTGTATTCTCAATGTTCTTTAGAACGATTTCTTCAACATTTTCGTGGGATTCATTTACATTTTTCTCACATATACACAACACACATGATAATATATATATATATATATATATATATATATATATATATATATATATATATGTATGTCTAGAAGACTGGCCTCCAACAGACAAGGTTGACGAAACACGTGCCGCAGAGGAACTGAGCGATTTCAATATTGAAGTCAATAGATGTCTTCGTCGTCATGCACCACAGAATGCAGATGGAAATTTCCCTTGCAAGGTTTGTTCTGCAAGCCCAGAATTGGACTAATTAGCCATCAAAAAGTCCATAACGAATCAACAACATGGAGTGATGTCATCGTCGTCTGGTAGACTCCAAAAGGAATGATGCAGCATGATTATATCTTATTATAATGGAGATTGTGTGTTTTTGTGTCTGTAACCGAAACTATATCACTACTCAAATCATAATTTCCTTAGTTATTGACATCATATTCTCTATGATTTGATTTGATTTAAATCTCAATTATTAATAAAATTGTTTTACATCATTAAGACTGTTGACCATATCTACATATAATAACATGCAATTGTATTTATATATACAACAAAATAACTGTTTACAGTGTGAATGGGAATGCTAATTTACATATTGATATAAAAAATTTGATTTTAGTAAATATGTGCTAGTATTATTAGTTTCTAATTGTTTTGTTTTATTTTTAAAAACATGAGCAAAAATCTCTTCAATAAATCAAAAAAGAAATCCATTAACAAGTAGAAATAACTATTTTTATTATTTTACTTCCTCTTCTGACTAAATAGTTAGATTATGAAAATTTAACAATGAAAGACGGAAGTGATAGAAGAGTAATCTTCAGTTGTTCTATTTTTCGATTATACTCCTCTTTGTTTCAAATCTTTTTATTTAGTTTAATTAGCCTTTCAAATTTAATATAAGATTTTATTACTTTAAAACTTAGATACTTGCACCCGGAGGGTGCATATATTTGCTAGTATATATAATTACTTCACATTTAGGCTGAAGCTGCAATACGACCTACATGTTGAGTAGTCTCAATGATTTTTAGGCATAAAATAATCCTTGACGGGTTGATATGCCGTTAAAATCAATCGCCCAATCAGCGCATATAAGACTGCGTGGTTTTATGGCGAAAGTGCGTGCGCCAATGTGGATATGATTTGTTTTTATTGCGCACAGAGCAATCTCGAGTGATAATTCAAGACAGTTGTAACGACAATTAAACAGCCGGCACCCGGTGAGAGTTACGACTAGAAATGCGTAAAGTTAGATTGCCATCTTCATCCTGCGGAGAACATCCACGATAAAATCCAATGTTCCCTCTAAGAAACGCCATTTTCTAAAATGGCCTCCCTCGAGTGAAAATCAGATTCATAATATTCACATCTCATAAAAGAACTGTTTAGATGTAATACAAAGTGGGTGGAGAGAACAGGGTTCGAGCCTAGCTAAAGGTGCAGGATTTTTCTAATGCGAATTCTATAAATCAAATTGGCTCTCTACTTGAAAGAATGATGCAGCATGATTTTCTATTACATATATATATATGTATATATATATATATATAAGAGAGAAGGGGAGAGGGGCAGAGGGAGGGGGAAACTTACATGTTTGTTTTATTTGTAATATTTCTTTTGGGAATTACGGAATATATTTTGGCAATTTGATCTTATGTCGTCCCGGCCTCCTGCCTTAATTTAGCTAGCCAGAGTCAAGCGAATTTCCGGCCCAAACTTAGATATTTTTAGAGTCGTCTTTTTGTCACTTTTTGTCGGAAAATTAATGTAGATATTTTAAAGGCCTCCCCCCTCCCTGAGTTTTATCGGCAAATCAGTGTAAATATTTTTCAACTTCCCTTTTAAGAGAGAGAGAGAAAGAGTATTGAAATAAGATCATTATACTTTTTACATATTAAAGTAATTGCAATAGCTCTTAAGTAAACATATGAAATGGTGTAATAATTAAATTATCATATTCTGGTATATCCACAAGTCCTGCTAGTAATGATATTGTTCAGACATGGTTTGTAGAGATAATACTGTAGACACATTTAATATATTTGTAGAATTAGCTCATCTTGAAAGTAAGTGAGAGTTAGCGCAAAAAAGACAACGTGGGCATGTATATGTGTATATGAGCGCTACGGGAAGAGACTGAGTTAGATAGAAGGTTTGGATTAAAAAAAAAGAAATCCTAAGGAAATATCGGCGAGTGAGACGTAAAGACGAAGAAACCTGACCAAGAATTAGATAAGAAGAACGCTAAGAAAAACATTGACGATTTTTTCGGGTGCATAGCCGCAAACTGATGTTCTTTCTTAATTTTTTATTTTTTTCTATTACGATTTTTGCTTTAAATTTCTATTTTTTAGTTTTATTTTATTTGAATCGGCTTAATTCAATAGCGTATTAATGAAACGACTCGTCAAGCGGTTTGAATAACTTCTTTTGTTTACTTACGACCCGAAACGTCCTCAAAATTGATTTCTCGGTTAACCTTTTCATACTCTAGTTGCCTTTCTTGTACGGTTCAGCTGATTTGATGAAGCCCAATAGATTGCCATAAAGTAATCCTAGACCAAAGATGGACCACGGTGTTTGGGTGGGGTGGGGAGAGTTGATGTCTATCTTTTTTTCCTTCCTCTTCACTTCATCTATTACCTCATCTAACTCACGATGTATTTTCTAAGTTATCCATTGAATCCACGTTGTCGACTGCCATTAATTGCGACATTTTCATCGGCAATTTAATCCGAGATACGCACTCAAACAGAAGAAAGAAAAAAGGAAGAAAGGCTACAATTGTAGAATAGCACGCAAGAGATAATACCATTAGAATCGCATTTACGTATAAATAGCATTAGATTACGGAAATTTCCGAAGTAGCCTAACCCTAAAACTAACCCTAGAGTCTTAAAGGTTTGATGTATCTCCGTGAAATGGTTATGCTTTTTATACGTAATCTAATGATATTATCTCTTGCGTGCTATTCTGCATTAGTACCGAAGAAAGTTTACTCTACATCACAGTAAGGTTTTTCCAAGAAACTGGAAGTTTCTGACTTTTCCCGAAAAGAAGTGAACTTGTTCAAAGTTGTAGTCCCAGGAATAGTAAAGATATTCTAAGATTGGGTTGGTTGGTTCGGTTTTTCGGCATGTCAACCCTTGTTGGGTTATTTTATGCCGGAGACATTGTTTTATTCATTCTTGTTAAGTACTCAATTATTTTTTAACTCAAGTTTTTTTTTAACACATTTTTTCTATTTAACCTATAGGTGGGACCCTAACAGGTACTACTACAGCGGGTAATACTGGACCTGGGAATAATGGTGATGAATGGGCACTCCACATTCCCTAGAGCTCCAGAATTGGGACTGCATCATCAGAGAGTTTAACATCATTCACAGGACATTAAGATCCCCAGTCACCGCCTTCTAGCACATATATGATATGGTTATCATACCGTTACAATGGATCAATAGATCACACAGCAAATTGTTCTATGAGA
>CM042140.1:7551573-7584073 GCA_023376005.1 Doryteuthis pealeii
AAAAGTTTTCGAAAAAAAAAAGTGCATTAGATGTGGCGGGCCTCTGTTCAGTGAAAACCATCTTCTGGTGTGTGTGTGTGTGGGGGGGGGGTGGGTGAGAGAGATTTCATATTATAGAGTAATAAGCCTAGAGAAGATGGGGAAGAGGAAAATTAATCTCTAACACATGGTATGAAAATTACTTTGGCTAAAGAACCGAGGTTGTCCTGCTATTTCCCCATAACTGGTAGAAAACATGGATTCATACCTTTCGCATTAACCTGAAATGAAATCCAAACAACCTCGTCCAGTATTTGAACTCGGGTCGCCGTTTCCATTTCATCCGTTACACTAAGGGAACCCTATTAGTAACTTGTAGAAAGTCGAGTCAAAACAATGACAACAGATTTTACAAGTTCACTGTGTATTAATCAATTAAACACAGCTTTTGACTTGACCTGAAATCAATTCGTCTCTCCATTTGTCAAGGCAAATCTAACGATACTGAACTCGAACAGTTCAGTTCTGATCCCTACCACTCTAGCCAAATCCGCGAAGGCTACGAAGCCCCAGTAGTGATAAAAAGTTAGCAGCTGCTTCAGAAAAAGGGGGGGACAAGCAGTGTCAGTTTAGTCCAATTGGCCAATTGAATTAGCTTAATAAGATCGCTGGGAGATTTTACCCTACTTTTCGCCAACCTTCCATACTTGTCTGAAATCTCACGTCCAAACAAACCCAATTCTATTACTTCAGTCTTTCCTCTCTGTCTCTCTAATAACCTCTCTCTCTCTTTTTTTTTTCCTCTTTTTTTTTGTTTGACTTCTTGTCTCCCAGTCTTCTTGCTATCCAGCCTTTCACCAGGACCGAACTTAATAGTTGCTCGTCAACAGCAGAGAGGACACACAGCCCGGTCTACATTTTTAACAGAGGGGTCAAAGGTAAGCAAGAATGTCTCAGATAATAACGTCAACGGACTGACGTCAGGTTTCGCATATCCGACAGACAGACAGACAGACGTAAAGACGGCCATGCAGGGATGGTCACTGCCAGAAAAGAGCGCAACTTAAAGGCAAGAAGTGACAAGGTAAAATAAACTTAATGTTGTGCTGGGGCAGCACGCAATGACGTGACACAAGAAGGAGCTAGGAACATTGAAATGGTTTCCAAGATCACCGTACGGTGCACAAGAATGGAATGTCAGGAACGGAAGATTTCAAAGTGTAGAAGAGTATTTTGGCATTGGAAATTTAATGGTTCCGTACGAGACTTCCTTTCAAAAAACTTTTTCTGTTTTTGCATTTTTTTTTTGTAAGCTTTGTTGAAGTGTGAGGTCTTGTAAAATTGACAGACCACTCCGGATCTTTAAGAAACAAGCGATTTACTCTCTGATCTTCTCGGGCACACCATTGTGATGTAATGGTTTACAAACTAGTCACGCAAATCAGTTGCTATAGTGTAATTGGTTCAATCTTCAACTGAGTACATCAAGGCCAGAAATATTGATACACGTATATGGAGATTAGAGTGGAAGAGCGCGATGTAATGGTTAGGGTAGTAGGAAACGGACTCGTCGACGCGAGTTCAAATCCTGTACGAGGCTGTGTGCATTTCACATAGCGCTAATATCCTTTGGAAAGGTACGCATCCAACTAATATCCCTCCACCTATGGTTAATAGTAGGGCAAACGGCTCTTTAACATTGGTTAGGCAAATGTAGCAACTTCAGCTAAATATTAAAGACAATAATTTCCATATATATATGAGACAATAATTTGGCTTTTTTTCTTTTATGTGATAGACTTAATTTTAGGCTTTAATATAGGCTATGCTTTGATAAAAGAGCCTGTACATTCAGACATACATTAACAAAACAATCCAGATAAATTTAACCAGAATATGGTTTCCAGTAAACAAATGGACTGGTCACATTTGAATGTAATTTTTCCAAAATAATTTTTGTGACTTTTTTTTTTCTCATACTTTCTCCTGATGATGACCTAATGTCGAAACTAGTAGAGAACTATGAAAAGATAAATAAAAAAATATTCC
Organism: Doryteuthis pealeii; assembly: GCA_023376005.1. Taxonomy (NCBI): domain Eukaryota; kingdom Metazoa; phylum Mollusca; class Cephalopoda; order Myopsida; family Loliginidae; genus Doryteuthis; species Doryteuthis pealeii. The sequence goes on from CM042140.1 coordinate 7,553,602, forward strand.
GGTTTGTCTCATTACTTATATATATATATAAGGTGAATTCATCTTGATTATTCACAATTAGTTGCGATCTTGGGTCATTGTCAGAAAATTTCTTGTGAAACAAATTATTTTTAGAAAGTTTTAAAAGTTTTGTAAGTGTTTGACAAGTCATAAAAATTCGGGCAAAGAAAGGTATTAGAAGCGGCGAGTCCATCTGTTCAGTGAAAACACACACACATATTATAATATATATATATATATATATAAGCATTTTGCCAAGTGTATCTGTTAGTTACAATCTGTTTCTGATCCATTTCTCTTTGTATTTATTTCCACTTCTTCTGAATGCATCCAGATTTTAGAATATCTGCGCTACGTTTCTTCGCTCTTGTCCACGTATCAGTAAACAACGAATAGAAAAAGAAAATAAAAATAAATAAAAAGGGAAAATCTCGCGAACACAAGCTGGGCTAAAATTTGTACAAATGCAAGCGCCCGTTTTCGCAATTCCTCTTTCCTCAAATAGCCACCGTCAAATTTGTCAAACGAAATGAAATACGACACTAGCTCCGGCTTTAGACACTAAGCATAGTTGACTGAATGCAAGTCCATTTGATTGAACCTTTTTCAGATTTTTTTTTTGTTTTTCTTTTTTTGTCTTTCCCGACCCGACTGTGCGGTCAGTAAAGGAAACGAGAATGGATGGGGGGGGGGAGATGGGGTTTTGGTTTTAAGGAACCAAAGACTGTGCGAATGAATCGCCAATACAGATCTCTGCAGGAATCTGCACGATCAGATATTGGTCTGAATCTGAGTAGGGGAGGAGGGGAAAAGGTTTGTAGTTCACGGATGCATTCCCACAGAGAAACAGGCCATTATTTTTGACATGGTGACAACCAGCCGGACTTCAGGGAGAGGAGGTGGGCGCTGGTGGAACTAAGTCAAAGGGGTTAATGCACAAAATACGGATGATAAATTGCTCGGTGACATAAAGGATGTAGCCATACCGGCAGACGACGGAGGAAATCTTAAGAAAAACATAAAACAGTACTACGGTCAGTCATACAATGACAATAACAGAGAGGGAGAGGGGGAGAGTAGATGACATTAGAATTATCACAGAACTCTTTCTTCACCCAACGATTATCAGTGGTTTGGTTTCTTTGTCTAATGGCATATCAACCTTCGTTGGTTATTTAATGCCAAAGCAATCCCGTAGAAGACGTCAGCAGCGTTAAGCCTGTCCAGTACTTAATTGGGCGACCAGTGCCCTTTGTTTATCAAAAGAACTTTAATCGGCGAGAACAATTCTAGCAAGGACATATAGTCAGTTACTAAGTGAGTCTGTGAATCCAGCGAGGTATTTTCCAGGGATACAGCCTATAACCTCTTCTTTTATGTCTCACTATGGATCCACTTACCAAACTCCTTGGAGACAACCCCAGTAAAGGCAGAAGAAAAGAAAAAAAGTTAACCATCTATTCTTTATAGACGACCACAAAGTCTATGTTGAATCGGAAAAACAACTTGTCCTTCTGATAGAAACATTTCACAAAAGACAACTGCATAGAGTTTGGATATGTAAATGTGCTAAATGTATAATAATAAAAGGTAAAAAGTGACCGTCGAACATCTTAAGGGGAACAATGACTATATTGAAGATCTGAGATATTGTATACAAATACCATGTCCTGCAACCCTGACTCAGATATGCATGCTTTATCAATAATATAAGCACTCTGTACTTATAAATATAGCATTATATATATATATATATATATATATGCTCTGTATATAATTAATTATTAGTTATTATACATTGAGCTCTCTTAGGGATTTATAAAAATCCTTGTATGAATCTATAAGTTTGCACCTACAAAAGCATACAGTATGGTTGTATAGTGAGATTTCGTTAATCCCAAATAGAATCATCACTTACTTACCAGTCAATTGGATTATCTTTATATTATATATATATATATATATATATATATATATATATAGATGGCGGATGGATAGATAGATGGATAGATAGATGTGGATGGTGTATGTATTTCTCTGGTCTTGATTATTTCTTATGGTCGCTGTAAATTTGACTGCGAATAGAATCGATCAGTGAAACCGTCTGGCCTACTTCATGAAACACGTCGCCTCGTTTCAATTCGCTGGTCACAATCTCCCCTTATCCTCATCCCCATCCCTCTCTCAGCTTGTCTTCCTCATTCTGCCGGTCGGAGAGGGAATTGAGTCAGACCAAATGAATGAAATACCAAATTCATAATTTATTGAACACAAAGCTGCCGCCCGACCATTTTCTTTCATCTCTCCTGCACCGCCGTATCTGCCGACCTAAATTTCAAAAGCCGGGCCAACAAGGTGCGACTATTTCAACTGGAGGCTCGAATCTGTTAAGTGGCTCATGATGTGTTAGGGGGCGTGGGGGGTAGTAATAGTTACCCAGCGAGCCGAGGTCAAATTCCAGTTGGAGTAGCTTTTATAATAATAATATAAAATCTTTTTCTGTTAGTATATTAGGTCTGAGACCTGTCAGCTGTTCCTTATATTTAAAACATCCATCTTTTCCCACTCCCTGGTCAAGAGCTAGAGAAAAGGGAATAGACTCCATCGCTGTCCGGTTGATACCGACAATCGGCCACTACGCCAACTTTACTTGACTATTAGCACTATATGAAATGCAAACAGCCTCGTCCATTATTGAACTCGGGTCGCCGTGTCCAATTTATACTGCCTTAGAAATACATCAATATTTAAACATGAGAGAGAGGGTGAGGAGGAATAGAAAATGATATTACCTATATTATTTAGATCTAAAACAGAACAGCAGACAACAAAAGACAAAAGAAGCTGCTAGAGATATTGATTCGGTTTTCAGCTCAATGTATATATTACGAGAATGATATTATATACAAGAATCAGTATTGGGGATGATGATTGATTGTTTCAACAAAACTGACTATCGGACAGACAGACAGACAAAAAAAAACCTAGGATACAATGAACCACTTCGGTATTTGATTCGGTGACGTCAGATTTCAATTCAATCCATGAGCAGTATATTAACAAAAATGAGGTAAAAAAAAAAATCAGTGAAAATATATGAAAAGGATTCTGTAATAAAACGATTATACAGAGACCCAAGTAAGAATAGAAATTAGTAAAAAAAAAAGACACAATTTTGTCTAAATTATTTTACACGTCTTGAAAAGCAAATACTGTTCTTGTTTTTTTTTTTTTTCACCAGAGTCTCATCAGAGGATTAACACAGGAAAAAATTTAAAATTGCAATCATAAGCAGTTTCATCCTGAACAAGAATTTTGTTTTCACCTGAGTCTCATCAGATAATTACCACAGGAAGAAGAACTACAATAGAAAACAAGAAAGCCATAATGACGTGGGGGGGTGGGGCAAAAAATTATTGCGATTATCCAGGATCATGTTGGAACTGCCGCTGAGATGTAAATGGTAGATGAATTCCTTCTGTTTGCAGAGCTATGGTTTAAGTGATGGTATATATATTGCTTCTAGGACGCAGAACTGAAATTCTGAACATGCAGTGAACTTGGTTGTTGAAGAACGCTTATCGAATTACCTGATGATCTGTTGGTAATCTTGTGAGTGTAATCCAAGTGATAAAGAGGAGACTACTAAAATTTGACTATCATCTGCTATTTAAGGATGTCTACAAGAACGATCTTCAGTTCTTTGATATTACCCCTTCCAGCTGGGAAAAATTGGCTCAGGACCACCCTCCCTGGCGACAGGCTCTCCGTAGCGGACTATACATGTCTTAAGTCACCATGGCTCAACACCATGAAACCAAGAGGGCTAGAAGACAATGACGACGACGACAGAGCACCAGCACATCAACATATTCAGGAACAGCCTTCAAATGCGACATCTATTCTTGAGGCTGTTTTGAGAACATTGGACTTCAGTCACAGAAGGCGCTGTAACTTCAGGGGCACAATAGTTACATAGTCTTCCGAAACTGCAATACCAAAGAACTAAAATTCTATGCCAGCTATCTTGTCGGTAATACACGTTGAAAAATACTACTACGAGAGGAGTCTAAAGTTTAGCAATATCTTGGTACATGTTATCGTGAATTAAGTTCTGTATCAATATATTGTTCTTGTGCACGTTTTCGGTGATATTGGAAGCATAGGAAACTTATAAAAATTGAGAAAAAAATAGAGTTCTAATATATAACCGTTGTTTTGCCCTGCGTCTACTTTATTTTTTCAATATTTCGAGTGGCCTCCACCCTTTTTCAAGTTATATTTGACAACTAAATATAACTCAATAACTGTACTTTTAAAAGTTATTGTGTATATATACAATGCCCGAGTACTCCGCTGAAATATTTTTTCTCAAACAATACAGTGTACTAGCAGATAAACATATTCGAAGACGGTTTCTCCACCCCCTCCCACACCAAACTCATTCAGACATACACACCTGTACGCACAAATGATGGCGTCTTCGTGTACACACACACACACACACTGCTGTCTACTGTAGTACGTGTGGCGTTATTCAGTGTTTGTTGAGATGGTAATGTTTCCTAGACGCCATTATGAAAAATCGATCAAAGACGAATCAATAACTGATCTATCTACAACTTGAACTGTAACTCGGACAAGGTAAAGAAAAAGAGGTTGGGAAAGCACAGAGAGAGAGGGAGAGAGGGAGAGGGAGAGAGGAGAGGCAGACAAGAGATAGAGAGAGAGAATGGAGGAGAGGGAGGAGGAGCTAGCAAAAATAGCAAATGGTAGAGCAGTGCGAGTTAATAATTAAAAAACACTGAAAATTGAATGTTTTCTAAACAGGCGGAATAATAATAATAATAATAATAATAATAATAATAATAATAATAATAATAATAATAAAGTCAAAGTGATACCAATTGAAGTTGGTGCACTTGGAACGGTCCCAAAAGGATTCGAAAAGGGTTTGGAAAGTCTGGAAATCAGAGGAAGGATTGATACCATTCAGAACACTGCACTGCTGCAATCTGCCAGAATACTCAGAAGAGTCCTGGAGACCTGAGGAGACTTGCTGTCACTCAGACTCCAGTGAAAGACCATCAGCTAACGCTGATGTGAAAACTCAAACAAAAAACAAAATAATAATAATAATAATTGAATGCTGCAAACTTTCTTCAGGTCTTGTCGAATTCGAAGGCCTACATGTCGGAATTGGGAGCCTTTACTAAACTTTGCACCGAACACTTTATTTAATCCACTGGGGTAAATTACGTCACTTCTTACGTCATATTACCCAAAATCGTCATAACAGAATAAATACACTCAAAATTTGAACATGCAACATTTGACAGTCCTCATTGTTTTTTAAAACAAGTTTTAATAAATACATGACTGGTATTATATATCTATATATAGTTTGTTTTATTTTAATACATATTTAAAGTTTACATTTCAAATTGTTTTATTTTTTTAATCCTTTAATGAATTTGATGATTTTACTTACTTAGGGTACAAACTCGCTGACATTGAATTTTTTACTCCCATTCCTCAAGCAATATGTTTCAAAAATCTATTTTTACATCGCCCGGAGGGTGTTTTTTATTTTGTACTAGTACTAATAATTTATAAATAGATCTATTTAACGCATACATGTTTAAAATTATTTATATTCGATAGGACCCACCCACCTAAAAAATGTAAAGAAACAAATAAACAAAAATTATTTATATGAACATATAAGGAACACGATTCCCGAACCTGTTGGTATAGAATAACCTCAGACGAGTTGACATGCCATTAAAATCAATGAATCTTTCCTTGTCATTGCACTTAATTCAATGATAACTAATCACAAAGATCAAACAATGTAATTAGAAATTCATATCAAAATTCAGGTTTTAATTAGCCACCGGACTTATTGAACTTCTCTTATATTAAAAAAAACAACGCATTATTTTCAAAAAGAAAGAATGAGAAGGAAAGAGTGAATAGGAAAGAAACGGTGAACAAATTGAGAAACACAATCCCAGATGAAGCAAAGAAAAAAAGATGATGAGGAGAAAGCAACGCACTACTTTCATCACTATGACACTCCTCAGCAGAGAAATACAACATTTCGACTCATACAGGTAGACACATACATAAATGAATTGACATTCCATGTATATATTAACGGGTGCGTTACGATAAGCGGCTAACACGCTGCTTTGAAACCAATGGTAACAATTGCACCTTAAATGTATTGTACACTATAATAAATAAATAATATATATATATATATATATATATATATATATATATATGTGTGTGTGTGTGTGTGTGTGTGTGTGTGTGTGTGTGGCAGCATTCTTTCATTTATACATGTAGAATTAAACAAAAGACACATCTCCTGTTTAACAATTTTATTTTTGATCTTTTCGAGTTTTCTGGCCAACTTTTTAATGTTTGGGTGGAATTCGTGGATAAGTCCAAAGTTCAGGTCCCGAGTACTTTATACATAAAACAATACAAATCATCCTTAAACAAAATTAATTTCCAATGCAGTACACACATTTTAAAATGCCTATAACACCTTTCTCACCAATTCTTCTTCTTCCAGCCTCCACATTAATATAATTTAAAAAAAAACAACAACAACAAAAAACAAACTGGAATACATCACCCCTGATGATGGCACTTCGAAGTGCCGAAAGTACTCGGGACCTGAACTTTGGTAGACTTATCCACGAATTCCACCCAAACATTAAAAGTTGGCCAGAAAACTCGAAAAGATCAAAAATAAAATTGTTAAACAGGAGATGTGTCTTTTGTTTAATATATATATATATATATATATATATATATATATATATATATATAAAGAAAAAAAGATGCAAGCTAGATGTAAGAACAAAGCAAGAAGATGAATGCTCTTCGCAGCCAACAAACTGGTCTATGCGACTGGATTTTCTGTTTTCAATATCTTTTTTTTTTTGTTGTCTTCGTGTTTTGTTTTTATCCAGCAAATCTCCTTTGGCTGAACTTCTGGATTGATCGGGTTTCTAGGCGGATACCTTTCGATCTTTGATCTAAGATACTTAGGTGCTCTTAAGAATGCAAATATTTTGTGAAGTTTTACAGCGCGCGTACGGATCACACACACGTAGAAATAAATACAAGCAAGCTGATATATAAACATCATATATTATATATATATATATATATATATATATATATATATATATATATAGTGTCTGAATACGAGCTATACAAGGTTGCTGCCAGCTGTCTTGAAAGAAACTCCCAAAAAGAAGCAGCTGTACGACAACTTACCTCCTATCAAACAAACAACCTAATTTAGACGAACAAGACGTTGCTGGAAAGCTGGAACGAACTCATAAGGGACGTTCTCATGTGGACACCTATACATAGACACACCAGTTTAGACAGAGAGAGAGAGAGAGAGAGAGAGAGAGAGAGAGAGAGAGAGAGAGAGAGAGAGAGAGAGAGATGCAGGTTGGGAAACGTTAGGTATATTGGAAGCATATTCTACAAAATTATTTTGCCAAAATTCTAACGTTCGCCTAAAATTTCAGGATTAAAAAAATAAGATTAAAAATAACATAATATTCATCACTTTCAATTTGGTAATCATTCCCATTTTACATTTTCTCTATGCTTCCAATACAACTCAAAAAGTTTCTCAACATCCATCATATATCTACAAAGAAGTATACATGGACTAACATCAGTATATAAATGTGTGTGTGTGTGTGTGCTTGTCTTTATTTAACTGATTGGGCTAAACAGACCACTTAAACAAATAAGAAACGCGGAAAATATTTTAGAATTTAAAAAAAGGCTCTTGTTCTTTTATCAAAACAGTGTTTTTTTATGACGGCACAAAAAAACCTAAATGGGACGCAATCTTTTTTTTAACATAGAATTTTTCCCCTTAAGACTTATTGAAGCGAAGATAAATTTGAAAGGTTTCATTTATTTGTTTATTTATTCATTAATATTTCTCTTTCTGTGAGAACGAAGGTTTGTATATTTGAATTAAGATAAAGATGGAATCGTAACTGATCCCCTCCAGGAATCTCGACATAATGTGTTGATTATCTTTTCATGTGAGGAGTTGACTGGAGAGAAAAGTTAGAATTTAAACAAAAATGTTAGAATCAATTTTTTTTTTTTTTTTATTCTTTTTTTTTTTTTTTTTTTTTTTTTTTTTTCATTTCAATATTTGAATCCATTAAGTTCCGAAATTCTAAATTTTTAATGGTTGTCATTTTAAAAATAAAAATCACATAAATCCCTTAAAGATAGGAAAGGACTTTCATTCCGTCAATTCTTGAGGATTTAGTGTCTACGCATGCGTCATTATTAGGGTGTGGGAAAGCGCGGGAACTTTTTAGCAAATGGAACTTTTTTTTTTTTTTTTTTTAGTGCAATCAACTAAATTGAATCACCTTTTCGAGCATATATAAACAGTTAGAATATGGTGATTCATATGCGTTTTTATTTCATAAGGATGTTCAAATATGGAATTAGTAAATAATCTTTCTCTTGCATCAGTTTTATTAGTATCTTTATTTATTTTACTAGAAGGGGCTACCCGGCGTTGCATGGGTAGAGGGAATGACATCACAAATTACAGAAATTTTAAATTTTTCAATAATTTACAATTAAAAAAAAATCTATATATTGATACTCTTGTTCCTTAATCTTCCGATCATTATCATATTGCGACACCCTTTGGTTAAAAACGAGACCATCCAAATCATCCAAGATGAAATGCAAATATGTAAATCATTATCTGGTATTGCTTATCCGCCGAATTTCAAAATAATGGACCATTCTGTTTTTGTAATAAAGAAAAAAGGGAAGAAAAAGAAACTGCTACACAGAAAACCAAACAAGAGATAAAAGAAAGTGTAGACGAAAGAGGGGGTAAGCAAGCGGAAGTCGTTACGTTAATCTGTTTAAAAAAAAAAGAACAAAGTAGTGAGAGAGTTAAATCACGATTATTATACTTTACATATCAAACGTTGTAATAATTAAATTATACTGTGGTATATCAACAGGCCCTGCTAGTCAGACATTGATAGAATATTACGTATATATATATATATATATGAGGTAAGTAAACAAACAAATGTTTTTTTTATATGGATTTAAGCCGACAATTTTTGGAGGATATGTGATTAATTGAAGTCATACCTAATTTTGAAAATTAGTTAATAATTAATGAATTTAGGCAGGCATATATGTTCAAATGTAAGGCTAAACAAATTGAGAAAATGTCAATCCCTGAATCGAAATGTCAATCCCTAGGTCGAAATGTACATTCAGGGATTGACATTTTCTCGATTTGTTTAGCCTTACATTTGAACATATATGCCCGCCTAAAAATTAATTATCAACTAATTAATTTTCAAAATTAGGTATGACTTCAATTAAGCACATATCCTAAAAAAATATATATATATATATATATATATATATATATATATATATATATGTGTGTGTGTGTGTGTGTGTGTGTGTGTGTGTGTGTGTGTGTATAAAGCATGCTGCTTCAACCATTCCGATGGTCACTGTCACGAGCTTGCGGGGAACGGCATCTATTTCTCTCCGGGAGGCGTGTGTTCAATGGCAAGCACCGTTCCTCCTCTTGTGCCCCCACCCGCTGTTACTGTCACCCACACGATGAAGTCTCTCCCTCCCTGACTCTTTGACTATCTTTCTTGACAAACTCCCCCTCCTCTCTTTTCTCCGCCCACTTCTGCCAAGAAAAGCTGCCAGCGGGCACTCTCTCTCTCGAAATGGTAGTAGTAATAGTCACACCAGTCAGCCACAGTGCAAAGTAATATCGTCTTTATTATCATTACTAGCTAATATATGCACCCTCCGGGCGCACGTATTTAAGTTTTCATGTAATAAAATATTATATTAAATTAGAAAAGACTAATGAAACTAAATAAGAATGCAGATAAAACTATTTGAAACATAGGGGGCTATAATAAAAAAACAGAATGAAACTTACTCTTCAATCACTCCCCTTTCATTGCTAAATTTTCATATTTAACTATTTAGTTAAAATAGGAAGTAAAGAATAAAATCACAGTTAATTCTTCTCGTTAATAAATTTCTTTTAAGATTTATTGAAGAGATCTTTGCTCATATTCATTAAGATAAAACCAAACAATTAGAAATCAATAATACTAAGCACATATATATTAAAATCAAATGTTTAAAATCAATATGCAAATTAGCTTTCCCGTTCACACTGTAAACCTCTATTTTGTTGTATATATAAATACAACTGCATGTTATTAGTTTGTAGATATGGTCAACCGTATTGATAATGTAAAACAATTTTATTAATAACTAAGTTTTAAAAAGAAATTAAATCATGGAAAATGTTACGTAAATAACTAAGGGAATTGTGATTTGTGTAGTTATATAGTTTCGGTTACAGAAAGACAAATACACAATCTCCATTATAATAAGATATTATTCTTTAAACTCTTTAAAGCTATTTCATTCAGACTACTAGCACCATTCTCTTTATTGGAGCTGGGGGTTAGTCAACTAGACCCGCACCGTACTAAGTTAAGCTTTGAAATTACCTATCTATACACTATCAAAATTCTTATAGTCTTTACTGGCCCTCGCCAACTCAGCGAATGAGTAGCACAGGGATCTGTGCGGTAAAGTGAGGAGCTGATGGTAGGTGTGCCGCTCCACCTCAGATGCTAAAATAATCTCCTTGGTCTCGCGCTATTGAAAAGGGGATAGACTCCCTCGCTGTCTGGCTGATACCGACATTAGGCCGCCCCGACGACTTTACTTTACTTTATATATGGTAAAGAAAAAGCTTAAAAATCGGTTATAGATCTATTTCTACTCACAGGTATCAGTGTATACCTATGAGTATTATCAGACCGCTGACCTTATTGGAAACTGACTTGGTAACCCATATATATATATATATATATATATATATATATATATGTGTGTGTGTGTGTGTATGTATGTAAGTGTGTGTGTGGAGAAAAGTAGACACACACGGGATGTTACGGAAACTGGATGTTTATTGTCGACGATGCAACGTTTCGGTCATTTAGACCTTCTTCAGGACTCAAATATAGTACTTGCTTCAATGAAGGACATTTTCAAAATGGTGAAAACAGTAGGTTGTCAGGGTGGTTGGGGTGGGTAGTGGATTTTCTTCTCTCTAGATGGGGAGTGTTTATATGGTGATGCAGGCGTGGGTCAAGAATGTTGGATGATGGGGATGGGTCAAGATTATATATATATATATATTTCACATTATATATGTCTGTAACCGAAAGTATATCAAAACGATGACACAATTCCCTTAGTTATTTATACCACATTCTCCATGATTTTATTTGTTTATTTAATTCTCAGTTATTTATAAAATTGTTTGATAGTATTAATACTGTTGACCTTGTCTACATATTATTAACATTGAATTGTATTTATGTATACAGATAAATAGCTGTTTATAGTTTGAACGGGAAGGATAATTTGCATATTGATCTCAGAAATCAATAATACCAAGTAAATATTTATCAAAGTAAAATTTCTAATTTTTTTTTTTTTAATAAATATACGCAAAAATCCCTTCGATAAAAGAAATTCATAAACAATATTATTCTTTACTGTCTAATTTAGTTAAATAAATAAATAAGGAAAATTCAGCAATGAAAGCCGGGAGTGATGGAAAGAGCTAGCGTCCAAGCTGTTCTATTCTTTGATTATAACCCCTCCGTTTTCAAATATTTTTATACGCGTTTTTGTTTAGTTTCGTTAGTTTTTCTGATTTAAGATTATACTTTATTGCATTAAACTTTGAACACTTGCGGCCAGGAGGGCGCATATTTTTGCTGGCTCAATTTGAATTCGATTTTTGAGGGCCTAATCTTTTGTTAACCACTTACGTAATAATAGTGTAAGGTTAACATTGAAAGAATAGACACAACCTTTGGCTTCAAAAAAAAAAAAAAATGAATTCTATAGATTAATGATTTCATGTGCAGAAATCAAGGGTCGACTTATACACGAGTATATACGGTGGTCGTTTTTGCAAAAATGCTAATTTACTATCTAATGATTTGAATATCTTCAGTGATTATGCAAATTACAAATAATTATGCAAATTACGAATATAATTATGAATAATAATAATTTCTTTTGGAGAATCCCTTCATTGAATAACCGTCTAATTGCTACGCACCTCAACAAAATAACTCACGAGAGATTTAATTAGTACATCTGTTTGTTCATTTTTCACAGTAAAAGGGAAAACACAAATTCCCTAAATGATTTCCCTCAGTTATATTTGTTGTGATTAACAGAATTAGAAACCGTAATTATCAAGGAAATAACATTTAGCCAGAAATTTGTGTTCAGATGTGCAAAGTAAAATGTTGAGATTTCGCGTACATTGCATTCTACATTATTATGATCTCTCAATTCAACACAGTAATAAAATAATATTTTATATCACTTTCATAAGCCTTATATTTACTACGAAACTGAGGTAATGGATTCTACTAAAACCGGTACATAAACTTCAAAGTTGTGTGGAACCAGATAAAGTGTACGTTTAACTATGTTTCATAGTTAAATGTATTACATTTTAAAAGTTTCCTTTTCTATGTGTTCTGATTGAGTCGCATTAATCTCAATGAAGTAATATGATTTTTTCTATTATTCATTTTTTTTCTTCATATATATCTCAGCTCATTAGGGTTAAGTTATGCTGAAAGCACCGGTTCCCGCTAGATAACTAAAGTTAGGAGGCGGTGAGCCTGCAATACTTAATTGGATGAACACTTAAGCAACAGCAGGTACTATAAGCATCCGAGTCCTTCGTTTATCAACATTACTTTATTCGGCATTGAATGGCCCGAAATGGGTTGATATGCCATAAAAAACAAAACAACCAACAAGCAATTAAGTACACACACACACATTATTATATATCAATGATTTGAAGGCAATTACAATGCATATAAAAAATAAAAACAAAAAGATTTTTTTAATATGCATTGTAATTGCCTTCAAATCCTTGATATATAATAACATACTTAACAATGCTTCAAGCAAATTACCAATTACTATTATATATATGAGTGGTATATATATGTATATATACGTAGTCAACGTGTTAAACTTATCTACATTTGTGTCCGGATTATAGTGGGTTGTCAAACACTTAGAACATAAAACTTTCTAAAAACAATTTCTTTCACAATAAATGTTCTGACAATGACCTAAGGTCAAAACTAGTTGAGAAAAATAAACAACATAAAAGAAATATTCCTGTTTGTCCTATCACTTTTTGTTCATCATATATATATATATATATATATATATATATATATATATATAAAACTTTCTTTATTTGCCAGTTTTGACCTATTCATAAATAAAAGAACTAATTAGATTCAATTATAAAACATTTGTTTCTAACGTCGATTTCAGATCAAACGCTTTAAAATATCCCTCCTAATTCTCCTTTAATAAAACAAACAAATACACAATTATCATTTGATTTCATAATTAAAATATTAATTCTTCCTGCAGTGTACATGTGTATGGAAGTAGTGTTTAAAGCCCATGTTAAAAGAGAAAAATTGTCCAGTTTTCCATTCCTCTAGCGGCGGTTTCAAAGATTCCGTCTAGTTCTGTGATATTCTAATTGATTCCACTTGGCCCTGCTTGACCAAAGTTAAGCAACGATGACCTTAGTCACTACTTGGATGGGAGGGGAAACAGCAGCTACCCATAAGCAATCTGAAGCCAGTATGTTAGAAGAAAGAAAGAGAGAATATATTTTCGACAACTTGTGTAGGGTAATGGTCAGCAAACTAGTCTTGCAAGTCCATTGCTGGAGGTGCCCCGTATTTCTGGCCTAGGCCTAGGTCTTGATCAATAACTATTGTGGTCAGGGATTATATCCATTTTCTTTTATACTTATCAGTTGATTGCTATGGTTTGACAATCAAGCCAAATACTCAATCCCAGCTGTAGAACGCACCGACTGCACCTCTGCAGAGCGGTAACATCCCTACAATAGAGTGGTGGGTGGTGACCCGTGATGCTTAAGAATGGAACCCTGGTAGCAGAGCAGTTTATCACAACACTCCATTTTGACTCTTAGGCTAGACAGGCGGCTGGAGAGGCCCCCCTCCGATCAATCGGCTAGTCACACCAATCCCTAGCACTTATAGGATTGTCCCAGTCCTATTGCCCTTCATGGTCCCAAAACCCCCTTTATCATATATGTAAATGGGTAGTGGCTGAGGGTATTAGTGTCCTGGGTATGACGTTAAACTGCATCCAATGGTCAAGTTCTAATTTTGGAGCTCTGGGAGAGATGGAGTACCTCCTCTTTGCCATGACATCCAGGACTACCCTGAGTAACCGGAGTGATAGTACCTATTAGGGTGCTATCTATGGGTTTAATAGAAGAAAATGGGTTAAGAAATATATTAGATATATATTTTAATATATTTTCAGTGACCATCAAGAATGAATAATAGAAAACGTCTTCGGCATAAAATAACCCAACAAGGGTTGACATGCCGAAAAATCCAAAGATCTGTTGTGGCAATGAGTCATTTTATGTACCCTGAATTGCCTTTTGGCTTATTTAGCAGAAAGCATACCTGTGTTGATACGGGCGTTTGGGTTTCACTTAAACGAGTCACTCCCTTCCCCTTATCACGACCTCAGAGTGACGCACGCCATATTCTGAGGACGAAGGTAAGTATGTAGGTGGGTAGTTAAAACGGTATCAGTATACGGATAATCATCGGATGAAATTGTGACGTATTTGTTTAGTAAATTCTATCAGTGATAACCGAAGCTTACATAAACAAGTTGTTTCTGATAAAATATAAAAATACACAGGAGAAATTTCAATTCCACGATAAATGATAGACTTTTGAATGTTACCAACATGCAATGTGCTACACACACACACACACACACAACACACACACACGTCTAACTTCTCATCTACGCCCTTATATTAACGGACTTCGGATGCAACGGACAAAATCGACAGGCAATAATACACGCACACACACCAAAAGAAAATTCAAATAGTCAGCGATGTATTTCATGCGACCACTGAAAAAAAAATCCATTTCCACAAGAAAGGTAAATAAAGTTTTACTAGTAAATAAACTTTAACTAGTTTTAGTATACTAGTTAATATTTATGATAAATGTAATATTATTGTATTTGTTTAAAACAGTATACATTAATATTATTCCCTTTGAAAGATAAAGTGCTATCAAAGCTATTCCACGTGTATTTATATGTGGATCTGCAGCCGGATTGAAGAGTCATTTGATTGCTCATGAGAGGAAAGGTTCTGGTAGTGTGTTTGTAGGATTGTGAGGGACGGCTGTAATCTGTAAAGATTAAGCTATTGCTATATATATATATATATATATATAATATACCAACTCCTCGGTACATCTAGGATGCTACGCAAGTTAAATTTCTTAAGTTAACCGGTTTGAAATCAGAGTTTTCCTTCTCCTAACAAGGACAAAGGAGCCCAGTGTGTCCTACCATTTACCTATACCCGAGGGAAAATAATTTCCCGAGCGTATTAGCGCTATGTGAAATGCAAACAGCATTGTCCAGGATTTTAACTCTCCGAGTCCATTTCCTATGATAACCATTTCACAACAAACACCTATGTATATGAGAGAGAGAGAGAGAGAGAGAGAGAGAGAGAGAGAGAGAGAGAGAGAGAGAGAGAGAGAGAGAGAGAGAGAGAGAGAGAGAGAGAGAGAGAGAAAATCATAGCTACATTTTTAGGAGAGCAGTACACTTCAATTGCTCTAATATAAAATTTAAGGTAATTTTAACTTGAAATGATAATCTCTTAGGGTCAACGTTGATATTAAAACAAAAGGCAAGACATGCTTATTAAAATCCATCGCTGCATTTTAAATAGGAGCATCAATATAATCATGGACGCCCGTTACAACGAGAGCCCAACGGATTTACAGGTTCTCTCTTAAAGCTTTTTGATGCGTCTACAATTTACACAACTTGTCACAAAAATCAGACATTCGAGAAAAAAAGAGAAGAAATAGAAAAATAAGAAATAAATAAAATGGAGGATTTAAAAAAATATTTATAATCTTTTAGTTTAGACTGCACCGGATTCATTCAAAATTGGGATATGGTTTTGGTACTTTTTTTCTTTTTTTGACAGCATAGCAAATCTTAGAGAACACATTTTAGCATATCTTAGACTTCACCATTGTTATAATTTCAGTTTCTTTTTTTGACTTAATGTTATCAATTCACACTTGATTCTGACATGGGGGTGTAATATATATATATATATATATATATATATATATATATATATATATATGTGTGTGTGTGTGTGTGTGTGTAAAAGTATAGAGATTTTTGTACTTTTTGACACCTTGTATTCTGAAAAAAAAAAAAAACAACGTTCCATTCATTCTTCATTTCTATCTTGGTAAACACAGCTTTAAACTTGGTACATTTTTGATATACCTTGTATTCTGAAAAAAAGAAAAAATGATAAATGGAAAAAAATATTTTTCAGAATAAAAGGGGTGTCAAAAAGTACAAAAAATCTCGATACTTTTTTGATTTTTAACCACGTATCTTTGAGAATCTATGTTACGCCTCAAAGATATGTGTTCAAAGTTAACCGACCTGAAAAAAAATGTAAAAGTTTTTAAATAAAATAACTAGTGCATTTTATCTTTTATTAATTAATATATCAACACTGAAAATTTCATTAAATTCGGTTAATTCCCTGATTTTCGGTATTTTTTCTTTCGGCGGGGTGACATACAGTGGAATTTAAGTCCGTTAAGTTCGATTTAACCGATAAACGTATATTTATACAAACATATGCCACCAATGAACGTATACAAATACACTAGCATATTTCTGCTACACAAGCTTGTAGGTTAGCGAAGACCCCCACCCCACCCTACACAAGAACCGTTCCTATGTCTGTACACTCCTTGGTAGATTTATGTCCCTATTGGACACGCCCAGATATATCTTTTCTAAAATCGGATTTCCCGATATAAATATAGAGAGTAACACTCAGAGAGACGAATATGGAAATAGCTGGTATGCGTGCATCTGCCCTGATTCATAAGTGTGCACGGAAAAGAATTCCTATGCACAGATATGCATATGTGAGGGCTTATACACAAGGTCACGATTAATATATTCACATAGATTTACGCATAACTACACATATACACACACACACAGGCATGTAAACCTAAAAATAAAACTACACATGCTTCTGTAGCTAACATATTTTTATCAAAGAATATATATATATATATATATATATATATATATGTATATATATTATATATGTGTGTGTGTGTGTGTGTGTGCAAATAAATCCGACGGTATGCAAGTATAAAAATACGAGAAAAACAAATATTCAGAATATGTATTTATTCATGAATATTAGCGCGCCTACGTTTAAATGTTTTCGTTTTTTGTTAACCATCTTCAGTGTGATGTGAAGAAGCGATTTTTCGATGCTTTATTCAAAAGTTATTTTCATTTGAATGTTATTTCATCATAACATCGCCCTGAAGATGGTTTAATAAAAAGGAGACGAAATGATTAAACGTTGGCATACTATCATTCATAAATAAAAAAGTCCTCTGAATATTTCCTTTTTCATAGTCCCAAATACACATTAATATATATATATATATATATATATATGTCAGGTTGACAGTACGAATTTAGAGAGAGATTTACTAAGTTTAGCTAAGTCTTGCCCAAGGCCATAACGGAGTGCTAAACTGAAACTAAGGTTCGGTCAACTAATATATACATATATATATATATATATATATATATATATATATATATATATATATATATATATCTTTAACCTGTTAAAATTATTTTCATATTATATATTATTATTATATCATATTGTATGAAATAGATAAAGATCATAAATAAATCACAGATAGATATGTGCAGGAAAACGTGTACCAGAACATAATCCAGTCAATTTAAAATTGCAGTACATTTGTTGGTAGTATATTATACCAGAAGCGTGGTTTATATATATTTTGACTACTCACCTTCTCATGACATATATATAATATATATATATATATATATATATATATATATATTATATATATATATATATAGTGTGTGTGTTTACAGAAATAACCTACTCGAGTTTCACTATTAGGATCTTCAGGGTGAAAACTTATTGTGGAACTCGAGTAGGTTATTTCTGTAGAGACTTAAATAATAAATCCACTCTACTTACATATTGAGCACTTTATATTTGTTATAAGTGCTGACTTACCCGAGTAACACTTATTGGTCATTATAATTTAGCATATATATATATATATATATATATATATATATATATATATATGGTCATGTTGACAGAACGAATTTAGAGAGATTTACTAAGTTTACCTAAGTCTTGCCCAAGGCCATAACGGAGAGCTAAACTGAAACTAAGGTTCGGTCAACTATATAACTCATAACCTGTTAAAATCATTTTCATATAATATATTGTTATTATATCATATTGTATGAAATAGATACAGATCATAAATAAATCGTAGATAAATATGTGCGGGAAACGTAGACCAGAACGTAATACAGTCAATTTACAATTGCAGTATTATTATACCACAGAAGCGTGGTTTATTATTGGCCCACTATGTGTACCAGCAATACTTTTAAAACTGATGCAATAAAGGAAACGTGTCAAAGAGAAATTGCCACTTGAGCAAACGTAGGCAACGTGTTAAATGAAATTATTATTATAAATATTAAGATGAGAAGTTGAAATGGAAAAAAATATGTAATCATACTAATTTTGTTTCTTTCAAAGGGAACTAAGACAATGATATTTATGCGTCATCTTTTTCTTCTTCTTATAAATAAACAAGAGTCAGATCTTTTTTTTTTTTTAATGATGTTGAAAATAGAGACAGATAAATGAAGATGATCAAAAATTAATCAAACAAGTTTTTCCTTTCATCTCAAGAAGATATTTTCGTTGTTGTTGTTTGAGGCCTCGGAATTTGGATGAGAATTATCCAGCGTTGCCGACGCACCACCACCCCCTAAATATTTCAAACCCACTTTAGTTGTACACTGTCCAACAGGAACGAGGGGAAAGGAAATTGCAGTTTTTTTTCATCACCATTTTGTCATCATTAGAATTCTTCTCATCTCTCGTTTTTGGCGGCAATTTCTTTATATATATTTTGCGCGCCAAAAATATTGCCAAATTATTAGCGTAATTAGAATTATTTCTTTGTAGTGCCGGGATTTTCATACCCACACCCATGCAAAAAAACAAAAAAAAACAAAAAACGAACGTGCACACAGTCTGTACGTGTGCATATATATATATATATATATATATTATATATATATATATACACACGCACACAGACTTCGGCAAAATTATGTCTTAATAGGTAAATTAGAACCCATTTTAATTTAACATGTTTAGATATACATTTAACAGTCTCGCTTTTGCATACATAAAACACACGTATATATATATATATATATATATATATATATATATATATATATACGGATTTATATTTACGTATACATACTAGCTGAAAATCCTGTCTACGCCGGGTAATAAGCCCTTCAACGAGGCTTAGAATACATCGTCTGAATTCCCTGAATAGAGAGGCAACCATACCCTCAGAATGATAATGAAAGAAAGCAAAAATATTAACAAATACTTAGACCTTGCCAGAGGGCCGAATAAAGCTGTGGAAAAGGGATGGTGATTATGATATTAATTGAAGATAGTCGCTTTTAAACTGACCCAAGTGTTCGGAAAGGAGACTTGGAGAAGTCAAGATCTGAGGAAGAATCGAGACTATCCAGACAACATCACTGTTAAGATCAGCTGGTTATGGACTGCTCAGCCACCAGGATTCCGTCCTTAACTATCACGGATCACAACCCACGGTCAACAGGTGGATCTGTTTGGAGGAGGGGTTTTATACCTCTGCAGAGGTGCAGTCGGCGTATTCTACAACTTCATCCAACTTTGGTGATCTGAACAAACATAATAAACACCGTTTAGACCGATGTGCTCTCCGGCCTTCTTCCGATGTTTCTTGTCAAACGCTGGAACCTGAAGAAGGCCGGAGGGCATATTGTGTATATATAACAATAAAGACGAGGACAACAGTTCGAAAAATGTAGATAATATAAATTATCAAGCCTTATCTATTAAAAAAATCCAAAAAAAATCAGAGAAGTTGAGATATAAAAAAGTTGTGAAAATGCTAAAAGTTTAGACCGTTGTGCCCCCCGGCCTTCTTCGGATGTTTCTTGTCAAACGCTGAAACCTGAAGAAGGCCGGAGGGCACATTGTGTATATAACAATAAAGACGAGGACAACAGTTCGAAAAATCTAGATAATATAAATTATCACGCCTTATCTAAAAAAAATTTTTTTTAATTCAGAGAAGTAGAGATATAAAAAAGTTGTGAAAATGCTAAAAAGTAAATAAATCGAATATTTTCAGAAAAAAATCGTCTTGTTTATAGAAATAAAATAAAATAAAGAAATAACAAATCCTAGAAAAAAAAAGTATGGTAGACAATAAAACTAGTGAACAAAAAAAAACGATCATTTTATAAGAATAAGAATAAGAAAATAAAAAAAATCTCCAGTTTTACACCGTATATAACAACAATAAAAAAGAGCAAGTTCAATTCTATCATGGGAATTTTGATCCGAGATTTTGATCCTTTGTTAGATCGCCCATAATAGTCCGTCTGTTGACTGACTCGATAATATAAAAGAACAAGCTGGCATCAGACGCGAAATAAAATATAAAAGGACATATTGAAAATCCATTGTGTTTGGCACGTATCATCTTCCATACTTGTAACACTATGTCAGCTTCGATCTTAAGGTTACACGGCGTCTCTTTAGTGGTTTGCCAATAATTCCAGACCCAATGAAACTGTTTGTCTTACTGATTTATGGATGAACAGACGTCAAAAATGATTAGATAACTAGGTTCGCCGTTGTCTTGCGCAAAAGAGACGGTTAATCATAGAGAAGGTAATGATGACGGTCTGAAAACCGCCAAGTGCGCGGAGGAGAGAGAGAGAGAGAGAGAGAGAGAGAGAGAGAGAGAGAGAGAGAGAGAGAGAGAGAGAGAGTTATTGATTGAGAGAGTATAGGAATAAGGTGCCGAAGTGGTGACTAAAAGAGTGTGAGGGAAGAAAAATCAGAAAGAGATATTGTAAGTGCTATCCAGTGTTCCGTTTTTGGCTAGAGAGAGTTATTTCTATTTAAAAGGGCTCTATCTATCTATCTATCTATCCTATTTTCAGATTACACACAAGCGCGCACGATTATAGTCAAGTCATGCCAAAAGCACCGGTTTCTGCTAGATCACCGAAGTTAAGCAGTGATGAGCTTGTTAATACTTAACTGGGTGACCATTTAAGCATTTACAACAGGTACTGTAAGAAACCAGAGTCCTTTGTTTATAAAAATGACTTGATTCGTCAAATAGACTATAAAGGGTTGATATGCCATATAAACTCCAACCAAATAACCAATAAAACACACAAGTACGGCCAAGTCACGCTGTAAGCACCGGTTCCCGTTGGGTCACCGGAGTTAAGCAGTGTTGAATCTGTTAATATTTAATTGGGTAACCTTTTAAGCAATAGCGTAAGTAACCAGAGTCATTTGTTTAAATGACCTGAAATGGGTTGATATGTCATTAAAAACCACAACAACCAAACAAACAACAAAACAATACACACACTTATTGACTTGCAGAGTAACCTAACGATGCCTGGGAGAAACATTAAGTGACAAATTGTTGAACGAATATATATTCTGTGGATACAGAAATATGAACATGTTATATACAAATAGATTTAAACGTAGGAAACAATAAGTTTCTCATACAGAAAATCCTCTCCGCCTATAAAAAGGACTTCATTTATTTTATTTAAATTTATCAAAAAATATATATATATAAGTCTTGATATACAAAGAATTGATATGTCGTTAAACAAATAAAACAAATCATCCCTTTAAAACGCCTAATAAACAAACAATTAGCAAAATGTCTTACAGAACAATTCAATAGTCCCTTATTGGTGAATTGAGATATTTAGATTTGATAAGCAAACTGATTTAGGAGAAGAACCAATTGTATTCCAGTTGGTTGGTTTGTTGGTTGGATTTGCATGTCAATCCTTGTTGGGTTATTTTATGCCAAATACGTTTTTGTTTTATTCATTCTTCATCGTATTCAGATTGTTTTTCAAACTCATTTTTTAAAACCCATTTTTAAACTCATTTTTCTATTTAACCCATTGATGGAACCCAAACAGGTATTATAACTCTGAGTCAGCGTGGACCTGGGAGTAATGGCGAGGAACGAGTACTACACACTCACCAAACCTCAGAATTCAAACATCACTATTAGATGCACATGTAGGAAAATGTCTTTTATTTGTATGTTAATGTGTACTAGCAGGATCAGTAGAATTTCCACGAAACGAAACCAGAATCAAGAGGAGCTATTTAAGCCAGAAATTATATGTAATTTCATTACATATAAATCCTATTGTTATCTTTGCAACAAATAATACAAAAATATCCAATAGCAATCGATATAATACTTAAACATCATTTGTAAATATTTAATTCTACAAAAACTTCAAGATCAATATAGTTGCATAGCGTAAATTAGGGCAAGAGGCCGGGACGACATAAGATCAAAATTACGAAAATATCTTCGTAATTCACAATCTAAATATTACAAATAAAATAAACATGTAACTTTTTTTTCTTTTTTTTTTTTTTTTAATTCATTTTAATTCAAACGTTGGAGATTTAAGCGTCCCAAGGGCATTTGAAACATTTAATTTTTAAAATTGGGTGAAATAAAATGGGACAAACAAGTAATATGTGATTAAGCGCCACCAGATAATCTGTATTCACATTGCATGGGCGATGTCATTTTTAACCAGAGGGGTTGTTGCAGGGTGATAACGGGCGGAAGATTTAGGTACAAGCGTATTAATAAATGTGTTTATGTTTGTGGAAGTATGTGTTTGTGTGTTGATTGAAAACCTACGATTCACCGTCTTTGGATAGCTGATTGATCCGCTTGACTCTGTAATTTAATTCAATGTGCGTGTGTAGGTATGTGTGAGTTTCAAGTTGATTTTGAAGATCGTTGCAATTAACAAATAATGTGAATTTCAAACGATCCTAAACAAATCAAATTATTTCCCGTCTCCCCGAGGTTATGAAAAGATTCAAATAAACAATTTGACTTTTCAATAGACTAATAACCGACAAAATTGAATTTGAGGATCTTGCAGGATTTTTAGCCGGGAGATTTTAGCGAAAAATCAACGGCTAATCTTAAACGTTCAATTTTGGAATATTAGTTTATTTCTTCATTTCTTATACTCTTTATTTTTGGACGTCGTCAAATAGTGGTTATCAATGTTATATCACAACTGAGTTCTGGATTGACTGCTTTGAACGGCATGGTAAACCGCCCAGAGTTATGTTATGCCAATACCACTATTTACTCAGGTAGTGGGAGAGGGAAGAGATGGGTTCATGCCTTTTCTTAAAGTATTAAAACGAATTAAAAAGTTTCACCATAAGGATCTTCAGGGTTAAATCCACTGGATTAATCAAGATATTGATTAATTGCAGTCGATTTCACGTGTGTGATAATCGCGAAAAAAAAAAAAAAAAAAAAAAGTGAAATCGACCAATTAATCAATATCTTGATTAATCCAGTAGATTTAACCCTGAAGATCCTTATGGTGAAACTCGAGTAGGTTATTACCGTGTACCTTTATGTTAATAAATTTGCTCTACTAACGTATTGAGCACTTTATATTTGTTATATCGCTGCCTTATTGTGAAACTTGAATCAACTAACCACTGAACATTTTCACCGGTAAGTCACTTTTTTCACAAATACCACACACACACATATATATACATATATATATATATGTATGTGTGTGTGTGTGTGTGTGTTGTGTGTGTGCGTGCTTGCATGTCATAAATCGTTCATATATAGAACTTATTTTAAAAATATGGACCCGGGTGATTTGGTTGTTTAGTAGCACACCATGCCGAATCAAGTCATTTTGATAAACAAAGGACTCAGGTGGCTTATAGTACCTGCTGTTGCTTAGAATGTCCCCCAATTAAGTACTGAACAGGTTCATCGCTGCTTAAGTTCGTTTGATTGTTTGTTTCGCTGTTTTGTTTTACAACCGATCAACCCTTTTCCGGTCATTTAATGCTGAATCAAACCATTTTGATAAACTAAGTTACGTTCAGTACCTGTTGTTGCTTAAGAAGTCACCCAATTAAGTATCGAACCGGCTCATCACTGCTTAACTTCGGTGATCTAGCGAGAACCAGTGCGGACCGTCAATATTCAGTTGTTTTAACAGACGATTTTTAGATTATTTTTTTTTAATTATAAAACAATCCCCTAACTCCTAACAAACAACCGGATATTGACGGTGTAAATGAAAAACCTGTCCTTTCTTAATCGAGATCAAAAAGGGGTGCCTAAAGATAATATGGTCCAGTGTTTTCAGCGTGACTTGACCGTAATCGGACCCGAGCGGGAAAAAAAGGTCAAGTTAACCTCTGTTGAAACGATATTCATGTTTACTTATAAACGAACGTTTTATACTGCCGACTGTAAATACGTACAGCAGAATGAGTTATAATGAATTAGGCGCCCATGTCTGGGCCTACCAGGCGATCAACATAATAACTAAATACAGAAACACGTAAATATATTTATATACATCTATATTATAATAATACGATATGGTTCAGTTTCTTTGTTTACTGACATACCAACCATCATGGATTTCTTTTATTGATAAACTCATCCTTGTAGAAGAACAGTAGTGCTATTATTTAGGGCATAGCTCAGGGATTATGGCATTCATACCTTTCCCAATGGTATTAGTCTGAAAGTGAACGTAATAGCGTTACTAGAGTTTGAACTCGCTTCTTTTGATGTCTAAGACCTACATGTTACGCACTACACCACAGGGATTACCCCGATATTCCTATAACACAATAAAAAAAGACACATTGTAGCGAGATATTTGTTAGCGAAAGGCCATTAAAAACATTTTTCCAAGTAGAGATTATAGGAATTAGCGATTCACTTCGTAACTTAATAATAATAATAGGATTGCTTTCACGTAGTTACCACAAACATTATAATTACTGGAAGAATACAATTATTAAAGGCTAACTCGATATAATTATATATATATATATATATATATATATATATATATATAAGGGAGTACCAAAGATGATGTAAAATCCATATTTTACAAAATAAATGTAACCCCCCACCCACGATTGAAAAAAAGAATACCAAAAACCAGGGAGTTATCGGATTTTAATTAAATTTTCAGTATTGATTTATCAATGAATGAATTTTATAATGCATCATTTATCTTATTTCAAAATTTTCTGGTCACTTAACTTTGAACCCTGCCCCCTTATTTTTGGGGCACAAAATATCGGTGGGCTTATATACTTTCGAAACTAATTGCAGTATAAATGAAAAAACCGAAGTTGTGAATTGAAAAAAAAAAAAATTAAGGGAGCTATTCTGGTAGAAAATAAGTATCGAAAATAGGAAAATTAAATGTAAAAATTAGTTTCTAGAATATCAGTGAAAAAAATTATACATCGATATTTGCTCTGTCTAAAAGGGTGGGGGCCTAATTTTTCAACTGAATCAGTTTGATTGGAACGATTCAGTAATTTAAAAAAAAAAGAAATAGAATTCGTTGATCAATAAGTCAACACAGAAAATTTTTATTTAAATCAGATAATTCCCTGTTTTTGTTTTTTGTTTGTTTTTTTTTTCTTTCGATGATCTTCCATACGAGGAGAGGTCACGTGACATTTTCTTCCGATCAAAGTTTTTGTTAAACAAAATTTTTTAGCGTCTTTTTTTTCTGCGCGTTTAGACCAAAAAAGAAAAAGGTATTTCATTTAAAAGTTATTAATCCTGTAATTGATTTCTAAAAAGAAACTATAAGTTATAAACCTTAAAATTCTAAATAATATGTTTATTTTACTCCGTAAAACAAAGCGGCCATGTTTGCGATATATTTGAGCAAAATTGACCGAGAATAATAGTTTAAAATGTATTAAAAATAAATTAGATGAGTAATAATTTTCTTTTTTCTATTGGTGCTCATTATGTTACTACTTTTGAAATTAGACAAAAATTTGATTTTAAATAATTGATTTAATTAATTTTTAATTATTTTAAAATAAAATACACATATACATTATATATATATATATATAATATATATAATATATATATATATATATATATATATATATAACACAGAAAATTAGACTCATCAGATATACCAAAAATAACATATATATATGTATGTATGTTTTATATTAAAATTGATTTGAAGGAGAAAAAAATCTATTTTTACTACGGGCATTTTCTTTTTTTGCAATAATTTCGACTTTTTTTTGTTATATATATATATATATATATATATATATATATATATATATATATGAAGATTTTGAGCTGGGTGGTAGGGGAGAGCAAACTAGACGCACGCAAATGATGAGATACGAGAAGAGACGCACGTGTTTCCTCATGAATAATACAATTTTCTTTTAAATCCCTTGAAATTTTTATCTTCAACTGATGTTTATTTAAACCTGGGATTTTAAGGTATTCATCTTCATTTGCTCAATATCTTATGAACGCAAATTAGTTTATAAACAAGATTAATCTAATATTCATCAATGGAAAAAAAATGAAATTCAAAAAATGTAAATGCTTCCAAAATAATCACATACACATATGTATATGTGTTTATAGACTCAGTTTAATCTTTTTCAATTTTTACCCGCACATGCCCAAGTGAATATGTTCATACATCATTAATTCCTAGATTTGACACGTTTTAAGTGTATGAGGCCTAATAGGCTGAAATGTACATACAGAGATTGACTTTTTCTCGATTTGTTTACGCTTTACATTTAAACCGATATTCACGCCTAATTCGTTTAATTAATTAATTAAATTAGGTATGACTTTAATTAAGCACATAATCTCCCTAAAATTGTCGGCCTTCGCCATTTCAAACATTGTTTGACCACTTCATTATATATATATTATATATATATATATATATATACTCTAATTGAATAAACAATGAAGGAATAAATAAATGAATAATTCCAAGTGAATAAAACACTACAACCAACAATTTCTTGAGGGCCACCAGCGAAATGGTTGAAAGCGCTTGGGTAAAAAAGAATATGGGACAATTTCTCCACCATCTGAATCCAGATCTAAGAAAAACTAAGAAGATTTGAACGCTACAACTGAAGATCATAAAGAAGAAATATTCTGTGGCCTTTAACAATACTACTAAGTTATATATATATATATATATATATATATATATATATATATATATATATATATATTATGTACAGTGAATGGTTCTGTTGATATAGATAAAAATCAAGCGATCAAGTGGTTACGGAATAATTATACTTGAATGTATTCAAATTCACACAACGTTTCAACCGGACCGGCGAGTACTGTCGTTATCAGTGCACACAGAAGTCGATTTTCTTGTTAAAGAACCCGAAATTCTAAACCGTAAAAAAAATGTTCATAATTGAACACGGAATAGGATTTATTATAGCATCCATTCCTTTAAAATATCCCTACTCTCTACTTCCCCCTTCATTTCTCTTTCCTCTTCTCACCGATTTTAGTCTATTTTTTTCCCTTAATTATTTGGGTTTATTTTTTTAAAAATGTGTGTTGGCTGGAAGCAGATAGAAAAAATAATGGAATGGAAAAAGTTTTAAAAAATAAATGAATAAAAATAGAGAATTCTTTTTTATTAAATTATATCCAAATAATAAAATCAAATTTGAAATGATGGCAACGATATGGCTGTGTCAGTGTAAAAAAAAATTGAAAAAAAAAAAAAAAATGGTGGCTGGGATGAGTTTACTGAATTCATTAGATAAATGAATTGGATTAGACTATATTGTCACCAGTCCGTGCTATGGGCTCAGCTTGACTCAAAGAAGTGAATAAGCATCAGGAGCGGGAAACTAGCGAATCATAATACACGGATATCTATTTTCATGGGTTTATATTACATATAAATTGGAGACTATTCTATAAAAAAAAATATATATATTAAAAAAAATTTAAAAAATTAATATGCACATATTTACCAACCCCTCTGTACGAGCAGGATGTGACACAAGATCAATTACTTAAGCGAAGTTTAACAGATTTGAATTCAGAGTTTTCCTTCTCCTAGACTGGTTACCTAACCATGATTAAAGAGCTCAATCCACCCTACTATTTGCCCATAGCTGAAGTGAGAGTAGTTGGATTCATACCTTTCCAAGGGTATTAGCGCTAATGAAATGCAAATAGCTTCGTCCAGGATTTGAACTCTGGTCGACGAGTCCATTTCCTACTACTCTAACCATTACACCTCGCACATCCAAACATACCGATTAATATGAGCTTCAAACATTTTCTGGTTCTTTTCTATCTCGCTATATCTATAAAAGCCGGTTTAGCTCAGTCAGTAGAGCATCTGCCTGGAATCGAAAGGTTCTTCGTCCGATACCTGTTCTCATCAATCAGCGCAAACTGGTTAATCTGGTCTGTGCAGTAAAGTGGGGAACTGACAGTAGGTGTGGCGCTCGACCCCAGCAAAAAAACAATCTTCCTAGTCTAGCTGAGGTGGAGAGCCATATTTACCATCTGCTCCGAATGGATTATCGCACAGATCAGATTACCAAAGCCGGCGGGGACTGGTATCGAACCCTGAACCTTGCAATTCCAAGGCGAATGCTTTACCGACTTAGCTAAACCAACTCCATGATAGAATAAAATATTTAATCATTTTGTATCTTATGGGTGCTTAGATACCTATATATAGGCTAACACATTTTTGATTTTTATATATATATATATATATATATATATATATATATATATATATATATATGTGTGTGTGTGTGTGTGTGTGTGTGTGTATAAACAAGTAGCTGAGTCATTCAGAAGAATATTCAGTAATTATTTATTCCATCTAAGAACAAAGGTTCTCTTCAAGTAGAATTATCTGTCATAGAATATAATGATATTAGAATACGCATAATAATTATTCCTAATTCCAGGATTGTTGCGGAAAATTTTAACTAGAGACCTTAAGATGTAACAAAATATGAAAACTGTCCATTATCAGACAATTTCTATTTCTACACACACACACACATATATATAAGGGATTTGGTGCGAAGCATGAGGGATGTGTGAAATAAATGAGAAACTGAGTTGGATGTTATGTACAGAGTTCCATTTTATTTCGTTCCAAAATTTCCCTAAACTTAGTACATAACATCCAACTCAGTTTCTTGTTCATTTTACACATACACATGCTTCGTACTAAATCCCGAAAACACACACACACACACTATATAACACTGAAAATTAGACTCATCAGATATACCTACCAAAAAGCATACGTGGACTCCCTAACTTGTGTGTGTGTGTGTGTGTGTGTGTGTGTACGAGTAGCGTTAAATATTTGTATTGGTTTATTTAACATACTATTTTATTAGTACAAGTTTATATCCCCTTTTTACGGTTTTAAAGAAAGTCGAAGAGAAGACATAATAATTACTGAAGATTTCTTTTTGAAAATCTTTAAAAAAAAATATTAAACAAAGTTGAACTTTTGAATGTACATTTTCTAATTTCGGTTTTAAATTAATAAGCTAAAATAAATTATACCCAAACTTAGGAAAAATTAAAAAAATAAAAAAATAAATTAAATAAAACCAAAACCTTTTTTATTTTAAGAAAAATACTAATTTAAATCCGAATGTTTTCTTTACTACGAATATATATATATATATATATATATATATATATGAATAAGATATAATGAAAAAACGATGTTTACAACTGAAATAGGCTCATCAGAAGAGAAGTGTGCAAACCGTTTCGGGCCAATTCTCTTGACGGTTTATTTTCACATTATATATATATATATATATATATATATATATATATATATATATATATATATATATATAGTGTGTGTGTGTGTGTGTTTGTTGTGTAGTTTTAATTTATAAGATTATGCACTTGTTTGACGTAAAAATTATTTTACATCATTTCGACAAAGCACTTATTACATTGTTGCTATAAATCGAAAAAATTCAGCTAATAAACTACATATTACGTTACGGACATTATATATATATATATATATATATATATATATATATATATATATATATATATAT
>CM042140.1:7594073-7596573 GCA_023376005.1 Doryteuthis pealeii
GGTGCTTCTTGTAGCCCCAGCGCGGCAGAGAGTCGACAATTAAATGATCGTGGGCTTGGACGCGTGCTCGTGTGAAAAGAGAGAGAGAGAGAGAGAGAGAGAGAGAGAGAGAGAGAAAACGTATAAGTTAATGAAGGAAGAGAGAGAGAAAGAGAGAGAGAGAGAGAGAACATATAAATTAATGAAGGAAGAGAGAGAGAGAGAGAGAAAGAGAAAACGTATAAGTTAATGAAGAGAGAGAGAGAGAGAGAAAACGTATAAGTTAATGAAGGAAGAGAGAGAGAGAGAGAGAGAGAGAGAGAGAGAGAGAGAAAACGTATGTTAATGAAGGAAGAGAGAGAGAGAAAACGTATAAGTTAATGAAGAGAGAGAGAGAGAAAGAGAAAACGTATAAGTTAATGAAGGAAGAGAGAGAGAGAGAGAAACGTATAAGTTAATGAAGGAAGAGAGAGAGAGAGAGAGAGAGAGAGAGAGAGAAAACGTATAAGTTAATGAAGGAAGAGAGAGAGAAAGAAAAGAGAGAGAGAGAAAAACGTATAAGTTAATGAAGAGAGAGAGAGAGAGAAAACGTATAAGTTAATGAAGAGAGAGAGAGAGAGAAAGAGAGAGAGAGAGAGAAACGTATAAGTTAATGAAGAGAGAGAGAGAAGAAGAGAGAGAGAGAACGTAAAAGTTAATAAAAGAGAGAGTGAAGGGGTGGTTGTCTACGTAAAACTGTCTTAATATCTTTTTATAGACTGGCGGGAATTCATGTGTGTAAACGAACTGTGATGTTTCGAGTTATGCGTTGAATTCATAGATAATAATCTGTTACTTACTAAGCAGATGCTCGAAAACTACTCGCTCTGATAAAAAGAAAGGTATACACGCATTGGCTGGCCTTTGTTTATATACATAAATAACTATGCAGCCGTATACAACCATATAGACGGAATATAAAATTGTAACACACTGAATGGGTTTTAATTTATTCAAGACTAGAAGCGGCTATCCTGCGTCACCTGGGTAGAGAGGGTGAGATAAAAAAATATATGGTGTATTGATTTGTTTATTTTTGAGATTTATAAATGCTGGACATTTTTAAGTAAAATTTCAATGCTATTTCTATGTATATTTTGATTTTTAATAATCTTCGAATATAAATCAGATCTTCATAATTTTTGGACAAATAGCAAGAATTGGTGATATTTAATGTGTATATATATATATTTACTTTGTTGTTAATTATTTTATTTTCGTAATTTCATTCGGACATACATACATACAAACTGTCCTATATATATATATATATATATATATATATATATATATATATATAAAAATGTACATATAATATTGCTGAATTACATGAAATGGTCGCAGATACAGATACAGGTTTCAAAATAAAGGTCGGTTGATTGGATTTTACGGCATGTCAACCCTTGTTGGGTTTTCCTATGCCGAATATGTTAATGTTTTTATTTTTTTTGTTGGGTATTCAATTTATTTTTAACTAATCAAAAAAAAAAAATCATATTTGAACCCCTTTTTTATTTAACCCATTGATGGAATCCGTACAGGTATCACCACACCGGGTCAGAGTGGACCTGGGAGTAATTGTGATGAAGGATTTCTTCCCACTCTCCAGAGCTCCAAAACTGAAACGTAACCTTTAGATTTAAAAAACGAAGAATATATCAGCAGTACCCTAGGTACATAGGATAAGTACCCAGTTCAAATTTGGAATCATCATTCAGGATATAATAATTTTATTTTCAGATAGTTTTTATCCTACGTATATCCACGATGCATTCCCATGCCGATGCACACCAACAGATATGTCTGATGATTCTTTCAAGTCCCCAGGAGAGCTCAATGTATGATAATTTCATACAGAGTAATATTTACAATTCCATATAAGTGAGAAAACTCAACAAACCCTCATTTGGCTATTATAAATTTATTTCAGCTGGTACCTCCATAGATGAGACCAGTTTCGTCAGAGCCATTTCATAATATATACATACATATGTGTGTATAAATTATTTGAGAAATATTAAATAATATACACGTGGCATTGAACTTCACACTTACCCCCCCCCATACATTATAGATATATCTCCCATGTGTTATTTCTAATATATATATACACACATTATATACGAACATATCCCATCTCTTTTTTCTTATGTGTATATATATATATATATATATGTATGTGAAAGAAATAAGACGGGATATATATATATATATATATATATATATATATATATATATATATAAGAATTTACTCTGACGAAGGCCGCTATTTTTTTTTGTATACTAAACATTTCTGTAGTTTTTTTCTATTATTGTTATTTTATTTTGTATTTAAAATAATAATAGATAGAATACATGTATGCATGGATAAGGTACTGCCCGAAACACGTGTCAGTAAGATAAAATAAATCCTATTTTATCCATTCAACATTTTCTCTCCTCGATTTTTCATTTCAATATATATATATATATATATATATAT
>CM042140.1:7601573-7619073 GCA_023376005.1 Doryteuthis pealeii
AACCCCTGGCTGGGTTATAACGACTTCTCATTCTCAACAGCTTATTCTGTACATAATGTGTTGTATGGATGGATATCTATATACGGCATGTCAACCCTTCTTGGGTTATTTTATGACGAAGACATTTTGTTCTAGTCATGCTTAATGGGTATTCAAGATTTTTAAAATTAAATTTTTCTAACACATTTTAAAACTTATTTTTTGTTATTTACCCCATAGATGGTACCCTAAAAAAGGTACTACCACTTAGAATCAGGATAGACTTAGAAGTAATGGTGATGAAGGGGTACTCCACACTCAGCGGAGCTCCAAAATTGGAACTTCACCATTAGCATTTATACCGTAAAAAAATGTGGACGTAAATATTTACCCAACCCGTTCGCCATGGGTAGGATGTGATACGAGGCCGCAAGTGTGGGGTATCCAGTGAGGATTGAACTCTCTACTCACTCGTTATGGATATGCAAAACTAATTTCAGTGGTGGCATTTACTGAATAAAACTAGATTATAAAATGATCTTTCATTTTGAATTTACAATGTTTTTGTTTTCTTGTCCCATAAAAACATTAACAGATTGTAAATAGATGGATATACCAAACGACAGATACATAGATAAATGAATGGAGAAACAAAAAGGCAGAGATATACATATATACGGAGACAGAGACAATAGATACAGAAAAAAAAACAGACTGATACCTTCATACATAGACAGACATATAATAGAAAGAGACACGTACCTACCTATTTACATACACAAAAATACAAACAGATACATACATACAGAAACAAAAAGACACAGAGATTGATAGATGGATAGACACATACATGGTTAGATCGATAGATAGAAAAATAGGCAGACAGATACAGAGATAGATGGATAGGCAGACAGATACAGAGATGGATGGATAGGCAGACAGATAGACAGGTAGACACACACACAGATAGATAGACAGATAGATAGGTAGACACACACAGAGATAGATAGACAGATAGATAGGTAGACACACACAGAGATAGATAGACAGATAGATAGGTAGACACACACAGAGATAGATAGACAGACAGATAGATAGACAGATAGACACACACACAGATAGATAGATAGACAGATAGACACACAGACAGATAGACAGACAGATAGACACACACAAAGATAGATAGACAGATAGACAGACAGACAGACAGACACACACAAAGATAGATAGACAGATAGACAGACAGAGACACACACACAGATAGATAGACAGATAGACAGACAGACAGAGACACACACACAGATAGATAGACAGACAGACAGAGACACACACACAGATAGATAGACAGATAGACAGACAGACAGAGACACACACACAGATAGATAGACAGATAGACAGACAGACAGAGACACACACACAGATAGATAGACAGACAGATAGATAGGTAGACACATAGACAGATAGATAGGTAGACACACACACAGTTAGATAGACAGATAGATAGGTAGACACATAGACAGATAGATAGGTAGACACACACACAGTTAGATAGACAGATAGATAGGTAGACACATAGATAGATAGGTAGACACACACACAGTTAGATAGACAGATAGATAGGTAGACACACAGATAGATAGGTAGACACACACACAGTTAGATAGGCAGATAGATAGGTAGACACATAGACAGATAGATAGGTAGACACACACACAGTTAGATAGACAGATAGATAGGTAGACAGATACACACACACACACAGATATAATGTTGCTTGGTAGTTAGAGTCGTTATACATTTTTCCACCAACATTAGCGTTACAAGTTCGAACCAATCTAAAAGTGATTTCGAATACTAACATTCAAGGCAAGGGCCCTTCCTACCTTGGTTGACTCGGGGCTACCTATAATCTGTCTTGTGAAGAAGAAAATTGTTTCTTCTCTTAGAAGAGAAATGATTTTTGCCTCAGCTTCCTACACTTTACTGAATGCAAAATAGATTAAGGGAGGAGGCAATTACGTTCGACTATTCCCAGTGGTAGACTTGATAAATTGAAATGATTGCATTAAAAAGAAAGCCAGCTTTATATCAACGGCAAATCTTTCATTACAATCATTCCAGTAGAGTAACCCCAGGATGCCTGTTGGTTTGTTGGATTTTACGGCATGTTAACCCTTGTTGGGCTATTTTATGCCGAAGACGTTTTGTTTCATTTTGTTCGTTCTTGATGGATACTCGATTTTTTAAAACAATTTTTAACACATTTTTTAAAACTCATTTTTTTCTATTTATCCCATAGATGGGACTCTAACAGGTACTACCACTACGATTCAAAGTGGAACCTGGGAGTAATAATGATAAAGGGGTACTCCAGAATTAGAACTTCACCATCAGATAGAGTTTAAGGATATACCCAGTTATACACATTAAGACCCTCAGACACCACCTTCTAGCATATACGAGATAAAAATGGTTGGAGCTTGCCATAAGGGCAATAGTACCAGGATAATCATATAGGTGCTAGAGATTGATCGAAGGTGGCCTCTGTGACCACCAGAGTGGAGTGTTGCATGTCATGGATTTCCCAAGTGCCTAAGGGTAACAATTAAACTTGACGGCTGTCTTAAATTCTGTTTAATTGAAAACGAAAAATTAAAAAAAAAAACAACACGTTTCTTTGTTTTTTAGGATCGTTAAAAACAGATTCCTATAAAACGAACCGAAATATTACAGCCTCTTTAAGTCTCTATAAAAGCAGATCAGCGCGATGTTTACAAAGAGAGAGACACTATCACTTGGAGTGTCGAAAAGAAGAAGAAAAAGAAGAGGTTTTGGTTTATTGGGTGAGGGACGAGTGTAGAGTATATTGACCGACAAGTTTCTTGTCATCATCAGATTGTAAGAGTCAGAACGTTTAATGTTTTCTGCTTAAGGTGGAAATTAGAAAACAGGGATTGACAAATTTGTCTTTGTTGTTAAAAAGAAACGAAGGGGCGAAGCACATACACACACACACATATACATAAGTAAAGAAATAACAAAAGACTTAGAGATTTTTGTTATTTCTTAACTTATAAATTTGCTCTGTGACTAACAATAAGAGCACACATTGAGCTCTCAAACTGCGACAGGTTTTTAAAAAAAAACCTATGTCGTAAGGAAGATTTCTTTTCTGGACTTTTGGATTTTATATATATATATATATATATATATATATATTATATATATATATATATATATGTGTGTGTGTGTGTGTGTGTGTGTGTGTGTTTATTTGTATGAATTTTTTTTTTTAGATAGGCTTGATAATTGGGATTTTTGTAAAATCCAAATACATATATTCTATATACACACACACACAATATATATATATATAAATAAATAAATAAATAAATAAGAGAGAGAGAGAGAGAGAGAGAGAGAGAGAGAGAGAGAGAGAGAGAGAGAGAGAGAGAGAGAGAGAGAGAGAGAGAGATGTACATAGATAAAATTTAAATTAAAACTTCACTTCCATCTTATACACGAATTTCAGTTTTCTAAGATTAAAATCCTTGACTTCAAAAATTAAAACAAATCAAGGGTCGACCTATACACGAGCACATGCGGTGTAATACTAAATCCAAAGAGTCTCCCTCTTAAAGGGTTCTGTTCTTGTTGTAGAAATTCTTACATAGAACGGGTACAACATTGAAGGCTGGAATCTGATACAAAATATCTTGTATGTTGTGTTTCCGTAACCGTGTACATTCGTTTGTCCGAAGGGAGCCCATGTGCTGACCTAACAAATCCGGTGTAATTTCTCTTTCTCCCCCCCCCACCCCCATCTCCTATACGCCCTCCCCATTAAAAACAAAACACATCAGTTTTTTTGTACATATGGGCATTTCGACTAGAAGGGTCAAACAAATAACAGAGGGTCACAGACATTGGCCTGGCGAAGGGAAGGCGGACCAAAAAATAAAGAAAAAGAAAATACAAGAATTGAATTGAGCCGTTGGGCAACGTACAGACTACTAGGGTCGCTTCGTTCTTTGAGCAGGTAACAGTAGCCACACACACACACACACACACACACACACACACACACAGCTAATTATTGTAGTATCGTTGCCACTTGAATCTCAAGGGGAGGTCTATTGTCCCAACTTCTGTCAGTGAAATAAAACTGAATAGGGGCGAGAAGGCCCCTCCGTATCTCTTTTTTTTTTTTTTTTTTTTCGTGGGGCTAACTACACAAACGAGACCCCCGTGTGAAGTTCAGAGAAACTCAGTGGGGCAGTCAGTGAGTGCGACACGCTACTCTCAAACCAACGCTGGGGAACAAACGAATAGGCTACGAATCAAAGATCCGAACTGTATGCGCTGTAGCTGGATAGCTAACAAAACCGAATAATAATAATAATAATAATAATAATAATAATAATAATAATACCCAGATAACAACAGCATTGTTGAAATCGGCTAGAATACTCAGAAAAGTCCTGGAGACCGGAAGAGACTTGTTGTCACTCAGACTCCAGTGAAAGACCATCAGCTAATGCTGGTGGGGAAAACTCACAAGGAGTAAAATAATTATATATATATATATATATATATATATATATATATATATATATATGGGAGAAATGTGAGGACGTTAATCCGATAGTATATGGAGAAAGGTAGACAAACACGGATGTTATAGAAAATGGACCTACAATAAACATCCATTTTCTATAACATCCCGTGTTTGTCTACCTTTCTCCACACACACACATACACACACACACATATATATATATATATATGATTAGGGAAAATCCGATAAAATGTGAAGGAATATATTGGAAAGGTGATAACGAACACAAACAATCAGTTCAATTAATATTTCGTCTGTTGATTTTAGCTGAAATTTCTGAATTTAACAGAGACGAAATATTAATTGAATTTATTGTTTGTGTTCCTTAGTCACCTTTCCAATATATTTTCTCACACACACACATTTATAAGTCTATTTGTAAGGTTTAATACTAAACCTAGAAGAATCTATTAATTCAAGAAATCCACAGAAATGTAATTATAATTTGAATCGTAACAATAATATACCATTATCACTAGATTTAACGTATTTGTGATACAATAAAATATAGATTACTTATTTCAGTATATGAAAAAAGTATTATATGGCTTCATTGACTTGATATTATGAAATAATATATGTAAGATGCATTTTTAAAAATTTATTTTTAAAATTATTTTATAAATCTGTTAGAGCACTACACCTCTGATCAACTAGTACAAAATCTAGAAACTGTTGCGGAAAAAAATGATATTCAAACAGATCTACTCCAGACCTAGTATTGAGGAAATTTGTCACTTGTTCTCCCATGAAAACCAGAAAAATACAACCAATAATAATAATAATAAACAAGGGAAAAAAAGAACATTTAGAGTACCAGCAGATCACAGGGTGAAGATGAAAGAAAACGAAAACATAGACCAAACAAATATCTGAATCTTGCTAGAGAACTGAAAAAGCTGTGGTATTTGAGGCAAAGAGTGGTACCAATTGTAGTTGGTGCACTTGGAACGTTCACCAAAAGCTAAGAAAATAAACTAGAGGAATTGGAAATTAAAGGAAAGACTGAGACCATTCAGACAACGACATTGTTGAGATCGGCTTAAATACTCAGAAGAGTCCTGGAAACCTGAGGAGACTTATTGTCACTCAAACTCTAGTGAAATAAAACTAACGATGGTGTGAAATAAATGATAATAATAATAATAATAATAATAATATTCTCTGTCCATATTTTTTCATATCTTTAGAACTTTTTCTTCGAGATCCCAACACCCCAGAAAGATACCCACGACCATATCCTAATATTATTTATTCATTGGGTTTTCACACCAGTTGGACTTTGTAGGCTTTACTTAGATCAAGAGACAATGAGTCTTTACGATTATTATTATTATTACTACTACTATCATTACTATTATTATTTATTATTGATAACACCAATTTCTATTTCAAGAATTTATCCATTCCTAATGAAAAGATAATTGGGAAAAATGGGTCGTGAGAAGGATTTATAAATATTTTAAAATTATTGCCGACATTTAAAAAGTAATTTTAAAATTTCGTTTTAAATATCGACAATAATTATCAAATATTAATAAATCAGCCTCACGACTCAATTTTTATATTTATTTATAAATTTTCCTCATATAGTCAGATTCATTTCTATTTCATAGTATATATATATATATATATATATATATATATATACACTATCAAGAATGTGCACCCTCCAGGTGTAAGTATTTATGTTTTAATGTAATAAAATATACTAAATTAGAAAGACTAACGAAATTAAATAAGAACGAATATAAAAAGATTACTTATTTTAATTGGTTTCTATATAAAATCCTTCATAAAATTAATTTTAATGCATTGAAGAATAAAACAATAATATTAGCGATTAATAACACCAAGTAATTATTTATTAAACCCAGTTTTGTTAAAAACCGAATGCAAATTAACCACACTATTTATGTAAACCTTTATTTCTTAGTGATATACAAGTCACATTGCAGGATTTTAAACGCACTAATAACATGGTTTGTTTTGAGGCAAATCTAACTCAGATTCTCAGAGACATCGGTGATGAATAATTTTTATTCTATGTATTAAGGATTTTGACTATGAATTAGATACTCATTGATAAACTTACGTTATTCCCGTGGGTATTGTGATGTAAGAAGTGACAGTTTTGGTTTCAGACAGGCACCGAATCTCCATTATAATAAGATATATACGACACACACACACACACATTATATATATATATATATATATATATATATATATATATATATATATATAGATAGGTAGAGATATAGATAGAGCATTAAGTGCTTTAGGCGAATCGTTTTAGTGTTTGCAAAGGGTACTATTTATCAACAAAAAGTGTGTTGAAAATACTAGGTAATGTTAAATGTATTAAATTTCACTTTTCTGATTTTCATTATTAAAACACCTATGAAGTATCGGATGAATGAAGCTACTCTTTCTTCTTTCTTTCCTTTTGTTTTAGTTTCTTTCTTTCTTTTTTTCTCGTTTTAAGAGATACTTGTTCGTTGCATCGAGAAACGATTTTTATCATTCTTCACAGAAATCCGACACTGGGAAATTGAGATGAAAATTTGAACTTGCGATTTCGTAAATCGATGTCGCAAGAATCAATTTCATTGCCCCCTTAATTTGTGTTGAAATTTTGTTTTTTTAAATTTAATTTTTAGAATTTTTTTCTTTTTTATTGTAAAATTCAATTGATTGTGGTAAATTGGGATGAGAGAAATTTTTATTTTTTCGTCGTTGGCAAATCACAGTTGAAACCCTTAAGGCAGTGATTATTCAAAGTCTTTAAATATAAAACAGAAGAATAATCTCTTGAAATTCAATTGACGCTGAAGGAAAAAGGATTAAAGTAGAAAAGAAATAAAAAGATTTCGTCTCATCTTGATGGTTTCGAAAAAAAAAAATAAGTGAATAAATGATAGGTTGAAAAGAGTGACGGGTAAGATTGAAATAAATAAATAATATATAAATAAATAAAAACAACAAAAAAAAACAAAAAAAACAAAAAAACAACAATAATAAATTAAAGTAACAGATTAACATATAAAGAGAAAACAATTATCTTGACTAAAATTGTTTATTAATCTCAACTTTTAAGAAAATACTAGTTTGAAAAAGCACCGGTCGAAAGGGCCCTCAAGTTTCGTCCAATTTTTTTTCTCTCCTTCTGCTTGGTAGTTGATCATGTTAAAAATAAAATATGATCCCTCTACTTAAGTTATATAATTAGTCGTACCAAAAATGTGTATATATATATATATATATATATATATATATATATATATATATATATATATATATATATAATATATATATGTGTGTGTGTGTGTGTGTGTGTGTGTGTGTGTGTGTGTGTAACTGATTAATATTTAATGTTAAAAGGGCCTCTAATTCGTAAAATATTTACAATGCACAAAAATACATAACAATTCATAATATATTTCAAATTAAAAACAAAGATATACATATAAAATATAAGACAGGGTAAGATTTACATTCATTTTTCCCCAGGAATTACATTTTACTTATATATTCTTTTAAAATTGAAACATGCAAATATATATATATATATATATATATATATATATTTAAAAAAAGAAATGTCATAACTAGACTGCTTCAGTTCCAGTGATCTTTTGAAAAAAAAGAGATATCTCGAAAATTCAAGAATTAAATACAGGTTAACACACAACATCATTGTTACCGTATTATTATTTTTTCTTTATACCTGCATTGTAATAGCCTTCTAAATCAACCTCCTAACCAATATATATATATATATATATATATATATTCTATGCATAAGAAAGCAGAGGCATGTTAAGATATTTCAATTACAAAATAAAATAAATCAGAGCAAATTTTGTGTATCATATATATATAATTATAAACACATGTATATAATGTGTAGTTATGTGTGTGTGAAAATATAAAGAGAAAAAGAAATAAACATTCTACCCTAACTTGATAGAAATTACAATTTTGAAAATATGCCAAAATCTGAGGACATTTATTTTTTAAATATCTAAAAATAAAAGGAGACAACAAAAAACAAAAAAAAGCACAGAAATCTCGACGAACCGACATATGATTATCAAATTATTTGTCAAAGTAGAAAAATTAAAATTAATAAACAAAAAGAAGATGGAAAGAAATTGCTTTATAAATTAAAATGGCCTCAATGGAATTCGTTATTTTTCTTTGTGGTCAACAATGAATAAATATAATGTTATTGATGAAGGACGCTGGGGGAAATCTGATTCAATTAAGGGCTTTCCAGTCTTGTTGGGCTTGGTAAGAGATTGAAAAAGGGGACACTTGCTAAAGAGAGTTAATAACGTAGGAGGGGTTCACGGTAAATATTGAACTTAAGACGATAAAAAAGAAAGAAGGGGTCATCGCCAGGAACGTAAAATATAATTTTTTAATGAAATTAACTTTGTAGTTGAAATAAATAAATGAAGAAAACGATTAACCAAAGATAATTCAAGTGTGAAATGATTTTATACGTAAAACACACACGCACTTTGCCAATGTGATGTTATTCCAAACATTTGGGAAGATTAAATCACGTAATGTTTCCCAACACAAAGTAAATTACATACATACATATATAACACTGCTGATGAGGCATAATATGCCGAAATGTACATACAGAGATTGACTTTTTCTAGATTTGTTTACGCTTTAAATTTGAATAGATCTGCTCACCTAATTCATTAATTATCAACTAATTAATTTTCAAAATTAGGTATGACTTCAATTAAGCACATATTCTCCCAAAAATTGTCGGCTAGTGCCATCTCAAACAGATTATTTGTTTGTTTACTTTCATTATATATATATATATATATATATACACAGAGTAATTTTAAGATATGTACCGACGAGATACTGAAAACGCTAGGTAACCACTCAAATATTTTTCCGAGCAATATATATATATATATATATATATATATATATATATATATGTATATGTATATATATGTGTGTGTGTGTGTGTAAAACAGTAGTTCTAGTAATAGTGGGAGTATTATGCTGAGAGCAAACGAAAAACCCAAGGGGTTCTTTCTAACAAATGAAATGATTAGCAAGATCGTTTGAATTATTTGCTTGGGGATTTTTGTCGGTTTTATTCAAAAGTCAACCACGTTGTTCAGTCATTTGTCAAAACAGAAACGTTCTTCGAATGCACACACACACACACACACACACACACACACAATGC
Organism: Doryteuthis pealeii; assembly: GCA_023376005.1. NCBI lineage: Eukaryota > Metazoa > Mollusca > Cephalopoda > Myopsida > Loliginidae > Doryteuthis > Doryteuthis pealeii. The sequence continues at coordinate 7,611,404 of CM042140.1, forward strand.
CTTTCATATTAATACTACTTTCTAATATTCTTTCTCATGCATATATATGCATCTATAAGTGAGCATATTAAAAATCTATGCACAAACACACGTGTGTGTGTGTAGGTATTTTGTATTGGAGAAATGAAGATAAAGAGTTTGATTACAGGTGTAAGAGCTATATTCATTTGTTTTAGTGCACAGTACAATATTTTAATTGTATACTAGAATAATTATATATATATATATATGTCGAATTAAACAACAGACACGTCTCCTGTTTATTTGCGATTTTTTCAAGTTTTCTGGCCAACTTTTTAATATTTGGGTGGAATTCGTGGATTAGTCCACCAAAGTTCATGCCCCGAGTACTTTCGGCACTTCGAAGTGCCATCATCAGGGGTGATGTGTTCCAGAAAACTTGAAAAAAATTGCAAATAAAATTGTTAAACAGGAGATGTGTCGGTTTAATTCAACATGCATAAATGAAAAAATTCTACCCAAATACACACACACATTACATATACACATAATGTATATATATATTATATTCTAGTGTTCATAGTTTTATATTTTTCTGTATTGAATACCTGCTGCTCAGCTGCCGTGTCATCGAGCACTTGCATTTTTCCTTGTGTGTGTGTGTGTGTGGAACGTGTTTTTAGTGCAATGGATTTTTTAAACTAAATTTCTTTTTTAGATTTGAAAGTTCAAAACTTATCTCCATCAGCTTGATGACAAATATTTACAAGAAATTATTGCTTAATAGATTTTTTAGTTCTTTATTTTTTTATCTATCATTCAAATATTTCTTTGGAATTACCTGGAATTGAAAATTCAAGATTCTTACTATAAAATAAAAAATAAAAAATAACAAAAGAAAACAAAACAAAAAATAAAACAAAAACAAATAAAACAAAAAACAACTTTGCAACGTCAACTAAAAGTTATAATCAGTAATCTGTAAATTTAGTTAATCGATAATTCGCTCAGTAGATTAGTTTTATTAAAAGGTTACATGCAAAGACAATAATAATAATAATAATAATAATAATAATAATAATAATAAATAGAAACTTGCTGTCACTTAGCCTCCAGCAAACTAGAACTATATATTGCTAATTGAAACGGTCCCAAGGGTTTGGAAAAGAGTTTAGGTGAGTTAGAAATCAGAGGAAGAATCGAGACCACCCAAACAACAGCATTATTAAGATCGGCTAGAATACTCAGAAGAGTTCTGGAGACCTGGGGAGACTTACTCTCTAATGAACCACCGGCCAAGGCGGGTGTGAAAAACTAATGGAGCAAATAATATTGATAATAGAGACTTGCTATCACTCAACCCCCAGCTAACTTAAACTATATAATGATAATTGGAACGTTCCCCAAGGGATGGGAAAAAAGAGTTTAGATGAATTGGAAACCAGAGAAAGAATCGAGTACAGCCAAACAGCATTGTTCAGATCGGCTAGAATTCTAAGATGAGTCCTGGAGACCTGAGGAGACTTGCTGTCACATACACCCCAGTGAACCATCGGCTACGGCAGGTGTGAAAAACTCAATAATATTAAAAATAATAATTCACAAAACCCAATATAACCAATATCATAATATAACAATCAAAACTGATTTGTTTTATTTTATTTTTTATTTTTTTAGAAAAGGCTTGATAATTTGGATTTGGATTTTTCGGACTGTTGTCCACATCTTTATTATTATATACATATATAACCTAAACATTGGGCACCTCACGTGGTGTAATGGCTAGCAAGCTAGATTTGCAGACCATTGTTAGCGAGTTCGATTTTCATTGGGCGCCCCTCATGCTTCTGGCCTTGTGCCACATCTAAGCTTAACTTAATAACTATATAGCCGAAACGTTGTGTATATAACAAAAAGACGAGGACAACAGTCCGAAAAATCCAAATAATACAAAACTAATTTTTGCATGTATAGATCCAAACCTTGAGCAAGATTTTCGGCTGCTGACAAGCGATATTATTAAAGGGTCGTGTGTCGAGCGTACAAACATGCAGTCATGTACGTATGCATGTATATGTGTGTGCATCCACACATGCATGTCAGTGGATGCACAAATATATCTTCGAATATGATATGCAAACAATTAGATTTAGAAGAGGCCGATAAATACAATTGATTGATAATTTTATTTATCCTGCGGCAATGAAATTCTATTGTGCTTTGACTGCGACCGAAATAAAGTCAAATATATCATTGGCAAATAATTACGATTGAATTCTGTTAAAATATTAAATAGAAGTAATACCTAAGCAGATTTAAGTTTATTATTGTGTAATGGTATTTATGGGGGTGTCTCACTACATAAATATACAATATAACTTGCTTGGCTGCTAGATAAATAGATAGACAGTTATATAGACAGATAGATATATAGACAGATAGCCAACTTGATAGACAGGCAGATAGCTATATAGACAGATAGCTATATAGACAGATAGCTAGCTTGATAGACAGATAGCTATATAGACAGATAGGTATATAGACAGATAGCTAACTTGATAGATAGACAGAGATAGATAGCTGGCTTGATAGACAGTTAGCTTGATAGATAGACAGACAGATAGATAGACAGTTAGCTTGATAGATAGACAGACATACAGATAGATAGACAGCTAGCTTGATAGATAGACATACAGATAGATAGACAGCTAGCTTGATAGATAGATAGACAGCTTGATAGACAGATATATAGATAGATAGACAGATAGCTTGATAGACAGATAGACAGATAGCTTGATAGACAGATAGACAGATAGCTTGATAGATAGATAGACAGATAGCTTGATAGATAGATAGACAGATAGCTTGATAGCTTGATAGATAGATAGATAGATAGATATGTATAACTACACTAAATGTTTTTAAATAAATTCATAGATTTAATTGAAGTTTCAAAATTGGAAAACTAAATATTGAATGTTATTTATTTTTAGAAAAATCATATACATACATACGTATACATACATCACCGGTTCCGGCTAGATCACCGAAGTTAAGCAGCCTGTTCTATACTTAATAGGGTGACCACTTAAGCAACAGCAGGTACTGTAAGCAACCTGGGCCCTTTGTTTATCAAAATGACTTGATTCGGCATTAAATGACCCGAAACGGGTTGGTATGCCATAAAAAAATTAAACAAACCACACACACGCATACATACACACACGCACACATCTAGAAATTCAGGAATACAATGCAAACGTACCTTTCGGAAGTCCGTAATCTGTTAAATTAGACAGAAATTTCAAACCTTTAAAAGTTTATCAGAAAAGAGATTTTGTTTTTAACACTAATACTTAAGCCTTATAACCAGGGGTGGGGCAAAGTTTAGGTACCGGACATATATGCAGAAAAAAAGGGGGGGGGGTCACCTTAAGGAAAAATTGTGTTATTGTAATAAGGAACTGGTACCCCTAAATATGGGAGGGTGTTCATTACTAAAATGAGGTGACTAAGAGAGTACTCGGTACTATTAGTATTTTTATAATCTAACCATTGTAGTTCTTTGAGAATAACAACAAAAAATAAAACTATTCTAATTAATTATTATTTTGATAATTTCATAGCAATCTATTAGATTACAATATGTCACAGCTGAATGAGTTGTATATCTTTATTAAATTCTAATATGATTTGATAAGTTAAAAATTAAAGTTAATAGAAAAAAAAATGACATGTTGATGTGCATTTGAAAAATATTAAAATTCATCTTAAATTACATTAATTTATTATGTCTCTCTCTATCTCATATATATATATATATATATATATATATATATATATATATATATATATATATATATATATATATATATATATGAATTAAGTGATGTGCCAGATCCTTTTTACAATATCACATTTTTTCTTAAGTGACACCCTCCTTTTCGGCATACATATCTGGTACCTATATTTTGACCCCCACCCCTGTAATAACACCAATCTTTCGTGACTTGCATTTTATCATACCTAAATATATATGAGACAAATTTATGTTCAAAATTATTTTGCAATAATCAAGATGAAATCTTAATACATTCTGAAGATTTGATTTTAATTCATCATTTAGTTTAAATATTCTTAAAACATTAAATCGAAAAATAACAAATAAAAAAAAGACTTAATAATTTTGATGTTTCGGACTGTTGTCCTCATCTTTATTGTGGTATGTATAAACACTTTTCTGTCGCTGTATCCTCCGGACTTCCTCAGGTGTTCCCTGTATATCCCAGCATATTAATGACCCAACCTGAGAAATCATATTTTAATAAGATCTTTAAAATGTTCTTTGACGTCTGTTTTATCAACAGTCAAACTAATAAAAATGATTTCCCAGGTTGGGTCATTACTATGCTCGGATTCACAGGAAACACCTGAGGAAGGCCGGAGAATACAGCGGTCGAATCGTTGTGTTTATGCAGACCACAATAAAGATGAGGACAACAGTCCGAAATATCAAAATTATTCACATCACGCCTCATCTAAAAGATACAGACAAATGTGACTTATCATTAGTATGACATTCTAAGATTAAGATTTTGTTTAAAAGATAAGCAAAATCTGAGGAAAACAGCATGAAGAGTTATTTAATACCCTAAGATTATATATATATATATATATATATATATATATATATATATATATATATATATATATATATATATATTATTTCATTTAACAAAGACTATAAAAAATATTTTTTAAAATGATTGGGTTTTGAAGCAACTGAACTGACAAAATATATAAATTGTTATATAAGGAAATTAAGTAGATTCGAAAGTTGATTGAAGAAATAAAAATTATTTTTACTGTTTCTATCATATATACATACATACCTATATACACATACACTCATTATACATACACAAATTATATATATATATATAGTTTCATTTACACGTTAAGACAATCCTATGGTATTCAAACAGCTTCAGTCTTAAAATGTAAACATAAATATAAAACATATTTTGATGATGGCCAAAGGCTAGATCCGATTGTTATATATATATATATATATATATATATATATATATGTATATATATATGTGTGTGTGTGTGTGTGTGTGTGTGTGTTGGTTTTGTTGCATTGTGATAGCCTTCAAAACCAAAATACACAGAAAGCTTCAAGCAAATTATAAAACCTGTCTTACACACACACACATTATATATATATATATATATATAATATATATATATATATATATATATATATATATATATATATATATATATATATATATATATAAACCATAAGAGAATGTGCCTCTAATCCTAAGATAATTTCTACTTACACACATACAATTTTCAAATCTGAATAACTTACATCTATCTATAGCAATGAGTATGAACTTATGCCTAAAAGTACTTGTGTATCTATTTATTCCTATCAATATCGATACAAAAGCTTTGTTTGCGTGTCAATTCATTTTGAAAAGAGAAAAGTCGAAAATAACCCAAAACCAATCAAATGTTCTAATCAATATTTAATTAATCAAGTGAATCGGAGTTTTTAAAAACAAAATGAATCAAGGTTTGCCTTTGATTCTTTTTTCTTTCTTTCTTCTGCATTTTTATATCGATTTAGATATGCAAGACTTTTTTTTAATATAAATCTTATTATAATAGACATTCGGTGTCGGTGTCTGTAAACGAAACTACACTGTTAACATCACAATACCCCCAGGAACTTTGTAAATTTATCAATTACTATTTAATTTATAAATAAAATCATTAGTACATAGAATAAATCTTATTAATGATGTCTCTCTGAGTTAAATTTGCCTTAAAACAGCCTATTTTATCAGTGCATTTAAAATCCTACAATGTGTCTTATATATCACTATGAAATAAAGCTTTATATAATACATGGTTCAGTTAATTTGCATACAGGTTTGAATTTAAAAAAAAAAACGGGTTTGATAAATAATTCCTTGGTGTTATTGATCGTTAATATTATTGTTTTATTCTCTAATATATTAAAATCAATTCTATCAAGGATTTTATATAAAAACTAATTGAAATATAATTAAAATAAGTGTAATCTTTTTGTATGCGTTCTTATTTTAATTTCCTAAGTCTTTCTAATCTAATATATTTCATTTGATTAAAAGCCAAATACTTACGCCCAGCGGAGGACGAGTATTCTTGCTAGTGTATCTAACATACAATTAGGGTGAGGCCAATACTAAAAAAAAAGTTTTATGTGTTACTCGAAAATTAATTAAATATTTTCATAAATATTTTCATCTACGCTTGCCATTGTGTAGAGATTCTTTCCACTGATTAAACGCGGGGTTCTTCTCGCATTTAAAGAGTTTTCAAATCTATTCACTTTTTCTTTGTTTTTTCTTTCTTTCTTTTTCTTTCTCTAATTCTGTGACATATGTGTCTATATATTCGAAGAATCGCTAAAAGAAACGCTTTCTTTTAAACAAAGATAAAATGCTTGTGTTTTCATCAAAACAAAATTTATTCTCTTGATAAAATAATTTAACCTTCATTAACAAATTGCGTAAACACTTTAAAAGCCCAAATCTATTTGTATAACACACACACACATATATATATATATTATATTATATATAATGCAGATTACGTGTACCTGTAACCGAAACAAACATCACCACCGACATCACAATTCCTTTAGTTATTTATGTTATATTGTCGATGATTATCAAATATGTATTATTTAATCTTAATTAGCATCTCATTAATAAACGTCTCTATTAAAGTCTAGCTTGGTTAGATTTGCCTAAAACACCCCATGTTATAAATGCGTTTAAAATCCTGCAGTGTGTCATATATATCACTAAGAAATAAAGGTTTACATAATATATGGTGTGGATAATTTGAATGCTGGTTTTAACAAAATCGGACTTAATAATTACTTGCTTGGCGTTTTTGATTTCTAATATTGTTTTATTCCAAAATATATTTAAAAAAAGAAATCTTATGTATAATTTTATACAGAAATCAAATAAAACGAAATAAATGTGATCTTATATATACGTTCTTATTTAATTTCGTTAGTTTTTCTAATCTATAACAATATTCTGTTGCATTAAAGAATATATACCTGCGTCCGTGGTGCCCATATTTTGGATAGTACACATAATGCACATTTTTAACTAGAGGTATATTTGCTGAAAAATATTTGTATATATTTTTCTGTAATTTGGTCTTAAAAATTGATTATAAGATGCATATGATACACACACACACAATTTTCCCTCACGACCGTACCAAATTGTCTTGCTATTTTTTTATTTATAAGATGGGATATTTCAAAGTTCACTATTCACATCAGAAATCATTTTATTCAAATAATAATGATTTTTTAATATAAACCCGTGAAACGAGAGTAAGAGCGGCTGCCAGCGGCTTAAAGCAAGCATATATATATATATATATATATATATATATATATATATATATATGCGGGTGTTTGCGTTCTGTTGTATTTCTTGTGTGTATAGTGCATGGGATTTTACTATCTGGACGTCCTCAGATACTTTTCAGCTTCTCTTTTGATGAGTTCGGAGTAAAAACAAGCTCTGAAGATGATTTTTATAAATCGAAATATTGTTCAATGTTAGATAAATAATTTAGTCGTTTGAATTTACTACTTAGTAAACGTGTGCATGTACAAGAAA
>CM042140.1:7624073-7631573 GCA_023376005.1 Doryteuthis pealeii
ATAAAAATTTAAAAAACAAAACAAAAAAAAACAACAAAAAACATACAAACAAACAAAACGTAAAAAAAACAAACAAAAAAAAAAAAAAACAAAAAAAACAAAACAATAAAAAACAGACGATTGAAAATAATGAAACAGATATTTCAACCCCACTTCTTAAAAATAATTTTGTAACAATTCCATATGAGTATTATTTGGATTATTCGGACTATTGTCCTCATCTTTATTGTTATCTGTACGACGTTACAGCCGATGTGCCCTCCGGCCTGCTTCGGTATTTCTTGTCGGACTTGGGAGTCCGACAAGAAATACCGAAGCAGGCCGGAGGGCACATCGGCCGAAACGTCGTACAGATAACAAAGATGAGGACAATAGTCCGAATAATCCAAATAATACTAATTATCAAGCCTCATTTTAAAAATCCATAGAAATGATTCCATACAAATTATGTTTTTAAAAAATCTAGAACTAATATAGTAATTAAATTTTGCGGAGTGGTTTATTGTCGGTATCAGCCGGACAACGAGGGAGTCTATCTCTTTTTCGCTAGCTAGCGCTAGAACAGGAAGATTGTTTTTACTAAGCGCCACACCTACCGTCAGCTTCCCACTATACCGTACAAATCAGATTAGTCGAGCTGCTCTGAGTTGGCGGGGATCAGTATCGAACCCAGAACCTTGCGATTTTTAGGTGGGTGCCGTACCGACTAAAAAAAATAATTATTTGCTCATCGGTGGCCGTAATAATTCATGATAAAGTTTATATTCTAAATAATCTATTAAATTTCTTATCTTATCCAAACTGAAATAAAACAACACAACAATCCCGGGAATTTTACCCCCCCCCCCAAAAAAACAACGATTTTCCTTTCTTAAAACTTATTTTAAATAATTACTTTTAATATTGAAAACAGAAAAAAAAGTTTTCTTTCGCTGTAATTCTCTCGCAAGAAATTTCTGAATTTTTAAAACATTTCTACCTTTGAATTATTCACATTTCCGGACTGTTGTCCTCATCTTTATTGTTATACACACATTTCGACCGATTTGGCCTCTGAAACGTTGTGTATATATCAATAAAGATGAGTACAACAGTCTGCGAAATCTAAATAATATAAATTATCAAGCCTCATCAAAAAAATTCAGACAATTAATTTCTAACTACCTCCGTCCCATGATGATCGTTACGTTAATATATAAATTTAATATATTAAAAGACAGCAATTATTATAACTATTTTTGTCGGTTAGTAAATTAACAAAATAATTTTCCTTATTTATTTCACGAAATGTTTTATGAAAGTAATAGCTGGAGAATTAATATAATCAAAACTAATCACTGCAATTTGGCGGTCTGACGAAACTCATAGGAATATACAGATACGTATAGGTAGAAATGGAGGTGCCGTTATAGTATGTGGACTACCCGGGTTGAATTTGGCCTACCTCAGTAAGAGTATATTTATAGATATAAGTAATAGGCAGTTTATTGAAACTAATTATTTTTCACATGTATTCAATTTCAAGAAATGCAATTCAGTCATAAGTTGTTATAATAATTAAGAATAATGAAAAAATAATTTATCCATAATTTACATGAATCAGAGATCTATTTAATTCTAAAATAGGATTACAGTTAGGGTTGGCAGTTATTATTGTAACCTTATAATATGCTTTTTATGGTAGGCCACATACTAAAAGAGGGATATGATTTCGTAGGCCACATACTATAATGAGAGATGGATCTATTACCGCGAAAATGACAGATTTTTAAGCCTTTTTCTTAATCATATATATATATATATATATATATATATATATATATATATATATATATATATATATATAATGCCCATGTTCGTTTAAGCTAGAAATAAGCAGTATTTCAAGTTATCGTATATACGTGTGAATAGGTTGAACCTTGATGCACGGTTATGGAATTCCGTACTGGATTTCATTTTTGAAGTTAATAGTTTGCCCCTAATTCTAATTGTGTCTAAATTTCAATTTTACGAAATTCCTCGCATATAAGTCATCTTTTCCCCTAAAAATCAAAACTTCAAAAAATTTACCATCAAACACAGGGTTGGTGTTAGGACCTTATGCCCCTCACTGTGAATCTATGATACGGGGCCCACAACCCTCTTACTTTTCAATTTTCATAAAGTAGTATTCATATAAAATATATGCCCCCCCCCACTCAGTCTACGTTTCATAAAATAGTACTGATAAAAAAATATATGAAACCCGCCCTTCTGAGCCCCCCAAGCAGGCTTGCCCTCCGGTTAAGTGTAGTACGCGTCAGCCCTGTATAGACAATTATATACAGTATTTGAGCTGCGTACCGTCAGAATGGATAAGAGTCCTATTACAACGGAAAATGAATAATAATAATAATAATAATAATAATAATAATAATAATAATAATAATCTTTTCAGTTAGTATATTAGGTCTGAGACCTGTCAGCTGTTATTTATATTTAAAACATTCATCTTATTTCCACTGAATATCTATATTCTTTCCACAAATCATCTAACTTAAAAGAGTCCAGATTGGGGCATTCACTACAGATGATGATGGTAGTTTATTCCATGAATCTACCACCCTGTAACTAAAATCATTTTGTCTTATATCTGTTTTACAAAATTGTTTTTGAAAGTTTTAATTTATGAACCCTGGTATTGATTTTTTTTTTAGTAATGTTCAATAGATCAAAATTTGTTGAATAAAATCCACGAGTATATTTAAGACTTCAATCATAATACTAATTTAGGTAGACTGAATTCAGGGTTGTAAGTTTTAACCTTAGTTTACCGGATAGATGTTAGTGGAATATAAAATGAAGTCCAATGTATATATTTTTAATTTCTCAACTGGGATAAATACTTTTAATAAAAATGAAACTAAGGGAAACATAACTTAATACGTTAATTCATTTATTTTTTTTTTAAATATCAAAGAACAGCATTAATTGATGTTTTATATATTTAAAGTTGTTCTATAGTGATTCAGTTATACACTTTTTTGACCGCAGAACTGCAGAAGTGGACTGTTTTAATTTTTTCTTAATTTTATTTTATCGTTATTCTGAATTAGAAATATCGTTAAATATCGGTAAAATTACCAGCGAATAGTAATTTTCAGCTTATGTCAGTATAGGACTTGATAAGTCTATAATCTTAATCCCTTTAAGATAACGCTGAGGACAAGAAAGTGTACAAGAACTGAATCACTACGCAACAATTTTACATTTATACAACATCAATTAATCCTGTCCTTTAATTTTCTTTTAAAAATTATAAATGAATTAACGTATAAAGTTATGTTTTACTTACGGTTTCAATTTTTAAGTATCAATACCAATTGAGAAATTGAAAATTGGACTTCATGTCATATTCCACTAACATCTGTCCAGTAGACTATGGTAAAATTTTACGCGCCTTATTTTACAGACTACCTAATTTATTTGTATATAGTGATATAATCGGGGGTTGTCGATTATCACTGGGATTCTGTTTCTTAAAAAAAGTAGGTGTGTGTGTGTGTAGAAATTAAAAAAAGGTTCTCTCAACTTACCTGACATAGTCCCGTTTGCAGTACGTTTTTCCGTCCCTAACAAAACAGGTACAAGTTTCGTCCAAGTATTGTTCACAGTCGGCACACTTGAGACATGAGGCATGCCATTCCAAGTCCGGGGCCACCCGTAAAATATACTGGTCGTGAATCTGGGAGCCACAACCAACACACATCGATACCCGTCGCTTTTCTTTTAAGGTACACCAATTGATAATTAAGAAAGTGGGTGTCCGATATTTTGGTTTTTTTTTAAACAGGTGCGAGTTGATGAAGAAAAAAAAAAAAGAAAAGAAAAGAGAAAACATTAATAAGGAGAACATATTTTTAAAGAAATATTATCACAAAATAACTCATGGTATATATATATATATATATATATATATATATATATATATATATATATACAACATTAACATATAAAATATGTATATGAAAATATATTCTGTTTTACAGCCTATAAGACGCATATGTTCCTTTCAATAAAATCACCTTGTACCCTACATGGTGAGAGTCAGAATAGGGGTTTATCTTACATCTTCTACAGTGGGAGGTGGAGCAAATTATTTTTTAAAAATCCTGAATTTTATTTTTTCCTATTATTTTTCATATTAAATAGGTATCGGAGCGTCTTATATGCTGCAAATTATTACATTATCTGTATACTCCCGAATAGCATGTAGATATGAAAACAAATATTTTTATTTGAAACTTTACGGAACCAACATTGCATTCATAATTATAACAGCGATTCATCTTATTTCTGTTGCTTTTATTCGCAAAACTCAGGTTGTTAATCTTCGATCGTTAGATAAGCTTTTTGGTTAGCAAGTAAATAATTTGAACTCATTTCTTGTAGTCCTGGTTAAAATCCCGGTAAGTGTAACCAAAAAACATTTTTTTAGACCTTTATTTTCCGATGCAAGTATCATTGGGGAACGTGAAATGTGTTGATAAACTGACCAAAGTCTTTTACCCTAGACTATCAGCTTCACGAAATATTTACGATGAAAAACAACGGGAATAGAATGGATTTGCCTTCCCCCACCGATCTACAAAATTTCTTGGTATTTTTTTACCTGTACGATAGAATATTTAAAAGTTCACTATCTATTTACCCCAGAACTCATTCTATTCAAATAAAATTATTATTATGGTAATCAGAGTCCTTCTGCACAATGAACTAACCATCAGTTTTTGGACTTTGCTAGGGTGTAAGATCGCAGTGTTTGGAGAGTCACCGTAAGCGGGTTAGAGTAGGCAAGAGTTAAGAATTAGTGTTAAATATCAGCTAACAAATTTAATCGGATAATTAAATCTATGAAATCCATAGACTATTATAAAACTTTTAAACAGTAAATTCATATAAATATAAATAAACATATAAAGAATAAAACACATTTTATATAAATATATAAAACTATAAACAGAAAACTTATATACTTTTACATATTCATAATCAAATATATAGCAAAGAAAGAAAAGAAAAAAGACCCTCGACAAGTGGCTATATTTTACGTACCGACATTCATTTATGTATATACGGTTATATATTGTAATGAAAATACTTCGTTACCCACGTGTAGAGTCCCATATGTGTGTTTAACATCAGAAATAGACGCAAAATACATTTTCTTTATATTTAAAAAAAAAAACAATCTTATGAATCCTTTGTGAAAATATATGTATATCTCAACGACTTTAATGTTTTAAATCTACGAAAATATACAGAAAATATTAACATCTGCCTACGTCGTAAGAAATCAGAATTTCTAGTTATTATAATATCTTTTCAGTTAGTAATATTAGGTCTGAGACCTGTCAGCTGTTCCTTCTATTTAAAACATTTATCTTATTTCCACAATTCATCCAACTTTACCTTAAAAGAGTTCAGAGATGAGGCATTCACTTCTGATGATGATGCTAGTTTATTCCACGAATCTACTACCCTGTTACTATTATTCGAAACGATTTTGTTTATTATTTGCCACAAGGACCTAGAACATTCTTGTAGAGATATTTATAAAGTGTATGTTACCTTTGTTTAAAACAGTATTTGTTTGAAAGATTTTACATAATTTAGATGGATTTTTATTTTATTTTATATTCCTAAATTAATTTAATTAACACAATGGTATATATGATTTAAAGTTTTAATAGTAATATATTTTTTAGCTAGATATATTAAGTCTGAGACCTGTCAGCTGTTCCTTATATTTAAAACATTCATCTTATTTCCACTGAATATTTATATTCTTTTCCTAATTCATCCAACTTTATCTTAAGAGTTGAGAGATGGGACATTTAATATTGATGATCGTAGAAAATGAAATGCTAAATAACTTTAATAACAATTTATTTGTATATATTTTTGGGCAAATGCGATTCTGTAGAAATAATGAAACTTTAAATAAGTTTAGAAACAACAAGTGAACAAGAATAGGAAGTGAGATGAGAAAGAAACCACCTTGCATATGGAAGACGTTAAAATCTTTAAAAAATAAGACGCATCGTGTTAAATTTAATTATCTACAATATTTTAATATTTTAAAGAAAATAAATATAAAAAAGATCTAATAACGAAAATAAAAAGGTATTGATAAACCTTACAATGTAAATAAATTTGTAGTTTGTGTAGTAATTTTCATATATTTGTTACCTACAAAGAGCTCAGGTTACGATCGGTTTGTTTTTGGGTCGAAAATAAAAATACGTTTATCATTGGCTTAGATCTATCTTACTTTTTTTTTTTTTTTAACAATGTTTTTGTTTTGTCTTTTTTCATTACGCCATAAAATTATCTTAATATTAGTCTGAGTTAGTAATTCGGACATTTAAATTTGTAAATTTCTTTGAACTTTAAAATGTTAACGTCGTAAGATAAAAGAATTTCTAATTATCATCGAAACGATTTTATTTAATATTCGCTATACGAACAGAGATACTTTGCTATAAATATATTATTTAATCTATGTATATTATTAGTTAAACTATTTAGAGGATTTATCTCATAACTACCTAGCAAATAGATTTTTAAAATATTGTATGGTAAGAAGATTTGATTTGTAAAAACTTTTCGTAAAATATGTTGGATTGACGATCATTATTTTTATTGCTTTAATTTGGTGTCTAAAAAAAATTTTAAATAATGACGAAATTAAAGAAATGATCATAACACGAAAGTGATAGAAGCAGTTCTGCAATCTTAGTAGAAAATATGTTGCCTCAAAGAATAATTTACGATAATTAGAAATTGACTTTCAAGAATTAACATAAGAAAACGTTAATATGTTTATTTATTTACCGAAAGGCAAACAAATACAGGGATGTACAAAAATATTTTTAAAAACAAACAAAAACTTTTTTTCTTTACTTACTTTTAGGTTGGTTTTCCGCTGTCATGTCGTCCGCTTTTGACGGAGAAATTTTGGCAGATTTAGTAAAAAAGAAAATGATTAAAAATCCCGGGCACTACCCCACAAATAACGCACACACAGACACAAAGTGGGTGGAGTGGACGTGTGAGACGGTACAGAATTTAACAAGGGGCAAAAAAACAAACAAAAAATAACGAAAGAGAAACGCGTGCCTATTTTTTTTTTTTTCCTTTTTTTTTTTTGTAGGGTTCCGATGTGTGTAAATAAACAAAGTCACTCTCGACGAAATAAATAAATGATTTCTCAATATATAAATATATATATATTCATAGATGGATATAAAAAATCTCGATGAAGCGACGGGGTGGAGGACGTACCGTCCAACAATAAGAAAGAAAAAAATAAGAAAAAAAAAGTTTCAAAATAAAGGTGAACAAATTTTAAGTCTTATAATTCCATAAAATTTGGTAAAGTTTGGTAATTCTTCGTAATTTTTTTAACTTTTTTTATCTTTTTTTTTTTTTTTTTTTTGGTTTAATGAAAATGGTTGA
>CM042140.1:7636573-7639073 GCA_023376005.1 Doryteuthis pealeii
CACACACACACACACACACACACACATATATATATATATATATATGAATTTTCTGTTTAAATGTGAAATAAGAGTCTATGGATTTTATAGATAATTTAATCATCCGACTAAATTTGTTAGTTGATGTATTTAACGCAAATTCTTAAATTTTTCCCTACTTAAACCGCTCGCAGCGGCTCTTCCGCCATTGCGATATCATATTCAAGTAAAGCACAAACCCTGATGGTTAGTTAATTATAATTGAGCAGAAGGACTCAGATTACAATAATGATATGAATTTATTTGAATAGAATGAGTTCTGAGGTGAATAGATAGTGAACTTTGAAATATCCCATCTTACAGGTAAAATATACCAAGAAAAATTTGGTACAGTCGTGTGGGAAGGCAAATCCATTCTATTCCCGTTGTTTTTCATTGTAAATATTACGTGAACCTAAGAGTCTGGGTTAAAACGCTTTGATCAGTTTACCAACACATTTCTCGTTCCCCAATGATACCTGCATCGGAAAATAAAGGTCTAAAAAAAGTTCGATGTTGGGTTACATTTAGCGGGATTTTAACCAGGACTACAAGAAATGAGTTCAAATTATTTATTTGCTAACCAATAAGCTTATCTAACGATCGTAGATTAACAAACTGAGTTTTGCGATAAAGGTAAAAATCGTACAGGTAAAAAAATACCAAGAAAAGTTGGTACAGCTGTTACGAAGCGGTCACCCATACAAGTATTGGACTGACACCTCACTGCTTAACTTCGATATTCTGTGGGAATCAGAGCTTTCACCCCGACTTGACAAAACTCAAGTTTTACTTTGTTTTGGCATAGGCCGGTTCGGCTCAGTCGTTTGAGCGTCCGCTTGGGAACCACAGGATTCCTGGTTCGATACCGGCTCTCGCAAACTCAGCATATGAGTAGCACAGGGAGCTATGCTGTAAAGCGAGGAGCTGATGGTAGGTGTGGCGCTCCACCTCAGACACAAAACAATCTCCTTGGTCTACCGCTAGTGAAAAGGGATAGACTCCCTCGCTGTCTTTAGACCATCCTGACGACTTTAGTTACTTATTGAGGTTCGAACTCTCTACTCAGTGGTAGGTATTTACCTAACCCGTTACAAACGAGAGGATGTGACACAAGGTCACAAATATGGAGCATACAGCGAGGGTCATGCTCGCCTTTCAGCAGAGATGGATCTGCAAGACTAACTTGCTAACCATTACACCACGATGGGACGTCTTAACACACGACCAATGTACAAATCACAGAAACAGAAATTGGGTAATATCAACAAATCTATATATTAATACTCGTGTTCCTTAAATGCACGACCGTTATCATCTTGCAACTAATTCTGGTTAAAAATGAGACCGTCCAAATTATCCAAGATGAAATGCAAAAATCAAATCCTGATTATCTGCTGTTGCTTATCCTCCGAATTCTTATTTCTTATGAGTGTCGTCACATCAGGTAAATAATGGACTATTCCGTTTTTATAATAAAGAAAGAAAGGGACAAAAAAGAACATGATACACAAAAAATATTGTAATAAAGAAAGAAAAGAGTAGTGGAAAGATAAAGACAAGCGGTGAGCACGCGGAAGCGATAACGCTAATCTGATTCAATTGAATATAATGAAAAGAATGAAATAAAAAAGTGTGTGTGGTGTGCGTGTGTGTGTGTGTGTGTGAGAGAGAGAGAGAGAGAGAGAGAGAGTGAGAGAGAGAGAGAGAGTTAAATGAAGATTATTATACTTTTTACATATTGAACTATGTAGCAAAAGATCTTAAGTAAACATATCAAACGTTGTAATAATTAAATTATCATATTGTGGTATATCCACAGGTCCTGCTAGTAATAATAGTGATAGTAATAATAGATAATCATGGTCAAGAATAATATACTAGATATTTTTTTATTTTATTTATATTGATATTCAGTATTAATTAATTACCAAGACCTGCATATTAACCATTACACCAAGGCGAGATTACGTAAATAACACTGTGTTTATTAGATATGGCTTTTAGCCGACAATTTTTGGAGGATATGTGCTTAATTGAAGTCATACCTAATTTTTGAAAATTAATAAGTTAATAATTAATGGATTTAGGCGGGCATATATGTTCAAATGTAAGGCTAAACAAATCTAAAAAATGTCAATCCCTGAATGTACATTTCGACCTATTAGGTCTCATCATGTCTATAACCTTGCTGATGAGACCTAATAGGTCGAAATGTACATTTTCTCGATTTGTTTAGCCTTACATTTGAACATATATGCCCGCCTAAATCCATTAATTAATAGCTAATTAATTTTCAAGTAAGAAAAAGTAAAGTCGCTGGGGTGCTAATGTCGGTATCAGCCTGACAGCAAGGGAGTCTATCCCATTTTCACTGGCGCTAGACCAAGGAGATTATTTTAACGTCTGAAGCGAGGCACCACACCTATCAGTCTACTGCACATATATCCCGTGCTACTCATACGCTGAGTTGGCGAGGGCC
>CM042140.1:7646573-7649073 GCA_023376005.1 Doryteuthis pealeii
TATATATATATAAACCTTTTCCTTTATCATTCTAACTTCTTTGCATCAATTCATGTTCTTTATCTCTTTTTAAAAAAAATCTTTTTCACTTCCGACTTATTCTCTTCGCTTTTTATCCCCACACTATCTTCTTTCCCCCACACTCTCTTCTTTCCAACTCATGCTCTCTTTCTTTCTTTCTTTCTTTCTTTCTTTTACCGGAGTAATACCTCGTGTTACCATAACGACTGAATTTCTCATTAATCTGTTATCCCAACACTCCGCAGTGAAACCAGGTGTGTTAACAACATACAGTGCTACATTGACTTACGAGTTTAATTCTTTCCGCTCACAACTCAATATCCTCGTATATCAAATCAATTTTCCATTTAAATGAACCGAAATTCCATTAATCTGTGCCAGCTCCCTACCCCCCAAAAGCCCTCTAATTTTGTCTGTTTCGTTTTTAGCAAGTAAGAAAAGAAATAGCACTATATTGTATAAAAACTTTATGCAATAAAATATAGAATGTAATTATATGTCTAATAGGATTTAATGTTTATTTTTTTTATAAACAATATTTCTTTTGTATCATAATTTGGAAACATTTAGTGAACTTATAAACATAACCGTATCTGAAGCTCGCGCGTACCTCAGATTTTAGCTCTGAACACAAGGCAATATATATATATAATATATATATATATATATATTATATATATATATATATATATAAAGAATGTATATTGGTTTGAATAATCACATAGGCGAGAAACTGTCAGTAACCGACCGGCGTTGATTCCATGTCCATGATAACCTAAGTTAGATATTAATGGTCTATCGACGATACTGAGCACTGTTTACTTATAAATATAGCACCATATTATAAATCTGTCTGTCTGTCTGTCTGTCTGTCTGTCTCTCTCTCTCTCTCTCTCTCTCTATCTATCTATATATATATATATATATATATATATATATTGAAAATAAGGAAGTCCGCTGGGTTTCTATTGTAACAGCGTTTCCTGATGATGAATAGTCTTCTGTTTAGGAAGGAGTGAAATATCATAATTAGTTTTTAATTTTTTTATCACCGTTATATCGAATATTTGAATGATTAAAAAATGATGCTTCGTGTAAATGCAGAACACACAAAATTATCAACCTTTTGCAAACTGAACAGTAAAAGACTCTATTCTATAAGTTAGGGCATTTCGAATGTATTCTTTTAATAAGATATGTCGCTATGATCAGAGCCGGTACGTACATCCCGATCAGAGAATGGGGTTCAAGTCAGCTTGGGTGCGGAAGGTTTGGATTTTATACATCTTATATGAATATTACTTTATGAAAATTAATATAGAGTGGAGGGTCATGTATATTTAAATGAATACAAATTTATGAAAATTTACTTGGTTAGCTCAGTCGGTAGAGCACCGCATAAGACATCACAAGGTTCCTGGTTCGATATCGGTCCCCGCCAACTCAGCCTCTGATTAGTACATATTAAAGTGTGTGTGTGTGGGGGGGAGATGATCCTAGGATCGGCCCTGGCTATGATGCGTTATTATCAGTTATCTCTGTTATATAGAAATTTGAAGGATTAAACAATGATAAGTAATATATCATTTATTTGCAAATTGAACAGGAAATTGCTCTATTCTCTTTGAGTATTTTAAGTTATAAGGTACAAATCACGCTCTGATGTGCAGTTTTTTGTTGGGTTACGGTTACACAGGAACACCTAATAAAAATTAAAAAGATAAAAAAATGATTAACCCTATAAGTAGGATTTGTCACTAAGCCACAAGTATGGGGCGTCCAACGAGGATCGAACTCATTTTTTTCAGCAGCAACGGATTTGCGAGACTAGCTTGTAAATCATTTCACCACAATGGGACGCTGATATTTTCTTCAATATGTACTTCTCCAGGATTTTATTATGTTTAGAGGAACATTACGATCAAAACGGATGGTATTCGGTATTATTTATTACCAATCTCTACAACATTGAAATTCTGTAAGTAAGAATATAGATATATAGTTATTTACCAAACTTAACTAAGATGTGGCAAAAAGTCAGAAGTATGGGGCGCCCAGGTAGAATCGAACTCACTATTAATGGTCTGCTAATCTAATTCATTAGCCACTACTTCACGTATGGAGCCCAGAATATAGATATAAAGCAGTCCCCAAAAAGTACACTTTTTATTTATGCAAACTTATTCTTGGTTACAGAGGTATGAGAGTCTTATTAAGGGATATACATACATATATATATATATATATATATATATATATATAGAGAGAGAGAGAGAGAGAGAGACAGACAGACAGACAGACAGACAGACAATATGGGTGCGATATCTATGAATAAACAAAATTCAATATCATGGATAGAGTATTTATATCTCAGTTAAGGTAGCGTGGACATGGAATCACCGGTGCCTGGTTACGGACAGTTTCTCACCTTCAGAAATCTGAAGATCGCATAGGTGAGAAACTGTCAGTAACCAGACGC
>CM042140.1:7661573-7701573 GCA_023376005.1 Doryteuthis pealeii
AGTTTAGTAAATATATATATATATATTGACTTACCGGTAAAAATATTGGGTTGGTCTCAATATTAGGTCGGTATAAATGTTTATAAGTGTTATAATTACAATATGAACTCTTACAATTAACTGTAATTAATCAATATCTTGATTAATTCAGTGGATTTAACCCTGAAGATCCTTATGGTGAAACCCGAGTTGGTTATTTCTGTACCCACCATAATACTATATATATATATATATATATATATATATATAAATTTCTACTTATTTATACATCTATCTGCTGGGTAATTCTATTATGGCATCTCTCAGGTTGTAGCAATTGTTTGGTCGTGTCCAGCTCCTCTCTAAGTAACATGCGTCTGATTGTACTGAGTTTAAATGATATTCGTAACAAGAAGCGATAATGCTATCTAACCCCGATGTCAAATTGCATGATACAAGACTAAAGGGTCCAAATGGCTTATTGTTTACTCATGGAAGAGGGTTCATGCCTTTCCGAGAATACTAGTGCGACGAGAATGGTAACTGCATTAGCCGATGTTTGAACCCCGTCTTCTTGTTCCGCACTGCTATTAAGCAACACGCAACTCCACACAACCAAATAAATATGCAAGTAGTGGAGAAATAGTTTAAAAAAATCTATCTACCTATCTATCGATCTATCTATCTATCTCTCTCTCTCTCTCTATATATATATATATATATATATATATATATATATATGTTTTTATACATATATTTGTTTCTATCTATCTATCTATCTATCTATCTATCTATTTCAGTCTTTTCATATCCATCTATCTAGGTATTTTCATATCTATCTATCTATCTATCTATCTATCTATATTTCTATCGCTATATGTATTTTTCTATCGCTATATGTATTTTCCTATCTATCTATCTATATATATATATTTATCTTTTCCTTTTATATCTATATATCTATCTGTCTCTCTGTCTCTCTATTTGTCCCTTACTCTCTCTCTCTCTCTCTCTCTCTCTCTCTATATATATATATATATTATATATATATATATATATATATATATATATATATATATATGTATATATATATATATATACGCCTTTTTATTATCTATGTGTCTATCTGTCTATTTCAGTCTTTTCATATCCATCTATCTAGGTCTTTTCATATCTATTTATTTATCTATCTATCTATCTATCTATCTATCTATCTATCTATCTATCTATTTTTCTTTCGCTATATTTATTTTCCTATCTATCTATATATCTATCTATTTATCTTTTCATTTTATATCTATCTATCTATCTGTCTCTCTGTCTCTCTATTTGTCACTCTCTCTCTCTCTCTCTCTCTCTCTCTCTCTATATATATATATATATATATATATATATATATATATATATACGCCTTTTTATTATCTATCTATGTATCTATCTATCTATTATGAGCATGCCTTATTGTCGGGGTTCATTTTTCGTATCATCTTTTGTGGTATATGCATTAAAACACACGCACACACATACACACACACATACACTCACACACACACATACATACACACACACATACATACACACAAAAAAAACAATTACCCATATCATTATCACTTAAAGAGACCGCGCCTACTCGTGTCTACGCGGTTCTCGTGTAATAGTCGATCTTTGATTTATAGTCTCGAAATAATTAATTTCTGGACTTAGTTTTTTAAATCTGAGATTTTACATTTTAGTTCTTTTCATTATGCTTGAATTCCAACTTCAAAATTATGAATCGTCCACGGATTATTGCCTAAAAATCATGAATGCTTTTAACGGCATGCCATCCCATCAGGGATTATTTAATGCCTAGATGTTAGGGAATTGCGTTCATTGTAAGTTTATATTTAGATGTTTTGTGTAGTTTTTATTTTTAAATTTTTGCTCCCGGTTATATAATACCAAGTATTCCTATATAATACAAATAATTTGCAAACAGGTTTATTTGGCACATAGATGGGGCCCTAGCAGGTACTACCATTCCGGTCAGAGTGTACCCAGGAGATAATGGCAATAAAGGGGTACCTCACACTCCCCAGTGCTCTAAAACTGGAGCCTCACCATCAGATGGGTTTTAGTTTCATACCCCAAAATTAACCCTTTTTGCCTCCACACAAATGGGTGTCTTGGGTATGATACTAAATTGTATTTGATGGAGAAGTTTCAGGGTTAAATCGAACTTAAAGGACCTAAATCCAACCATTGTATGTCACCCCTACTGAAAGAAAAAAAATACCAAAAATGTGGGAATTAACCGATTTTAATGAAATTTTCAGTATTGATATATTAAGGAATAAAAGATATAATGCACCAGTTATTTTATTTTTAAACTTACATTTTTTTCAGGTCAGTTAACTTTGAACCACATATCTTTGAGGTGTAACAAAGATTCTCAAAGATACGTAGTTCAAACTGACTTGAAAAAATGTAAAATAATGTAAATTAAAGAACTGGTATATTATATTGTTTATTAATTTATACTAGCAAATATATGCACCCTCCGGGTGCAAGTATTTTAGTTAAATTTTATAATAAAATATGATATTAAATTAGAAAGGCTAATGAAACTGAATAAGAATATAGATAAAAAGATTTTGAACAGAGTGGGTATGATTGAAAAATAGAACAACTTTGAAACTAACTCTTCCATCGTTTTCCGTTCCTCCCGTCTTTCATTGGTAAATTTTCCTAATTTAACTATTTAGTTAAAATAGGAAGTTAAAATAGGAAGTAAATAATAATATTACAGTTATTTCTTCTTGTTAAGGGATTTCTTTCAAGATTTATTGAACAGATTTTTGCTCATATTCAATAAGATAAAACCAAACAATTAGAAATCAATAATACTAAGCATATATTTATTAAAATCAATTTTTTAAGATCACTATGCAAATTAGCCTTCCCATTCATACTGTAAACCTCTATTTTGTTGTATATATAAATACAATTGCATGTTATTAATATGTAGATATGGTCAACAGTGTAAGTAATGTAAAGCAATTTTATTAATAATTGAGGTTTAAATAAAAATAAAATCATGGAGAATATGATGTAAATAACTAAAGGAATTGTGACTTGTATAGTAATATAGTTTCGGTTACAGACAGACAAATCCACAATCTCCATTATAATAAGATATCAACACTGAAAATTTCATTAGATTCGGTTAATTCCCTGATTTTTGGTATTTTTTTTTCTTTCGGCGGGGTGACATACAATGGTTGAATTTAGGTCCATTAAGTTCGATTTAACCAAGTTTCAGTTACCTCTGGGGGAGACTTAATTGTATTAAGGAACATACATTAAAGAATTGAGAAACATGTAACTGCATATAAAAAAAAACGTATGAATAGTTTAGAATAGGGAGTTACTTTTCAATCAGCCTGTATAATAAACCTAAATTATATAGGGTTTAGGACAGGGTACTCTGAACATTTCTGACCCACGGGTAAAAATTCAATATGTACTTAGTCACCTTGTAATTTTCAAATTAAGTTTAAACAAGGTGTCGCTGTTGTAAATAAATAGTAGACAAACTTGGACGCACGAAAGAAAAATAATTTCGTGAAAAATAAATCCAAGTTTGCTTGAATAAGTAAAAACTTTCCCCAAACATCAAATTTTAGACGACCCTGTCCGACAATGGTTATTTATGATTCTATATTTAAGATCAGAGGAAGCGCGTGGTGTAATGGTTAAAGTCATAGGAAATGGACTCGTCGACCCGAGTTCAAATCCTGGACGTGGTAATTACATTTCACTTAGCGCTAATACCCTTGGGAAAGGTATGAATTCTACTCTCTCCTCCAGCTATAGGTAAATAGTAGGACAGACTGGGCTCTTTAACCTTGGTTAGGCAACCGGTCTAGGAGAAGGAAAACTCTGAATTCAAACCTGTTGAACTCCGCTTAAGAAATTGACCTTGTGTCACATCCTGCTCGTGCGGAGGGGCTGGTAAATATATATATATATATATATATATATTATATATATATATATATATATATATATTAAGATCAGACTTGGATAGATAGACAGACACACAGACAGATAGATAGATAGATAGATACGAGGGTGAATCAAAATGTAATGCCATTTTATTTAGGATAGGTATAATTACCAACACTGGAACATGTATTATACATCAAAATGAAGCTGGTCTCCTGTATATCACATCTTTACTTTTGCACATAGTCACTGTTTCTTTCAATAGAAATGTTCCACCTTCGAATGTGAGCATGTATCCCTGCTCTGTAAAATTCTGTTGACTGTTCTTTGAGCCACTTCTTCACTACAGATTTCACTTCCTCCATACTCACCAGATTTTGCGCCTTTAAACTAACATCTCTTCGGTTCCATGAAAGAGGGTTTGAGAGGCAAACATTATTCCAGTGACGAGGAAGTGAAATCTATAGTGAAGAAATGGCTCAAAGAACAGTCAACAGAATTTTACGGGGCAGAGATACATGCTCTCATTCGAAGGTGGAACATTGTTATGGAGAGAAACGGTGACTATGTGGAGAAGTAGGGATGTAATCCACAGAGGCAGCTTGATTTTGATGTATGATACATGTTCCAGTGTTGGTAATTATACCTGTCCTAAACAAAATGGCATGACTGTTTGACTCACCCTCGTAGATTAGAATAAACTGAATAGAATGGAATCAAACTGATTTTTAAACTGAGTAATCAGGTACAAAGCTAAGAGTACGTATGAACATTGGGTTCTTCTAATTTTCAATTTAGGTACTCAGTCGCAATTGCGGGGCACCTTGTGAGGATCGAACTCACTAGTCAGTAGAAATTGAATCGAAATGCCACCGTATTCTTGTTGACACTTCCTTTTCCATTCTGACTCTTCTTCCTCACACCTTCTGACGCATCCGCACTCCCCCTTCCTCTTCTCACTCTCCCTCCACCTTTTCAATATATAAACACATTGTACTTCTTGTCTCAAATAAATTTTGACGAAGCATCGTTAACTACCGAGGCGAAAGATCAATTGAATGAAGTTGTTTGTATTTTATCCATTATTCCTCAATTTTTAATAACATTTTCTTGGATTTTACCCAATCTGTTACTCGTCATATATATATATATATATATATATATATATATATATATATATAATATATTTTTTTTTTTTTTTTTTTTCAAAGAAAGAAAAGCTTAACAAACAGTCATTTGATTATTATAAATTTATTTACAAAAAGACATTTTATCACCTATATATATATATATATATATATATATATATATATATATATATATATATGTTTGTTCTGGTTCCAACGGGAGAAAATTCAATATTTTTATAAAAAAAAGGTCCGCAAAATGTATTATGTTTTCAGAAAAAAATGTATTCTTTTTATCTTACATATGCAACACGTGTTTCAGATACCAGAAGATCTGAAACACGTGTTGCATATGTAAGATAAAAAGAATAATTTTTTTTTCTGAAAAACATAATACATTTTGCGGACTTTCTTTTTTATAATATATGTATATATATATATATATATATATATATATATATATATATATATATATAGGTAAAAGTCTTTATAAATATATATATGTATAGGTATATGTTATAGATACTAGCAAATATATGCACCCCTCTGGGTGCAAGTATTTAAGTTTTAATATAATAAAATATCATGTTAAATTAGAAAGTCTAATGAAACTGAATAAGAATGCAAATAAAAAGATTTGGAACAGAGGGGGTATGATTGAAAAATAGAACAACTTTGAAACTAACTCTTCCATCATTTTCCATTACTCCCGTCTTTCATTGTTAAATTTTCATAATTTAACTATTTAGTTAAAATAGGAAGTAAAGAATAATATTACAGTTATTTCATCTTGTTAATGGATTTTTAAAAGATTTATTGAAGAGATTTTTGGTCATATTCATCAAATAAAACCAAAATTAGAAATTAATAATAGTAAGCATATATTTTATTAAAATCAGATTTTTCAATATAATATGCAAATTAGTCCTTCCCATTCACACTGTAAACCACTATTTTGTTGTATATATAAATACAATTGCATGTTAATAGTTTGTAGATATGGTCAACAGTCTTAATGATATAAAATAATTTTAGTAATAATTGAAGTTTAAATTAAAAATAAAATCATGGAGAATGTGGTATAAATAAAAAAAGGAATTGTGACTTGATTAGTAATATAGTTTCGGTTACAGACAGACAAACCCACAATCTCCATTATAATAAGATATATATGTATAGGTATAAACAACATGGTATGAAAAGCACATATGTTGTTATTTTGAATTTATTTGATATCTTTTCAATTTAACAACATACGTGTTTTTCAGATTATTTTGTTTATACATAATACGTCGGATTCATTTCCTTACTCTTAACTTATATAGGTATAGATAAAGAGTCTTTACGTATATAAAAGTTTAAAATTATTATATATATATTTTATTCAGATGGCGCATTTCCTGTAGTATAATAACTAGCAAGCAAGATTCGCGGATCATTGTTAGTGAGTTCGATTCTCACTGGGCGCTCCTTAATCTGGCCTTGTACGACATGTAAGTTAAGCTTAGTAAAAAAAATTTTACATAATTACATTTTTTTATTTAACATTTTTGACTAACATTTATCTCAATTAAATTCGACTTTGAGTCATTTTTCAGGAGAACGTAATAATTTTAATTAAATGATATAATAAATTAAATTGCCGTTGTTTTCTTTAATGAATATATCACAAAAAAAGATGTTATGAAAAATGAACCCAACAATATGCCATACTCATCATATATATATATATATATATATATATATATATATAATATATATATATATATTTTATTTGAGCAAGTGTGTTGTTCATAAGAAAAAGATTATCAAAGTTACAGTGTCAGGCAACGCATCTGGTGCCATGTTTAACAAGTTTAATTCTCCGTGAGTGCGCCATACTTCTGGCCTTGTACCAGATAGATAAATTTGAATAGAGATATGCACGAGCATGCTTAACTAGATAGATGTATAGATAGATAAGTAGATAGATAGATAGATAGATAGATAGACAGATAGGAATATATATATATATATATATATATATATATATATATATATATATAGAGAGAGAGAGAGAGAGAGAGAGATAGGCAGACTAAGATAGATAGATAGATAGATAGATAGATAGATAGATAGATAGCAACTATATTGAACAATTACATTACTGATCGCCTTATCACTTCTGTGCCATCCTATGAGCGCGTATGTGTGTAGGTATATATATATATATATATATATATATATATATATATATATATATATATAATATATATGTGTGTGTGTGTGTGTGTGTGTGTGTGTGAAAGTTAAATGCTTCTCTGACAGCCGAATGTTTACGGAGACTCCGGTCACAATTAAAAGAATCGACGCATGCGCACACACGCACATCTTCATAAACATTAGCTTAACAAATGAAACCAAAAAAAAAAAATATATTGGCTGCTAGAATATGGCAGACAAACAGAGGTAGACACTCATAAACAAAAGACTACAACCCAAACCGTTTTCCTTTTTTTCAATGTTTATAGATAGGGCGTACGTGTAACCCCCCCCCCAACCCCCGCAAATACACATTTTTACAGACACAGGCGTTTGGGCTGTCTAAATAGACATGCCCAATATTATTTATAAACAATTACATCTATGTGAATTACTTATCTTTCTCCACCCTATCACTTCCGTTTCATTTGACATTATCTTTTGTTGGTTGGATTTTACGGCATGTTAACCCTTGTTGGGTTATTTTATGCCGAAGACGTTTTGTTTTCAATCATTGTTGATGGGAACTCAGTTTTTTTAAAAATCTGAATCTTTCTAACATTTTTTTCTATTTAACACATAGATGGGTCGCTAACAGGTACTACCACTCCGGGTCTGAGTGGACCTGGGAGTAATGGAGATGAAGGGGTACCCCACACATTCCCCAAAGCTTTAGAATTAGAACTTCACTATCAGATAGAGTTTAACATCATACCTAGGACACTAAGGCCCTCAACCAGAGCTTTCTAGCACATATATATAAAAAGGGTTGGGAAGTTGACATAAGGGCAATAGGGTTGGGACGAATCAAATAGGTGCTAGGGCTTGACGTGACCAGCTGATTGATTGGTGGGGGCTTCTCCGATCACACGTCTAGTTTAAGTAAAGGTCCAAAATGGAATGTTTCTTGTCATGGGCTGCTCAGCCGCCAAGCATCACGGGTCGCCATCCACGGCACACAGGTGGCCCATCGGCGAGGGTCTTACCTCTCTGCAGAGGTGCAGTCAGTGTATTCTAAAACCCCAACCGACAGGGCGGTTCCATTTCGTTCGGCATTTTCTTTTGGGATATAAATTCTTATTATTTTTTACTTATATCCGCTTATCTTTCCCTTTTCTTCATTTATTTTCCATTTTTTTATTTTTTTCTTCATTATTTTTCTTTCCTTCTTTTTCATTCGTTCTCGCTCTGTTTTCATTAATATTTGCTTTGCTTCGATTTTTTTTAGATAATTTTCCTTTTTCCTTTCTTTTTTTTTTCTCTTTTGCATTCATTTTCCATTTTTTATCTTTTTTCATTCATTTTTTTCTTTTCTTTTTCATTCATGTTTTTTTTTTTTTTCTCTTGTTTTTATTCATTTTCTTTCTGTTTTCATTAATATTTGCTTTCGTTCTTTAAAAAAAATCCTTTTTTTTCATTCTTTTTTTCTTTTTCGTTTATTTTTTTCGTTAATCTTCCCTTTTCTTTCATCTTTATTCATTTTCATCTTCCTTTCTTTTTCATTCATTTTCATTTTTTCCATTCATTTCCTTTTCTTCCTTTTCTTTTTTTCTATTTCAATCAATTATTTTCTTTTCTTATTCCCTTCATTATTCTTTTTCTTTTTTCTTCTTTTTCGTTTCAATATTTCTTTTCATTCTGTTTTCATTAATTTACCCTCTTTTTTATTTTTTTTTATTTTTATTCATTATTGTTTTTCATGGATTTTCTTTTTTCTTTCATTTCCATTAAATTTCATTCTTCTATATATTTCATTTATTTACCTTTTCTTTTTCAACTTTGATTTTAATTCAACTCCTCTTCTTGTTAGTAATTTTCCTTTTTTTTAAAATTCATTTTCCTTTATTCTTCTTCAAGCGCATTTTTTTTCTTTTCATTCATTTCTCTTTTCCTTTCTTTTTTCATTCATTTCATTTTCTTTCTTTTTCATTAATTTTCTTTCCCTTTTTGTTTTATTCATTTCTTCTTGTCATTCTATTTTCTTTCCATTTCTCTTTCACATTATTTCTCGTTTTCGATTTTTTTAATTTTCTTTCTTTTCATTTTTCATTTATTTTCATTTTTTTTTAATTTCTTTTTTTTTTCATTCACTCATGTTTCATCTTTGTTTTTTGTTTTGTTTTTCGTTACCTTTTTTCCTACCCCTCTTCTTTTTCTCAGCTTATTGCTTTATTTCTTTCCTATTTCTCTTTTTTTCTTTTCTTTTTTTTTTTTTTTTTTTTTCTTTTTTTTTATTTCATTTTTTATTTATTATTTTATTTTTATTCATTTTTATTCGTTTTTTAAATTTTTATTCTTTTTTTTAAATTTTAAAAAATTTTCTTTTCTTTTTTTAGTTTTTATTCTTTCTTTCTTTTTTAATTAAATTTTCTTCGGTTTTTTTCATTCTTCTTTCCTATTATCTCTTTCTTTACATTCTTTTCCTTTTTCCTTACTTTTCTTTCTTGTTTTTCCGTTCTTTTTTCTTTTTCCTTTCTTTCTTCACTCCTCTTTTTCAACTTTTCTCTCTCTTTCACTTTCTCAGCCTCTCTCCCCTCTCTCTATCTGTTTTGCTACCGCCTCCCCCTGTTTTTACTTCATTCTTCTTCTACCATCTTCTTTCCTTTTCTCACTTTTCTTCTCTATCTTCTTTTCTTTTTCCACTCCCTCATGTCTTCAAATCAGCCCCTAATCAGATCTCTTCTCCTTTATCCCTCTCCTTTTCTATCCTTACTCTCCTGTCATTCACTTCCTCTCATCTCCATTTCTCTCCTTGCTCTCCCCGTGATGCTTAAGGATGGAACCCAGTATTCCATGATATACAACATTCCACTTTGGCCCTTGGGCTAGACGGTCGGTCGGAGAGGCCCCCACCAACCTATTCGGCTGGTCAGCCAAGCCCATATGATTTCCCCAACCCTATTGCCCTTATAGCAAGCCCCAACCCTTTTTATCATATGGGTGCTAGAAGCCGATGGCTGAGTGTCTTCATGCCCTAGGAATGACGTTAAACTCTATCTGATGGTGAGGTTCCATTCTTCAGTTTTGGGGCATGTGGAGCACCCCTTCATCACCATTGCCCCCTGGTCCACTCTGCCCGGAGTGGTAGTACTTGTTGTGTCCCATCTATGGGTTAAGTAGAAAAATGTGTTTATAAAAAAAATGAGTATCCATTAAGAATGAATTTATTTCAAAACTTTATCGGCATTAAATGATCTACTGAGGTTGATATGCCATAAAACAAACCAACACAAAACTCCTCACTCCCCTCTTTTCTTCTTCTCTCTCTCTTCTCTCTCTTCTCCTCTCTCTTCTCTTTCTTATCTTCATTTCTCATCTTTTCCATATCTCTCTCTCTCTCTCTCTTCTCTCTCTCTCTCCTATTCTATCCCCTCTCTATTTCACTCCTTCTCGTCTCTTTCCTCTCTATCATCTTTTTTTTTATTTTTCTACTCTCATTTTCTTTTCCTTTTCCCCGATCATTAACACTTTCATAACCACACACACACAACACACGCGCGCGCGCTCTCTCTCTCTCTGTCTCTCTCTCTGTCTCTCTGTCTGTCTGTCTCTCTCTCTCTTCAACTGCCCCTTTCATTATCTTAATCTCCCCCCCCCCACTAACCATTAAACAGGAATTATATATCATTCGTTATTTACAATTCCAGTTATCAATAATCGTATTGGCCCATCTAATATCAATATGCTTCTTCCTAAATCTTCCTTCCGTTATAATCTTGCAACACCCTCTTGTTAAAAATGAAACCGTTCAAATCGTCCAAGATGCAAGGCAAAAATGTAAATGCAGATATCTGGTGTCGTTTAATTGCAGATTACTTATTTGTCCCATTTTATTTTCACCCAATTTTAAAATGAAATATTCAAAATCGTCTTGCGTCACTTAAACGTAAAATTAAATATTAATTGAAAAAAAAAAAAGAAGTTACATGTTTGTTTTATTTGTAATATTGAAATTGTGAATTACGGAATATATTTTGGTAATTTTGATCTTATGTCGTCCCGGCCTCTTGTTCTAATTTACGCTATGCAACTCTATTGATCTTGGAGTTTTTGTAGAATTAAATACTTACAAATGATATGTGTATTAAGTATTATATCGATTGTTATTGGATATTTTTGTTGCAAAAACATAAGGATTTATATGTAATGGAATTACAAATCATCGTTTCTGGCTTAAATAGCCTCTTGATTTTTGTTTTGTTTCATGGAAAATCCTACAGGTCCCGCGAGTCTATATAATGATACGCGAGTTCCTTAATCTTCCGCCCGTTATCATCTTGTACACCCTCTGGTTAAAATGAGACCAACCAAATCGTCCAAATGAAATGCAAAAAAAATGTAAATACTGATTATCTGGTGTCGCTTATCCGCCGAATTCTTATTTTTATGAGTGTCGTCACCCTAGTTAAATAATGGCCCGTTACATTTTTATTTATAAAGAAAGAAAGGACATGCTACACAGAAAAAATATCATAATAAAGAGAGTAGGAGAAAGATAGAGAGAGAGGGGGTGAGAACGCGAAAACAATAAGCCTAATCTGTTTCAATCGAACATATGAAAAAAATGAAAAGAAAGAAAGGAAAGAAAAAACGAGTGAGAGAGAGAGTTAATCAAGATTATTATACCCTTTTAAATATTGAACTATTTAGCAAATGGCTCTAAGTAAACAAATAAAAAATTGTAATTAGATTATCATACTGTGGTATATCCACAGGTACTGCTAGTCTAGTAATGTTTCTCTCTTCCATGAAACTGATTGCTATTGTCGATGAAGGTCGAATTTTGATCGAATTTTCACTATTTTATTTCCAAGCATTTACGTGCGAGAGTCAAAAATTATTCACACTTTCGTCATAACATATCTTTATCATTAATACTCGTGTTCCTTAATTGTAGGATCGTTATCATCTTGGAGCACCTCCCGGTTAAAAATAAGACCGTCCAAATTACCCAAGATAAAATGCAAAAATGTAAATCCTGATTATCTGGTGTTACTTATCCACCGAATTCTTTATTTTAATGAGTGTTGTTACCTCAGCTGAATAATGTACGCATTCAGTTTTTATTATAAAGAAAAGGATGAAAAATAACATTATGAAATATAATAAGAAAGAAAGAAACAAAGTGGGGAAGATAGAGAAAGCGGAGCGGAATGCGATAACACTAATCTGTTTAAATCAAACATAATGAAAGGTGAAAAAGGAAAAAAAGATAACAGATTGAGAAAGAGTTAAATCAGATTATTATACTTTTTGAAATATTGAACTATTTAGCAATAAGCTCTTACGTAAACATATCAATTGTTGTAATAATTAAATTATCATACTGTGTTATATCACAAGGTCACGTTAGTATCTTTATATTCTCACACTACGTTCAGCACATGCGTGCTTCTAGTTGGTATGTTGTGATTCACAAGATCGAAGTTTGATCCTGATCTCGGCATTTTGCTTGCTGTTTTTACAGTATAACATGGCCACTCCACTAGCAGTATGCATCAGGGAAATGATCCAATTTCTTTGGTCGGAAGGGATGTCCAGGGCTGAAATTCGTCGGAAGCTATTAGCACAACATGGGGATAGTGCACTACCACGCTGCGATCGCTGAAAGATGGTTTATTAGTTTCGTCAATTTCCTATGAATGGAGATGTGAAAGAAGCGGTGCATAAATGGTTCCCGACAACAAAAACCTTCTTCTTGAGGGAATACATAAGCTTATGGACCACTGGAACAAGGGCATCAAAAGGGAGAACTTTATAGAAAAATCACCTGCGTTCATGTACAATGCACTGAAAAAACAAGAGTGCGAATATTTTTTTACTCTCCTTATATATATATATATATTATATAGTATATTATATAATAATATAAACCACGTTTTTTTTTTTTTTATCTTATCATTGTTGACGGTATGAATGATTGTGCAAGATATGCCACACTTTAGTTATCGGGGTACATATTAGAAATTCGATAGATAGTTATAATATTGATTTAAAAATGCTGCTCTGCTATTTTTAGCATTGAGCACCTTTATAGGCCAATATGTCGTACTTTCGTTCATTCTCCATTCATCGCTTGCCATATTATATATATATATTATATATATATATATATATATATATATATATATATATGTTTGTGTGTGTGTGTGTGTGTTTTGTGTGTGAGTGTTTGTGTGTATGAGTGTGTGGTGTGTGTGTGCGTATATATTATATATATGTGTGTGTGTTCTGTGTGTTATCTGTGTGTGTCCTATGTATGTGAGGCTTGTGTGTGTGAGTTTATCTATATATATATATATATATATATGTATTATATATATATATTATATATATATATTGTATTTTTGGCAAAACAAATTATTGTTTAATCATATTTTGTAAAGACCACGGAACATTGATTCTTTATAATTTTCACGTGTAGACCTTCAAGTCTTCTTCTTTGTTTTCCGTACATCGGGATGAAGATTGGTAAAGAAAGTATATGGCGAGAGAGAGAGAGTGGTGGGGGAGAAACTAATATCGATAAAACTTGAATAGACCGAGATAGAGCATATATGAACATAGATATATAGATAATGAGAAGAAAATATTTTTAAAATAATAAGCAAACACAGGATGATAATGATCAGGGGAAACAATTTTATGTGTCCATACTTAAGCATTTCGGTATATTGTACCATCTTCCAGGACACTGTTAGTAATGTTTATGTGAGGACAAAATGAAAGATTTTAAGTTGTATAGTGAATGTGTGAATATGATGTTATTAACCGTGAATTTTTATATGCGCGTTTGTTTATATTATATAAAGAGATATGTCGGCTTAAAGCCATATAAAAAAATAAACACATTTGTTTGTTTATTAACCTCATATATAGTATGTATAGATAAATAGATTTTGACCGCTCCTCATTTCTGTCCTTCTCAAGTGTTTCGTTTAAAGTTATAATCAATCCGTGCTATAAGCCGAGTTGGTCTGCATGTGTTTGATTCTCTCTTGTCTGTGTCTCTCTGTCTCTGTCTCTGTCTGTCTGTCTGTCTCTCTCTCTGTCTCTCTCTCATTTTTCATAAGACTGAGTGTAGCAGTTATAGCTGAAGGTAAAAGCGACTGCAATCGAAGAACCAGAAGGGAGAAAATCATTTATCTAACAAGAAACGAGAAGGGAGAAATATTATCTAATAAGACGTTTGCCAGATCAGATGATGGCGGCTGGGGGCTCGTTCTTTAAAGGACAAAACCGGAAAGTATAATCATGAATTTCTACGGAAAACATGCTATTCTAGTTTACATGAAATTGACAAAAAAAAAAACAAAAAAAAAACAAACAAAAAACAGAAGAAAAGGAATGTGGTTATTTTGACTGGTCTATCTATCTATCTATCTATATAGTGTGTATATATACATAGATATATATATTGTATATGTATACAAATGTGTATACGCCCATACTTAACTTACACACGCACACACACAGCACACAAACATAGATATATGTATACGTAATGACATACACATAAAACGCACACAAACACACACATATATATACGTATTTACATTCACATATATGAAACACACACAGACGGCACACAATATTCCGTCGGATTTTTTTTAAAATGTTATTTTCTTGATATATATATATATATATATATTATATATATATGCATACATATGTGGTGTTGTAAACATACATTCACACACACATATACGTATATATATACACATGTATATACATATACAAATTATATAATATATATATATATATATATATATTTATATACATACATATATGATTTGCTTGCTATATTACATACATATATATATGTATATATATATTATATATATATATATTATATATATATATATGTGTGTGTGTGTGTATGTGTAAACAAACACACACATATTGGTTAAGATTTAACGCCAAAATGTGCAATGCCTGCTTAATTCCTTTTCTGTTTTACGAATGCTCAATTACACAAAAATGTAAAACAACACAGTATACACACACATACACACCACACACACACATTCCCACACACACACACAATATATAGTATATATATATATATATATATATATATATATATATATATATATATATATATAAGTGTTGTTATGGGGTCTAACGACGAGAAAAGATAGATATCTATAAAAAAGAAGGTTTGCCAAAAGGATTATGTTTTTGTTTTTTTTTTTATAATTTTATTAACTTACATATGAATGGCGACAGCGTGTTTCTGACCTGTTGTTTCTCAGGCATGTGATTATTATTTTGGCAGAATATATGTCCGGCGATTTTGATAGGATTGTGTGTGTTTTTTGTAACTTTTTTTATTATAATACATGTTAATTATTAAATAATGTATATATATATATATATATATCATATTAATATATCTATATGTGTGTGTGTGTGTGTGTGTGTGTGTGTGTGTGTGTGTGTGTGGTGTGTGTGTGTGTGTGTGTGTGTCGCTAATTAGCAGTGGAATGTTCAACAACAGTACATTACAATCATTATACGTATGACTTCGCCTGTGTTGATATATTAGTTTTTGCCCTCTGATAAAGGCATATCTTCATAGCATTAATAATGAACGATTGATAAAGCGAAATGTTACGAAGAGGATAATATGCTCATGTACTTTTGTATATATATATACATATTATAGTATATTATATTATTTGATATATATGATATTATATGTATTTATGTATGAGTAAAGTGGTCTTCCGGTGGGTAGGGGTAACGATCGTTGGGATGGGCGCACAGTATGCCTAGGGGTTAAGACGTGAAAAAAAATACAAAGTGCCTCAATACAAAGTAGAGCAAAATTTATTTAAGAAATGGATTAAAGTAACCTATTTCGAGTAAGGTTACTTTATTGCAGTTTTTTAAAATATATATATATATATATATATATATATATATATATATATAATATCAATTTTAGCCCTGAAGAGGTTATTGCGAAAGCTAAGTAGTAGGTTTCGTCTGAACTCAAGTAGATTATTTTATTACTTGGCTGGCTAGCTTAGGTATCGAGCACTTTTTACAAATTAGCTTATCCCTAAACGGTTATATGAATAGTATATATATATATAGTCTTAATATACATATATATATCATATAAATTTTTTTTCTTATTGGCGGCAAATATTGTACGAATAGTTATTTTTTGTTGAGTACGAATATCCTTGGTGCTTTTTCTTTTTTCAAAGAATTTTTTTATCTTCCTGGTTGATGTTTGGTAGTATATTTTTACAATCAAACTCTCTGCCGGGTTTTTTAGCTCTCCGCCAAGGATCTACCAACAACGGCTTGGGTATATTAAATTATATATATATATATATATAATATAATATATATATATATATATATATATAATATATTTATATATAAGTGGTAAACTTGAAACTTTCCTTCCTGAAATACGTAACTCAATTTTCTCGTATATTTAAGAAAATGGAGATAAAGTAACCTATTCGAGTAGGTACTTATATCCATTTTTTTAAATATATATATATATACATATATATATATATATATATATATATATATTATATATATATATATATATATATAGATTAAGTTAAACTTGACCTTTCTTCCTGATCGTAACTCAATTCTCTCGTAATATCAAAATCAATTTTCCCCAATGAAATAAACTTAAATGCCATTAATCCCCGCCTTAATACCTAAAAATTTCTTGCTACATTTTTAAATGAGAAGAAATAGCACTGTATTGTATAAAAATACATAACATGTGACTAATTATGTGCTGTTAAAAGTTTTAACACCCTGTTTATTTTTTTATAAATGTACATTGTAATTTTTTTTATATGTTTGTCTATTCAATTACCTATCAGTTTATCTATCATTATAACACCCATTTTTTTCCTTTTCTTTTTTAATTTCATTTTCTTTTTTGAATTTCATTTGGTCCCTTGAAATTTCTGTTTTAGTCCCAAAAACACTGAATGTCGTTTCGTTTGCTTTTTGGCGGATCAGTTTACTTGTGTTAAGTAATAAACTAAATAAATAAATAATAGTTTCTTAATTAACTTCCACAAAGAATCTTTAAATTTCGCCCACAACTGAGAAATTAACTAAGAATCGGATATGCTAATTTGGAATCATTTTCCAATTATTCAAAGATGGCACTTGTTTTTTTAAACATTTCTTTTTTTCTTTTGAATACAGAAAATGTTAAACAGTCATTTTTTTAAATTTTGAAAAAAGAAACGGTCCATTTTAGCCCTTTATTACTTAATGTCCGATAGAAACGCTCACTAAAGTGCATAAAATACTGAGGAATTTTCAAACTAATTAATCGTAGAATTATCTGCGTTATTCGGACTATTGTCCCCATCTTTATATTGTATTTAGTACAACGTTTCGCGGTCGTTGGCCCTCCATGCGTTCTTCAGGTATTTCTTGTCGGACTCGGGAAACCTTCTCGGGACTCGGGAACCCTTCTTCAGGACTCGGGAACCTTCTTTTTTCGTAATCGGAAGCCGTCACGGAATTTCTAACACTAACTTTTTTATTTAGGGTCTCGGGGTTTAGGTTCGGGAAGTTCGTGACGGCTCCCGATTACGACCAGATAAAGTTTCCCGAGTTCGAAAGAAGGTTCCCGAGTTGAAAAAAGAAGGTTTCCGAGTCCGAGAAAGTTCCAGAGTTTCCGACAAGAAATACCTGAAGAAAGGGCCTGGGGGCATATCGACCGAAACGTTTGTACAAATAACAATGTGGATGGGGACAATAGTCGAATAACGCAGATAATTCTATATCTTTCAAGCCTCATCATCAAAACCATTCAGAAAAATTAAAATTAGTCCTGTCAGTTTAGGCTTTTAGAATACAAACCGACAGCACCCTGCAGAAAGGGTTAAGACACCCAATGGGCCACCTGTTTTGACTGGTGGCGAATCTGTGTGCTTTAAGGGGGAATCCTGGTGGATAAGCATCCATAACCATCAACACTCCACTTTGGTCTTACTTCACTTAGACAGCGCTCGGGATAGGTCCCCTTCCGATCACTCGTCAGTCCTAGTATGGCAGCCCCCAACTCCTTTTTATTCCTTTATGTTCTAGAAGGCGTGGTTCAGGGCCTTAGAGTCCAGGGTAAGGCGTTAAACTTCTAATCTGATGCTGAATATTCCAATGTCTGGAGCTCTGGGGAATGTGGAATAACCAGGCTCCATTCTGACCATAGTGGTAGTACCTGATCGGGTTCCTATTGTGGGTTCAATAGAAAAAATGAGCCTTGCTAATCATTAACAAAACCATGAATTGGACCGCCTTACCTATGGAAAGGTAAATGCATCTAAACCAATCCCCCATCTAGTTATGGGTAAATTAGTTAGGGGCAGACTGTGTGCTTTAACCTTTGCATGGCCAACCTGTATTTGTTTACGATTTTTTGGTAACCATTTTCTAGGCTGCAAGGTGGAGAGCACTTTATAGTGGAATCGGATTGGTGTTTCCTTATTGAAGAATCCTTTGCTTGTTCCTTTCAGTATATTAGACAGAGTTCTTGGTTGTTCCTCAGTGTTGCCTTAATGTTAGGTAGAATCCCTTTTGTTTGTTGGCTCAGTGTTCCTAAGTGTTAGATAGAATCCTTTTTGTTGTTTTGCCTCGGTGTTCCTTAGTGGTTGGGTAGATCCTTTTGGTTGAGCAGAGTCCTTGGTTGGCCAGATCGGTTCGTATTCCGTGTTCGAATATGTTGCAAATGAACGGCTTTTTAAAAGATCGCGGATTAAGTAGTTAACTGGACACATATTCGGCGTGTCGATTGGCTGGCTTTTAATCCCGGTGCCCAGCAGGAGCTATAAGATTTAAGTGGTAGGCCCACACCAACACCTTATATAACAAATAAATGTAGGAAGCGGTGGGTGTATGGTTAAAGTCATGGAATGGACTCGTCACCCCGAGTTCAAATCCTGGACAGTGTAATGCATTTCACTTAGCGCTTAATAACCCTTGGGAAAGGTAGAATTCTACTCGTCTCTCGCTATAGGTAATAGAGGGCAGACTGGGCTCTTTAACCTTGGTTAGCAATCGGTCTAGGATAAGGAAAACTCTGAATTCAAACGCTGTTGAACTCCCGCTTTAAGAAATTGACCTTGTGTCACCATCCTGACTCGTGGCGGAGGGCTGGTATATATATATATATATATATAAACAAAATAACCAACACGGTTTAGGAGAAGGAACTATTAATTGATCAATCACCAGTCATGCTGGAAATATCCACGACATCTCTCTCTCTCTCTCTCGTCTTTCACTCTCTCATCGTCTCTTCTCTCGTTCTCTCACTCAAACCATCCCTATCATTCATGTCAAACTATAATAAATGTTAAAT
Source organism: Doryteuthis pealeii (assembly GCA_023376005.1). NCBI lineage: Eukaryota > Metazoa > Mollusca > Cephalopoda > Myopsida > Loliginidae > Doryteuthis > Doryteuthis pealeii. The sequence continues at coordinate 7,681,272 of CM042140.1, forward strand.
ATTCTATATATCACAAAAATTCTCTACCATGTTTGTGAATATATTTATCTAACCCTTCCATCATACGGGTAAGGGATGTTGACATAGGTTCAATTTCTTAAAGCAGAGCTTTAAAAAAACTGATTTTAATCTCAGAGTTTTTCTTCTCCTAGAGTGGTTGTTTAACCAGGTTAAAGGCCCACGTATTTTACCGTGGCAGATGGGTTGGGTTAAATTCATGTACGTAAAATTTCTTGGAAAATAAGCTATTTTCCAGTCAATTTTACAAATGAGATATTTTTGCGGTCGCGTTCAACAAGTAACAATTTTAATATCATCTAGATTAATGAGACTAATAACCCTCCCCCCAAAAAAAAAAATAAACTGCCCTCTCGTCCTAAAATTTTAATTTTACAAGATATTGTCGTAAGTGGGTGGGAGTTAAAAATTCAGTGTTCAGAGGGTTTTTTTATCATAAGTAGCAAAATCATCAAGTTTATTAACAGAAAGTTAAAAAGAATTTTAATATTTTTTAAAAATGAAACTTAGTTCTGTCCCCCTCAAATAAAATGTTGCGTGCATCTATTATTATTAATCCAACAATTATTTTGAATATTTTCCACATAAATTTTTACATTCAAAATCGTAAGTATTTATTTATTTGTTAACTTTTTAGTTTAAATTTCTAGTTCTTGTAAAAAAGGGCCGAGAGTAAAATAATTTTTAAAATTGATTACATTTCGCAAATTTTTTTCAATTTTAAGTAATACAATTTTTAATAATTTCATAGTTTATATAGTTTATTTATTACAATGGAAAGTGATTCAAACGTTTGAATTATAAGGAACAACTTTTTCTTCTTTATTTAATAATGAAATTGTTCTTTATTCTATGTATTGACGATTTTGGGTAATTTGGGTGACATAAGCAGGTGGACGTAGTTTTGGTTACAGACAAACAGAGACCAAATTTCCAATTAATCAACTATATATAAAGATCAATATGCTTAAATCGTACCCTTCACTACCTTCTAAATAGAAGCATCAGTATCACATGGACTGTTGTTAACAACGGAAGGCCACAGTTACTTCTTATAACCGCCACCAGGAATGGATAAAAAAAAAAAACATTAGAGTATTTTGGGCTCCTGGGCCGAGCACTATCACTCTGTTAAACATTTTCCTCAATTTAGTGTGGAGTTTTCGCTCCAATATCAGAATAATAATTTAAACACAACATAATAATGAGGCATCTGGTTTTAAGAATCTACGAAGGATGAATATTTCATTTCTTCTTGGGAGAAAATAAAAGTATATTCGAAAATTAATGAATCAAATATAAACCACATATCCACGAAATACATCTACAAAAATTCACGCCGTAACAGGACACTTGAATACAAATTTTAATCTCACACTAAAAGTTTTGGCATTAAAAAAATCCACTGGGATTATTATATCATAAATCAAACTAATCCGAACAAATCAAATGAACATCATCAAATACCAGGTCGACCGAGTAAATCGGCCGAAGCCATACTCCTGGATTCCTTCATCGCAAACAACCGGAAGAAATAAATACTGGCTCGGCTGTGTCATTGGCCATACAATACTTTACACACTCTCATGGCTCAAAGTGGGGAGAATGACACGGTAGTGGACACCAAACCTCTATAAAACTGTCAAACAATTCCTCGTGGAGTGTGGAGTTGTCGCTCCAACACAGAAAGAAATATTTCAACGCAAAATAATAATAAGGGATTCTGTTTGAGAACACTAACATGGATGGCATTAAATTAATTTTTGAAGATAAGATAAATCGAAAAATTATGGCTACAATCTTTAAAAAATACACACAAGTAAGGAAACTTTTTGAGTACGATACCTTTTTTCTTACGCTCGAAAAGTTTTGGCATTAAATAACCCACATGGTTATTTGGTACATAAACAAAGCAATCGACCAACCGAAATGAAATGAAATATGGAAACGGTTTAGCCTAGTTCGGTAGCAGTGTTAGGCTAGTAAACCACAAAGGTTCCTAGTTCAGATAATCGGCCCCCGCCAACTCAGCGTATGGAGTAGCACAGAGATCTGTGCGGGTAAAGTAAGGACTGGATGGTAAAGGTTGGCGTTTAACCTCAGATGCCCTACGAATAATCTCCTTGGTCTATGCGCTAGTGAACCATGGGATAGACTCCCTCGCCTGTCTGGTTGTACCGACATTTAGGCCGCCCCCGGCACGACTATTTATACTCATTTTGAAGATACTATAGTACTCGAAACATAGAACGTTTATCAAAATGACTTGTTTCAAGCATTTAAAATTTACCCGAAAATAGGGTTGATATGCCCATAATAACAACAAAACAAATCTACGTCTTAGGGACACCACGGCGAAGAACACCCCTGTTTAAACCCCAAGAACTTGTGTTCAATAAATTAGGGTAGGGTAAAAACAATTTTTTTAAGTTGAGTAAAAAGACAAAATCTCGCAACCTTGTTTGGTCGTTGGGGCCTTTAAACTCGGTAGCAATCTTGGGCATGAATCTAACCTTTTGCGAAGCTAATCCCTCTCACAGGTCTACAAACTGTTTGAATTCAAGTTTTTCCATTCATTTTATATTATATTATTTTTTTTAAAAAATGGTATAAATAATGTGGGTTATTTTAATGCCAAAATTGGTTAAGGGTGTGAAATAAAAGTTGTTTTTTCTTAGTTAGTTTGGTTGTTTTCTTTGGTTTGTTTTGGTTTTAACGGCATATCAACCTCAGTGGGTCATTTAACTGCTGATAAAGTTTTTGAAATAAATAATTCTTATGGATAATAAAGTTTTTTAATAATGACCATCATTTTCTATTTAAACCATAAATGGGACCCTAACAGTACTACTACCACTCCGGGTCAAGAGTGGACTGGGAGCCATGGTGATGAAGGGGTGCTCAAACAAACATTTCCCCAAACCTCCAAACTGGAACCTCACGCATCAGAATAGAGTTTTAACGTCATTCCCAGGACATGTAGACCCGCAGCCACCGCCTTCTCGCACCCATATGATAAAAAAGGTTGGGGCTGCATAAGGGCAATAAGGGTTGGGAAAACATCATATAGGTGCTAGGGCTTGACGTGACCAGCCGATTGATCGGAGGGGGCCTCTCCGACCGCCCGTCTCTAAGCCCAAGATAGGACCAAAGTGTATTTTAGTTGGTGTTAAGGATGATTCTTAAGGTGAACCTTTTAAATCACGGAATATTGTTAGTTGGTCTCGTCCAAGTTGGAGGCTCAATGTTTTAATGATTTTGTACAGAAGTAATAATTTCGGTAAGAAAGGCTTAATATCGTCCGTAAATTATCAGTTTATAGATTTTCTATTTCAAATTCCCATTTGTATATTTATTATACATATGAGTTTCATCAAACACTAGATTTTTATTGAGATATATATATTATATATATATAAAAAATTTATTTAATAAATATTAATTAAATTAAATATTTATATATAATATTATATATAATATATGTAAGAATAACAAAAGACCTTAGGATTTAGCTTTATAGTGCTATTTCAGGGGCTTTAGACAATAGTCTACTCTCCCGACTCATCAGATAGAATATAATCCAAAAGTCCAGAGAAGGAGGTCTGTGAATTCGGGAGAGTTAGACTCATTTGTCTAAGCTCCTGAAATAGACTATAAAGCATAAATCTCTAAGTCTTTTGTTAATTTCTTTTTACAATTAGTTATATATATATATATATATATATATATATATATATATTATATATATATTTATTTCAATAAAATCTAGTGGTTTTTGATGAAACTCATATGTATATAATTACAAATGAATTGAATAGATCTAATAACTGATAATTACGACCGATATTTAGCCTTTTTCTTTAAACCGAATTATATTATCTGTACAAAATCATTAAACATTGGAGCTTCTCAACTTGGACCGAGACCAACTACAATATTCCGTTGTTTCAAAGGTTCACCTAAGAATCATTCCTAACACCAACTTAAATACACTTTGGCCCTATTTGGCTAGACGGGCGTCCGGAGAAGGCCCCCTCCGATGCAATCGGGCTGGTCACGTCAAAGCCCTAACACTATATTGATTTTCCCAACCTATTGCCTTAATGGCAAGCCCAACCTTTTTTATCATATGGGTGCGAGAAGGCGGTGGGCTTGCGGGTCTACATGTCCTGGGAATGACGTTAAACTCTATCTGATGTTGAGGTTCCAGTTTTTGGAGGTTTTGGGAATTGGAAGCACCCTTCATCACCTTTGCTTCCCAGGTCACATCTGACCCGGAGTGGTAGTACCTGTTAAGGGTCCCAATCTATGGGTTAAATAGAAAAATGTATTTTATAAAATTGTATATCCATATAAGAATTGATTTATTTCAAACTTTATTCAGCATTTAAATGACCCACTGGGGTATGATATGCCGTAAAACAAAACAAACCAAGAACAACCAACTAACTAGAAACCACTTTTATTTTCACACTTAAACAAATTTTGGCAATAAAATAACCCACCATTTTATACCATAAAATAATTATATATAAATGAATGAACAACTTTGGATTCAAACCAGTTGTAGACCTGAAGAGGGGATGAAGCTTCGCAAAGGGTTAATTTCATCGCCCAAGATTTGCTACACGAGTAAGGCCCCAAACGACCACAACAAGGTTGGCGAGATTTGTCTTTTTACTCAACTTAAAAAATTGCTTTTTTAACCTACCGCTAATTTTTATGAACACAAGTTCTTGGTTTAAACGGGGTGTTCTTCTGGCCCGTGGTGTCCCTAAGACTAGATTTTGTTTTGTTTGTTTTATGCATATCTAACCTTTTCGGGTAATTTAATGCTGAAACAAGTCATTTTGATAACGTTTCTATGTTTCGAAGTACGTAGTATCTTCATAAATTAGTAATAAATAAGTCGTGCGGGGCGGCCTAATGTCGGTATCAACCAGACAGCGAGGGAGTCTAATCCCATTTTCAACTAGCGCTTAGACAGGAGATTATTCTAGCATCTGAAGGTTAAACGCCAAGCACCTACCATCATTTCCTTACTTTACGCACAGATCTCTGTGCTTACTCATCGCTGAGTTGGCGGGGGCCGATATCGAACTAGGAACCTTGTGGTTTCTAGCGAACACTCTACCCACTAAGCTAACCGTTTTCATTAATTTCATTTCATTTCGGTTGGTTCGGATTGCTTTGTTAATGGTACAATAACCATGTGGGTTATTTAATGCCAAAACTGTTCGAGCGTAAAAAAGGTTCGTACTCCAAGTTTCTTTACTTGTTGTATTTTTAAAGTTTGGTAGCATAATTTTCGGGATTTATTCCTTATTTTCTTTCAAATAATTTAAATGCCATCCATTTGTTAGTGTTCCTCTAAACAGATCCCTTTATATTATTTGCGTTGAAATATTTTTCCTTTTCTGGTTGAGCGACAACTCCACACTCCAGAGGATTGTTTTGCAGTATAGAGGTGTTTGGTATGTCATACCGTGGTTCATTCTCCCACTTGAGCATGAGAGTGTGTAAGTATTGGTATGGCCAATGCACGCCGAGCCAGTATTATTTCTTCCGGTTGTTGCGATGGGAATCCAGGATGTAGCTCGGGCCGATTTTATCGGTTCGACTGGTTATTTGATGGATGCGTTCATCTTGGTTTTGTTCGAGATTATTGCTGATTTATGATATAATGACATCCCAGTGGGAATTTTTTTAATGCCAAAAACTTTTTAGGTGTGAAGATACAAAATTTGGTATTCAAGTTTCCTTAGGATGGTTAATTTTGTAGAATGTATTTCGTGGAGTGTTTTATATATTTGATTTCATAATTTTCGATATACTTTTATTCTCCAAGAAGAATGACAATTCATCCATGTTAGTATTTCTTAATATCAATGCCTCATCATTATTTTGTGTTTAAATCATTTATTTTGATTCGGAGCCGAAAACTCCACCACTAATAATGAGAAAATGTTATAAAGAGTGATAGTGCTCGGCCCAGGAGCCCAAACTAACTCTAATGTTTTTTTTTATCCCATTTCCTGGTGGGTAATAAGAGGAACTGTGGCCTTCCGTGTAACAACAGTCCATGATGATATCTGATGCTTCCTATTTAGGAAGTTAGTTGAAGGGTACGTTTTATGCATTTTGATCTTTATATAATTGATAATATGGAATTTGGTCCTCTGTTGTCTGATACCAAACTACGTCATTGCTATGTCACAATTACCAAATCGTTCAATACATAGAATAAAAGTAACAATTCTCATATAATAATAGAAGAGAATAGCAAAGTGTTCCTTATAATTCAACTTTGGAATCACTTTCCATTGTAATAAATTAAACTATATAACCACTAATGAATTAATTTAAAAATTGATTAACTTAAATTTGGACAAAAAAATTATTTGCGAATTTTGTAATCAATTTAACAAATTATTTTTACTCTCGCCCTTTTTTGACAGTAACATAGAAATTAACTAAAAAAGTTAACAAATAAATAAATATACTTACGATTTGTGTAAAATTTATGTGGAAAATATTCATAAATAATTGTTTGAGATATAAATTAATAAGATGCACGTCAAACATTTTATTTGGAGGGGACAGAAACTAAGTTTCATTTAAGAAATATTTTACATTCTTTTTTACTTCTGTAATAAAACTTGATGATTTTGCTACTTTGATAAAAACCCTCTGACACTGAAATTTTATAACTCCCACCAACTTAGACAATAAATTCTCTTGAAAAAAAAATTTTAGCACAGGAGGCAGTTTTTTTTTTTTTTGGGCGGGGGGTTATTAGTCTCATTAAATGCTAGATGATTAAAATGTTCTTAACCGCGACCGCAAAAAATTATCTTTCATTTTAAAATTTGGACTGGAAATTAGCTTTATCTTCCGAAGAGAATTTTACCGTACATGAATTTAACCCAACCCACTGCCACGGGAAATACGTGGGCTCTTTAAACCTTGGTTAAAACAAACACTCTAGTGAGAAGGAAAAACTCTGAATTAAAATCAGTTAAGCTCTGTCTTTAACGAAATTGACCTCATGCACTCATCCACCCGTGTGGAAGGTTAGTAAAATATATTCCTATCAAACATGCTGAGAATTTTTTGTGATATATAGATTTTAAAACATTATTATTATAGTTATTGAATTAATGATAGGGATGGTTTGATGGAAGAGAGAGAGGAGAGAGGAGAGAGAGAGAGAGAGAAGAGAGAATGCTCGTGGATATTTTTCCAGCATGACCTAGGTGAATGATTCACATTAATATAGTTGCCTTCTCCAAAACGTGTTGGGTATTTCGTTATATATTATATATATATTACCCGGATCCCCACTCGCACGAGCAGGATGTGACACAAGGTCCATTCTTAAGGCGGAGCTTTCAACATGGTTTGATATTCAGAGGTTATCCTTCCTCTAGCGACCAATTGCTTAACCAAGGTTTAAAGAGCCCAGTCGCCCCTGCATTTACCCTAGCTGGAGGGAGAGTAGAAATTCGTACCATTTCCCAAGGGTATCTAAGCGCTAAGTGAATGCAATTACCACACGGCTCCAGGAATTGAACTGGTGGTGAGTGACGTGTCCATTTCCTCATGTACTTATGACATCACTCACACGATCGCTGTCCCTACATTTAATTTTGTTATATAGGTTGGTGTGGCCTACACTTAAATCTATGAGTCTCGCGTGCACGTGGATTAAGCCAGCAATCGACACGCTCAGATATTTGTGGTCAGTTAACTACTTAATCGCCGATCTTTTAAAGCCGTTCATTTGCCATATTCACAGACGAACCGATCTGCAACCAAGGAACTCTGCTTAACCAAAGGATTCTACCCAACACTAAGAACACCGAGGAACAACAAAAGGATTGTCTATAACACTTAGGAACACTGAGCAACAACAATAGGATTACCTAACATTAAGAACACTGAGAGAACAAAACCACAGACTCTGTCTAAACTAACAGGAACAAGCAAGGATTCCAATAGGAACACCATGCGATTCTCCACTATTAAAGGGTGGGCTCTTCAACCTGCAGCCATAAATGGCTGACAAAAATCGTACAAATCGGTGGCCATGCAAAGGTAAGCACCACAGTTCTGCCCTACTATTATACCCATAACTAGCATGGGGATGGTTAGATGCAATAACCTTTCCATAAGGAAGGCGTCGCCAATTCATGGTTTACATTGGATAAGCAAAGCTCATTTTTTCTATTAACCACAGATAGGACCCGATCAGGTACTACACACTATGGGTCAGAAGGACCTGGATATTCCACATTCCCCAAGAGCTCCAGAATTGGATATTCAGCATCATTTATTAAGTTTTAACTGCTTACCAGGACGCTATATGCTACCTGACCATCTCGCCTCTATATATACTAGGTATATTGAAAATATTGGGTTGTCTCTGCATATCTATTTGATCTGTGATCATGATCGGAGGGATCCTTATCCGTGCGCTGTCTATCGAAGTATATGATCCAAAGTGGGAGTGTTTGCCAGTTATGTATTGCTATCCACCAGGATTCCACCTTAAAGCATCACAGATCGGCCACATCAACAGTGGTCCCCATTGCTGTGTCTTTACCCTTCTGCAGGTGTTTGCTGGTGTATTCTAAAGGCCCTAACTGACAGCCGACTCAATAATTTTTCTGAATGTTTGAATGAAGGCTTGAAAGATAGAATTATCTGCGTTAATTCGGACTATTGGTCCCCATCACATTGTTATTTGTACAACGTTCGGTTCGATATGCCCTTCCGGCCTTCTTCAGTGATTTCTTGTCGACTCTGGAACTTTCTCGGACTCGAACCTTCTTTTTCAACTCGGAACCTTCTTTTCGAACTCTCGGGAAACTTTCTGGTCGTAATCGGAGCCTCACGGAACTTCGAACCTAACCCCCGAGGACTAAATAAAAGGTTAGGTTAGAATCCGTGACGGCTCCGATACGAAAAAGAGGTCCGAGTCCGAGAAGTTCCCGAGGTCCCGGAAGGTTCCCGAGTCCGACAAGAAATACCTGAAAGAACGCTGGAGGGCATATCGGCCGAAATCGTTTATCAATACAACAAGATGGGGACAATAGTCCGAATAACGCAGATAATTCTTTACCGATAATTAAGTGTTTAAATTCACTCAGTATTTTATGCAATTTAGTCGAGCGTTTCTACGACACTGTAAGTAAAATTGCTAAATAATTGCCGTTTCTTCTCTATATATATTTAATATTGACTGTTACATTTTTTTCTATAAGAAAATATGAATATGTCTATTAAAAAAAGTGCATGCTTTTGAATACTATTGATAATATTCTCATTAATTAGGCAATATCCTATTCATTGTAATTTGTCTCATTTTTGCGAAATTATAAGATCTTTAGTGATAAATAAATCATTTTTAATTTATTTTTTATTACTATAACACAAGATTTACTGATCCGCAAAATGCAAATTATGATATCGAAGCATTCAGTGTTGTTTGGACTAATTAATAACAGTAAATTCAAAGGGACAAATGAAATTTCAAAAAAGAAAATTGAAAAATTAAAAAAGAAAAGGAAAAGTGGGGTTATATTGATAGATAAACTGATAGGTAATTGAATAGACCAAACATATAACAAATTACATGTACATTTATAAAAAAAAATAACATTAAAACTTTTAACAGCACATAATTAGTCACATGTTATTGTATTTTATACAATAAGTGCTATTTCTTCCTCNCCCCCTCTATCCTGGTGATGCCGGGTGTTCCGCTTCTATATTATAAATAATAAAGTAAGGCCTTAATGAGTCAGGGATTATCTACCTAGGTTTTCTCTAATGGATCAATTCAGGATAATTCTACAGCTAGGAGTTGGGCAAAATACATTTATTTCTAATAACTTGTCACAAGGAAACACAAAATTAGGCTAAAAAATAAAAATAAGAGAAGAACAAATCCAAAACATTTTTATTTAAAATTTATGACCAAGAATTACGGGCTTTACTATGCTACATTTATCTAAAACTCTGGTTATCGATGAGTAATTTTCTAGTATTTTTGTCATAGCTGGAGTTAGCCCTACTTTGTGATTGAGCACTTTAGTATATTTATCTTAGGCAAACCTAACAGTATTTTTTCTTTTTGGCCATTATAATAGTGGTGACTGATTATTTTCAGGTGATGCAATGATTTGTTGTTTTTTGTTTGTATGTTTTTTGTTTTTTATGTATTTTTCTCAGGTGAAGTTTGTATTATTGAACCGGGATTTTTTTAAATACTCTCGGAGTTTGAAATAAAAATAGAAATATATTCTAACAAATAAGTAAGTAAGTATAAATAAGTAAAAAGTAAAAGCAACGGAGTGGCCTATTTGTCGAACAGTGAGGAGCTAGCCCTTTTCACTAGCGTGAACCAGGGAGATGGAAGCAACAACACCTACCACCAGCTCCTCAACTTTACCGGCACAGATTCCATCCCGTGAGACTCTGTTGCGAAGGCGGTATCGAACCTAAACCATAATTCATTTTTTAAAAGGTTTGCTATTTACTTCTTTACTTACTTAAAACCCACTCACAGCGCTCTCCTATCCTCCAAAAGAAGTTACAAAAAATGGATGCTTATTCATTTAATTGAGCAAAGAGAACTCAATAATGCATAGGACTTATTCAATAGAATGAGTTCTTAAGGTGGATAATGAACTCTGAAAAATCCCATTCATACAGATAAAAATTATCAAGAAAATTTTATTAAAGCCGGAAGTGGGGGGCGGGGATTGGTAGGACAATATTTAGCAGAGTACAACTGTTTTGAATTTGGCGGAGGCGGCTTATGTGTAATGGTTATCGTCGTATGAAATATACACGGTGACCTGAATTCAATTTCCTGGACGAGGGTTGTTTGCATTTCAATAGAACTAATACACCTGGATAAAGTATAATTCCAAACTATTCTGCTGTTAGCTATGGTAATATAGGACAGATGCTCTGTAATCTTTGGTATGGACAACCGCCTAGAAAAGAAAAAAGCTCTGAATTCAAACTTGTTAAATCCGCTTAAGAAATATAAACTGAAATGTCAAATCCTGTTCGTGCGGAAGGATTTGGCGCACACCACACACACACACACACACACCACACACACACGCACATATAATATATATTATATTATATTATATAATATATATATATATATTATGTGTGTGTGTGTGTGTGTGTAATGTGTGTGTTGTGTGTACAGGTGTGTCATAAAATATTCAGAGTAAGCTGTTATTTACCAGATAAGAAATGAACCATGATGGAACGTTAATTTTTTTCAGAATACAAGTGTGTCAAAAAGTTAAAAAGAAGTTTAAAAAAATTACAATGAACGGAGTGTTAATTTTTTCAAAATACAAGGTGTTCAAAAAGTACAAAAAATTCACGATTACTTTTTGACACACCCTTGTATATATATATAATATATATATAATATTTTTCCTTCTGCTTAGACTGGTTGCGGTTTACTAAGGCTAAGAACCAACGTCCGCTATTTACCCTTTAGCTTACAGGAAGAAAATATGGATTCACGCTTTTCCCAGATGCAATGTTGAAATTGAATGATAGTTATATATCTATCATTTCCTTATCACATGGTATAAAACATAAATATTGAAAAAAAATCCTGATAAAGTGATAAAAAATACTTTATTGTCTAAGCAAATTCTCATAGAATCAAGACAAAACAGGATAGATTGAATGTCCTTAGAAAAAGAGGTCTTTGTAGATAGTCATGAGGCTACAAAATGGAGAATAAATGTTTTTCATTAGTTGTGTAAAAAAAGATCCCGTAACAGGTACGCGGGAAAAAATACATCTGGTTACGTAGATCTTCTGTGAAACATAGGGGTAGAAGGGCCCGCAAAACAGGTTACGGAATACTCTTTTCTGGGTTACCATGCCCCTTATCCTAATGTACAGAATACAACTTTTCTCTTAACTATGACGGCTGGAGAGTCTAAGAGAAAGAGAGTTTGATTTGGGCAGCACTGCCTTTATATACAACCGGTCGCAACACACCCTAACAGAATACTGTGGCAAGTAAGAGAAACATGACTCCCAGGAAATTGTAATACATAAATATTTTCAGGAAAAATGAATACTATTTCGTACTCTAATTGATATAAAAGAGTTCTTCATTGGAGCCGGGTTAGCTCAGTCGGTAGAGCGTTTCAGCTAGAAACCACAAAGGTTCCTAGTTCGATACGGTCCTCGCCAACTCAGCGTATGAGTAGCAAAGGGATCTGTGCGGTAAAGTAAGGAGCTGATGGTAGGTGTGGTGCTCCACCTCAGATGTAAAAACAATCTCCTTGGATAGACTCCCTCGCTGATTGGCTGATACCGACTTTAGGCCGCCCGACGACTTTACTTTACTTACTTATAATAAACTAACCCTCAGCTTTTGTAATTTATTTGGGTGTGGTGAGAGAGCCGTTAGGCAAAGGGTTAAGAAAATGACCTTGAGTTGCATATTATTCATAGCACAGAGGGGTGTTAAATACGTACCGATTCTATTCTCCATACCGTTAACCACTAAGCCACCCTTACTACACTTTAGTGCTAAAAGCACTTACGTAAATCAACTACGTTAGAACAGAAAAAAAAAATCATATTTGTCTTTTTAAAAATACGTTAAATCAATGGAGGAGTCAAATTCGGTCAAGTAATATTTACTTAAAATCAAATCCGACCGCTGATTTAGCCACAAAAGAAAAGAAGAAGAAAAACGAAGAGTCATTTGAATGAGAAGATATATTCGTTCGTTTTTCTGACTTTTTCTTCGTTCCTTCTTCATTTTCCGCTGTTCAGACTTGGGCTAAAGATTGTCACTCACGAAAATGATTGCATTTCTTCTCTTTTCTTTCTTTAATTATTTATTTTTTTCCTTTTCGTTTGACAAACAAACACGCCCAATTCAAATAGAGTAGTTGCATACTCACACGCACACATACATTCACAGCACATATTACACATGCTGAAGTACACCACACAAATATACGTAACCATATATATATATATATATATATTATTATATATATATATATATATATGAGGAAAAATGAGTAAGAAAAGAAATTAGATGGATAAAATGAATTTAATCGATATCACATTAATCGATATCACTTACCACATGGTGTTCGGTCAGTTTATGTGTGTGAAAATATTTCGCATACATAGAAGAATCAACCTTCATCAGAATGAACATTTATTTTGTCACTCTGATGAAGGTCGATTTTCTATGTGTGCGAAAATATTTTCACACACATAAACTGACCGAAACACAGTGTAAGTGATATCGATTAATGTGATATCGATTAAATTCATTTTTATCCATCTACATTTCTTTTCTTTAATCATTTTTCCTTATATTGTCGGATTCAATTCCTCTTCCATTTTCACACACACACACACACACACACACACACATATATATATATTATATTATTATATATATATACATAGAGAGAGAGAGAGAAGAGAGAGAGAGAGAGGGGGAGAGAGAGATTTGAATATTTCGAGTATAATATGGATGCTATATGTCTATATAGATAGTGCTCAATATCTTTGATAGAGCGTTTATATTTGAGTTAAAGTAGCGTGGTTACCTGGTTACTGACAGTTTCTCGCCTATGCGATATTCAGACGATCTTTAGACTATGGCTTATAGATCACATAGGTGAGAAACCGTCAGAAACCAGGTGTTGACACTTGTCCCCGCTACCATAACTCAAATCTCTCTCTCTCTCTCTCTCTCTCTCTCTCTCGCTCTCTCTTTCTCTCTCTCTCTCTATCTCTCTCTCTCTCTCTATATATATATATATATATATATATATATATATATATTGAAACAGTCTGTACGATGTTCTACGCACTGCACAATTGTTTGCCGAGGTTCGCTTGGTCATGATTATTTTATAATTATCGAATTTATAGATATACGCATTGTAATTGCCTTCAAGCAAAATATAATAATAATATATACTTTATTCAACACTGCTCTTTAAAACAAACATCCAAAATCTCTCTCTATATTATATATCAATAAAATCTAGTGGTTTGATGAAATTCATATGTATATAAATATACAAATGAATTGAAATAGATCTATAACTGATAATACGACCGATATTTAAGCCTTTTTCTTTACCGAATATATTACTCTGTACAAAATCATTAAACATTGAGCTCTCAACTTGGACGAGACCAACTATAATATTCCGTTGTTTAAAGGTTCACCTAAGAATCATCCTAACACCAAAACTAAACTAGAAACTAACTTATCTCACAACTTAACAATTTTGGCATAAAATAACCCACATTTTTATACCATTAAAAATAATATATATAAATGAATGAAAATTCTGAATTCAACCAGTTGTTAGACCTGGAGAGGGATGAGCTTCGCAAAGGTTAATTCATGCCCAAGATTTGCTACACGAGTAAGGCCCCAACGACCAAACAAGGTTGCGAGATTTGTCTTTTTACTCAACTTAAAAAAATTGCTTTGTTACCTACCCTAATTTATGAACACAAGTTCTTGGTTTTAAACTCAGGGGTGTTCTTCTGGTTATGGTGTCCCTAAGACTAGATTTGTTTGTTTGTTTTATGGCATATCAACCCTTTTTGGTAATTTAATGCTGAAACAAGTAATTTTGATAAAAGTTTTTAGTTTCGAGTACGTAGTATCTTCAAATTAGTATAAATAAGTCGTCGGGGCGGCCTAATGTCGGTATCAACCAGACAGTGAGGGAGTCTATCCCATTTTCACTAGCGCTAGACCAAGGAGATTATCTAGCATTTGAGGTTTGAGCGCCACACCTACCATCAGTCCTTACTTTACCGCACAGATCTCTATGCTACTCATAAGCTGAGTTGGCGAGGACCGGTATCGAACTCGGAACCTTGTGGTTTCTAGCCGAACACTCTACCGACTAAGCTAAACCGTTTCATTAATTTCATTTCATTTCGGTTGGTTCGGATTGCTTTGTTTAATGGTACAATAACCATGTGGTTATTTAATGCCAAAACTGTTCGAGCGTAAGAAAAAAGGTTCGTACTCAAGTTTCCTTTTACTTGTGTATTTTTAAAGATTGTAGCATAATTTTCGATTTATTCTTATTTCTTTCAAAAATAATTTAATGCCATCCATGTTAGTGTTCTCAAACAGATCCCTTATATTATTTGCGTTGAAAATTTCTTTCTGGTTGGAGCGACAACTCCACACTCCACGAGGAATTGTTTGACAGTGTAGAGTGTTTTGGTATGTCCAATACCGTGGTTCGTCTCCTGCTTGAGCATGAGAGTGTGTAAGTCTTGTATGGTCAAATGCACAGCCGAGCCAGTATTATTTCTTCAGGTTGTTTGCGATGAGAATCCAGAGTCTGCTCGGTCGATTTTTCGGTCGACTGGTATTTGATGATGGTTCATTTGATTTGTACGGATTAGTTTGATTTATGGTATAATAATCCCAGTGGATTTTTAATGCCAAAAACTTTTAGTGTGAATAAAATTTGGTATTCAAGTTTCCTTTACGGGTGTAATTTTTGTAGATGTATTTCGTGGATGTGTTTTATATCTGATTCATAATTTTCGATATACTTTTATTTCTCCCAGAAGAATGAAATATCATCCATGTTAGTATTCTTAAACAGATGCTTCATATTATTTTGTGTTGAAATATTTATTTCTGATTGGAGCGAAAACTCCACACTAAATGAGGAAATGTTTAACAGAGTGTAGTGCTCGACTCAGGAGCCCAAAATACTCTAATGTTTTTTTATCCATTCCTGGTGGGGGTATAAGAGGAACTGTGGCCTTCCGTTGTAACAACAGTCCACGATGATACTGATTCTTCTATTTAGAAGTAGTGAAGGGTACGATTTAGCATTGATCTTTATATATTAATAATGGAGATTTGGTCTCTGTTTGTCTGTAACCAAAACTACGTCACTGCTTATGTCACAATTACCAAAATCGTCAATACATAGAATAAAGAACAATTCATATAAATAAAGTAGATAAAAGTTGTTCCTTATAATTCAACGTTTGAATCAGTTTCAATTGTAATAAATAAACTATATATTATTTAAATAAATAAACTATATAAAATATGAAATTAATTTTAAAATTGTATTACTTAAATTGAAAAAATTATTTGCGAAATTTGTAATCAATTTAAAAATTATTTTTACTCTCACCCTTTTTTTCAGTAAGAAGAAGTTAAGTAAAAAGTTTACGAATAAATAAATACTTATGATTTGTGTAAAATTTATGTGTAAATATTCGAAATGATTATTTAATTAATAATTAATAGATGCACGAAACATTTTATTTGAGGGGACAGAACTAAGTTTCATTTAAATTTTTAATATTTTTTAACTCCTTAATAAATTTGATGATTTTGCTTACTTATGATAAAAACCCTCTGACACTGAATTTTTAACTCCCACCCCTTAGACAATATCTTGTAAAAAAAAATTTTAGACGGTGGAAGTTTTTTTTGGGTGGGGGATTGTTTTTTTATTAGTCTCAATAATCTAGATGATTAAAATGTTACTGTTAACGCGACTGCAAAAATTATCTTCATTTTAAAGTTGGGCTGGAAATAGCTTTATTTCCAAGAGAATTTTACGTACATGAATTTACCCAACCCATCTGCCACGGGAAATACGTGGTCTCTTTAACCTTGGTTAGACAACCACTCTAGGAGAAGGAAAACTCTGAATTAAAATCAGTTAAGCTCTGCTTTAGAAATTGACCTCATGTCACATCCTACCCGTGTGGAAGGGTTAGTAAATATATTCACAAACATGGTGAGAATTTTGTGATATATAGATATTTAACATTTTATATAGTTTGAATAAATGATAGGGATGGTTTGAGTGAGTGAGTGAGTGAGAGAGAGAGAGAAGAGAGAGAGAGAGAGAGAGAAGAGAGAGAGAGAGAGAGAATATGTCGTGGATATTTTTCCGGCATGACCTGGTGATGATCAATTAATAGTTTTCCTTCTCCTAACCGTGTTGGGTTATTTTTATATATATATATATTTACCGACCCATCCGCACGAGCAGGATGTGACACAAGGTCAATTTCTTAAGCGGAGTTCAACAGGTTTGAATTCAGAGTTTTCCTTCTAGACCAATTGCTTAACCAAGGTTAAAGAGCCCAGTCTGCCCTGGAATTTACCCATAGCTGAAGGGGAGTAGGATTCATACCATTCCCAAGGGTATTAGCGCTAAGTGAAATGCAATTACCACGTCCAGGATTTGAACTCGGTGACGAGTCCATTTCCTATGACTTTAACCATTACACCACACGCTTCCTACATTTATTTTGTTATATAAGGTGTGGTGTGGCCTACCACTTAAAATCTATAGTCTCTTTGTGGGCACGTGGATTAAAGCCAGCCAATCGACACGCTCGAATATGTGGTCAGTTAACTACTTAATCGCCGATCTTAAAAGCCGTTCATTTGCACATATTCGACACGGACGAACGGATATGCAACCAAGGACTCTGCTGAAGCAAACGATTCTACCCAACACTAAGGAACACCGAGGAACAACAAAAGGATTCTATCCAACACTTAAGAACACTGAGCAACAAACAAAGAATTCTACCTAACATTAAGGAACACCGAGGAACAACCAAGGACTCTGTCTAATACTAAGGAACAACCAAGGATTCTTCAATAAGGAACACCATCGATTTCCACTATAAAGTGCTCTCACCTGCAGCCTAAAAATGGTGACAAAAATCGTAACAAACCGGTTGCCATGCAAAGGTTAAAGCACACAGTCTGCCCTACTATTTACCCATAACTAGATGCAGATTGGTTAGATGCATACCTTTCCCACAGGTAAGGGTGTCCCATCATGGTGTAATGATTAGCAAGCTCATTTTTTCTATTCAACCCACAGATGGAACCCTAACAGGTACTACCACTATAGGTCAGAATGGACCTGGTATTCCACATTCCCCAGAGCTCCAGAATTGGAACTTCACCATCAGATAGAGTTTAACGCTCTACCTAGTACACTAAGGCCCTCAGCCACAGCCTTCTAGAACATATAGGATAAAAAGGGTTGGGGCTTGCATACTAGGACTTGACGATTGATCGGAAGGAACCTATCCGACCGCCGTCTAGTCGAAGTAAGAGCCAAAGTAGAGTGTTGCATGTCATGGATTGCTCATCCACCAGGATTCCACCCTTAAGCATCACAGATCGACACAGTCAACAGGTGGTCCCATTGGGTGGTCTTAGCCTTCTGCAGGGTGCTGTCGGTATTCTAAAGCCCCAACTGAAGGGACTAATTAATTTCTCTGAATGTTTGAGATGAGGCTTGAAGATTAGAATTATCTGCGTTATTCGGACTATTGTCCCCATCTTCATTGTTATTTGTACAGCGTTTCGGCCGATATGCCCTCCGGCCTTCTTCGGGTATTTCTTGTCGGACTCAGGAACCTTCTCGGACTCGGGAACCTTCTTTTCGAACTCGGGAACTTTCTTGTCGTAATCGGGAGCCGTTACGGAACTTCGAACCTAACCCCCGTGGACTAAATAAAAGGTTAGGTTCGAAGTTCCGTGACGGCACCCGATTACGACAAGAAAGTTCCCGAGTTCGAAAAGAAGGTTCCCGAGTCCGTGAAGGTTCCCGAGTCCGACAAGAAATACCTGAAAAAGGCTGGACGGCATATCGGCCGAAACGTTGTACAAGTAACAATGAAGATGGGGACAATAGTCCGAATAATGCAGATAATTCTACGATTAATTAAGTTTTGAAAATTCCTCAGTATTTTATGCATTTAGTGAGCGTTTCTATCGACACTGTAAGTAGAATTCTAAAATGGACCCTTTCTTTTTCAAGTTAAATAAATTGACTGTTTACATTTTGTTTCACTAAGAAAAAAGAAATGTCTTTAAAAAAATGCCATTCTTTGAATAATTGGAAAATGATTCCAAATTAGGCAATATCCGATTCTATGTAATTTTCTCAGTTTTGTCGAAATTTAAAGGATTCTTTGTTGGAGTAATTAAGAATCTATTTATTTATTTATTTATTTATTACTTAAACACAAGTAACTGATCCGCAAAAGCAAAGATAACGACATTCAGTGTTGTTTTGGGACTAAAACAGTAAATTCAAGGGACAAATGAAATTCAAAAAAGAAAATTAAATTAAAAAAGAAAAGGAAAAAGTGGGGTTATATTGATAGATATACTGATAGGTAATTGAATAGACAAACATATAAAAAAAATTACATGTACATTTATAAAAAATAAACATTAAAACTTTTAACAGCACATAATTAGTCACATGTTATTATATTTTTATACAATACAGTGCTATTTCTTCTCATTAAAAATGTAGCAAGAAATTAGGGTGTATTAGAGGCGGGGATTAATGGCATTTAAGTTTATTTCATTGGGGAAAAATTGATTTGATATACGAGAGAATTGAGTTACGATCAGGAGGAAAGTCAAGTTACCACATATATACATATATATATATATATATATATATATATATATATATATATTATAATATTATATATATATATTTAAAAAAATGGATATAAAGTAACCTACTCGAATAGGTTACTTTATCTCCATTTCTTAAATAAATTTTGCTCTACATTGTATTGAGCACTTTGTATTTGTTTTTTCACGGTCTTAACCCCTGGATACTGTGCGCTCCCAACGATCGTACCCGTACACACCGGTAAGCCACTACTCATACATATATATATATATATATATATATATATATATATATATATAACTCTACAGAACTCTACAACAAACTACTGGTAGAGAATTAGGACCCACCTAGAATCACCTTGTACCAAGAACTTGGTACCGCACCAAAGTATATAATATATATATTATATATATATAGATATAGATATAGATATAGATATATATATCTATATGCCAAAAGAACATGGGGCATTTTATCCTCTCGTAACTTTCGCTTTATCAATCGTTCATTTTAATGCTATGAAGATATATTTATCACAGGGAAAAACTATATATCAACACAGGGAGTCATACGTATAAGATGTAATGTACTGTTGTTGAACATTCCACTGCTATTAGCGACTCTCTCTCTCACACACACACACACACACACACACACACATACATATATATATTATATATATATATATATATATATATATATATATTAATAATTATAATTATAATGATTATAATAAAAACACACACAACCTATCAAATATCTGACATATC
>CM042140.1:7704073-7711573 GCA_023376005.1 Doryteuthis pealeii
CATAACTTTTCCTCATTGCGTGGCTGGTTGGTTGGTTGGTTGGTTGGTTATTTGGATTTACGACATGTCAACCTTTGTTGGGTTATTTTATGCCAAATTTATTTTGTTTTATTCATTTCTTTTGGGTGTTCAATTTATTTTCAAACACATTTTTAAACTCATTTCTTTATCTATCTAACCCCTAGATGAGAACCTAACGGGTACTACCACGCCGGACGAGGGTGGACCTGGGAGTAATGGCTATTACATTTATATTTCTTCTCATAAGCCCCCACCCTTCCAGTAGGGTTTATAATACGCTGACTGTAACGCATTGATGGGAGTGATATTCAACCCTCAAAGGGAGTCCTAAGTAGGTATTTACCCAACCGGTAAGATGTGTAAATTCCAGCGAGGATCGAACTTGCTATTCAGTAGTAATGGATACGCGACACTAACTTGCTAAACATTACATCAGGATGAGACGCCCTAAAGGAAAGTCTTGCCTATTATACTAAAATGCACTGTCTGGTCGTGAGAATGCAGTTTTAGAGACCTGATTGTCCCGACTGTATTGCTCTTATATCAAATTCCCAATCCTTTTTATCATATACTAGCAAAATAAAAAACACCCTCCGGGCGATGTAAAAATAGATTTTTGAAACATATTGCCTGATGGATGGGAGTTAAAAATTCAATGTCAGCAAGTTTGTACCCTAAGTAAGTAAAATCATCAAATTCATTAAAGGATTAAAATATAAAACAATTTGAAATGTAAACTTTAAATATATATTAAAATAAAACAAACTATATATAAATATATAATACCAGTCATGTATTTATTAAAACTTGTTTTAAAAAACAATGAGGACTGTCTAATGCTGCATGTTCACATTTTGAGTCTATTTATTCTATGTTATGACGATTTTGGGTAATGGGACGCAAGCAGTGACGTAGTTTTTGTTACAGACAAAAACCGGAAGCGAATCTCCATTATTAATAGAGATGTGCTCAAAGGCTGTTATCGAGAGCATTACTGTCCTGGATATGACGCCAAGCTGTATCTAGTGGTGAGGTTTCAATTCTGGAGCTCTGGGGAATGTGGAATACCCCTTCATTGCCATTATTCACCGATCCATTCCGATTCTGAGTGTTGGAACCTATTTCGAGTCAAATAGATCCGTTTCAAAATCATTCACATCTGATAGGACCGTGAGCAACAAAAAAATCTCTAAAGAAACAACTTACACAAATATATATTTGAATGTACAATGAATGCGATTCCCTAACATCTAGGCATGAAATAATTCTACACAGGTTGACATGTCGTTAAAATCCATCAATCTCGTAGGTCAGTGTTTTATTAATATCTTTTTATATGTCTAGGTGGCGTCATTATTATAATTTAGATTTCTTTTTTTCTTTTTTTTTTTTTTTTTGGATAAATACAAAATAATATACAGCGGTACCTTGACTTACAAGTTCCCAACTTAAGAGTTTTCCAAGATACGAACTATCAGTCGATCGATTTTTTGCTTTGTGCAGAGAGCTAAAATTTGAAGTCCGAGCAAGCTTCACATGCGCTTATGTTAATAAATTCACTTAAAGGAAGTTTATCAAAGACATAAAATAGAGTAGGAGAGGATAAACGTTAAGTCAAAGTGAGTTTTCTGATTTAATATTACTCACCTGTTAATACTGTACTCAGAACTAAGAGTATTTTTTAGTTGAAATGATTGTGTTAGGCGCTAGCTTCATTTGCGCATCCATTCTAAAGAAAAAAGAATACAAGATTACAGTTATTGGGAAAGATTGGAGAAATTAGGATCAACTACTTCACTAACAACACGCTCTCAGTAGCACAGCTTGGATCTATGCGGTAAAGTGATGGGCTGATAGTAGTTGTGGCATTCCATCTCAGACACAATAACAATCTTCTTGGTCTAGCGCAAGTGAAAAGGGGATAGACTTCTTCGCAGTCCGGATGATACGGAAATGCTCAGTGACATCTCTTTTCTGAGTTATAAGTCAACTCATACATACCAAAGAGACACGACTTTATATATATATATATATATATATATATATATTATATATATATATCTTATTATAATGGAGATTGTGTGTTTGTCTGTCTGTAACCGGAACTAAATCACTATTCAAGTCCCAATTCCCTTAGTTATTGACGTCACATTCACCATGAATTTATTTTTATTTAAACATCAGTTATTGATAAAAATGTTATACCTTATTAATACTTTTCGATTAATCTACATGCTAATAACATGCAATTGTATTTATATATGCAACAAAATAGCGGTTTACAGTGTGAACGAGAAGGGTAATTTGCATATTGATATTAGGAATTTGATTTTAATAAATATATGCTTAGTATTATTGATTTCTAATTGTTTGGTTTTCTCTTAACGAATATGAGCAAAAATCTCTGGTATAAATCTTTTAAAAAATCCATAAACAAAACGAAAGAACTGTAATTTTATTGAATACTTCATAATCTAACTAAATAGATAAATTAGGAAAAATGAAAGACGGGAGTGATGGAAAATGATGGAAGAGTTAGATTTAAAGCTGTTCTATTTTTCGATTATACCCCCTCAGTTTATCATTTTCTAAATAGTTTCTAATTTGATACAATATTTTATTATCAAAACCTTAATACTTGCACCCGAAGGGTGCATATATTTGCTAGTATATATAAGTAAAGAAATAACAAAAGACTTAGAGATTTTTCATTATAGTCTATTTCCCCGAAATAGACTATAATGCAAAATCTCTAAGTCTTTTGTTATTTCTTTACTTATAAATTTGCTCTGTAACTCTAACAATAAGAGTACACATTGAGCTCTCAAACTGCGACAGGTTGTTTAAAAACTCCTATGTCGTAAGGAAGATTTCTTCTCTGGATTTTTGGATTATATATATTATATATATATATATATATATATATATATATATATATATATATAGGAGAGTAAAAAAAATATTCGAAACTCTTGTTTTTTCTATGTATGTACATGAACGCAGGTGATTTTTCTATAAAGTCTCATTTTTTGATGCCCTTGTTCCAGTGGTCCATAAGCTTATGTATTCCCTCAAGAAGAAGGTTTTTGGTTGGTCGGGCAACCATTTATGCACCGCTTCTTTCACATCTCCATTCATAGGAAATTGACGAACTAATAAACCATCTTTCAGCGATCAGCGTGGTAGTGCACTATCCCCATGTTGTGCTAATAGCTTCCGACGAATTTCAGCCCTGGACATCCCTTCCGACCAAAGAAATTGGATCATTTCCCTGATGCATACTGCTAGTGGAGTGGCCATGTTTATACTGTAAAAACAGCAAGCAAAATGCCGAGATCAGGATCAAACTTCGATCTTGTGATCACAACAGTACCAACTAGAAGCACACATGTGCTGAACGTAGTGTGAGAATAATAAAGATACTAACGTGACCTATGGATATAACACAGTATGATGATTTAATTATTACAACATTTGATATGTTTACGTAAGAGCTATTGCTAAATAGTTCAATCTTTAAAAAGTATAATAATCTTGATTTAACTCTCTCTCAATCTTTTTTCCTTCTTTTCACCTTTCATTATGTTTGATTTAAACAGATTAGCGTTATCGCTTCCGCTTTCTCTATCTTTCCCCGACTTTGTTTCTTTCTTTCTTATTATATTTCATAATGTCATTTTTCTTCCTTTTCTTTATAATAAAAACGGAATGATCCATTAATTAGCTGAGGTAACAACACTCATTAAAAATAAGAATTCGGCCAATAAGTAGCATCAGATAATCAGGATTTACACTTTTGCATTTTATCTTGGGTGATTTGGACGGTCTTATTGTTAACCGGGAGGTGCTGCAAGATGATAACGATCCTACAATTAAGGAACACGAGTATTAATGATAAAGATATGTTATGACGAAAGTGTGAATAATTTTTGACTCTCGCACGTAAAATGCTTGGACTCACTCATTTCAGAACTATCTCTTGCAATAGCTCATTAAGTAAACACATAAAAAAAATTGTAATTAAATTATCATACTGTGGTATTCACAGGTACTGCTTAGTCTATAATGATTTACTCTCTTCCATTGAAAACTGATTGTATTGGTCGATGGAAAGCGGAATTTTGATCGAATTTCACTATTATTCCAAGCATTTTACGTGCCCAGAGATCAAAAATTCATTCACACTTTCGTCATAACATATCTATCAATTAATACTCGTGTTCCTTAATTGTAGGATCTTATTCATCTTGCAGCACCTCCCGGTTAACAATAAGACCGTCCAAATCACCCAAGATAAAATGCAAAAGTGTAATCCTGAAATTATCTGATGCTACTTATTGGCCGAATTCTTATTTTAATGAGTGTTGTTACCTCAGCTAATTAATGGATCATTCGTTTTTATTAATAAAGAAAAGAAAGAAAAATGACATTATGAAATATAATAAGAAAGAAAGAAACAAAAGTCGGGGAAAGATAGAGAAAGCGGAAGCGATAACGCTAATCTGTTTAAATCAAAAATAATGAAAGGTGAAAAGAAGGCGAAAAAGATTTGAGAGAGAGTTAAATCAGATTATTATAACTTTTTAAGATTGAACTATTTAGCAAAGCTCTTACGTTAAAACATATCAAAATGTTGTAATAATAAAATCCATCATACTGTTTATATCCATAGGTCACGTTAGTATCTTTATTTTCTCACACTACGTTCAGCACATGTGTGCTTCTAGTTGGTACTGTTGTGATCACAAGATTCGAAGTTTGATCCTGATCTCGGCATTTTGCTTGCTGTTTTACAGTATAAACATGGCCACTCCACTGGCAGATGGCATCAGGGAAAAATGATCCAATTCTTGGTCGGAAGGGATGTCCAGGGCTGAAATTCGTCGGAAGCTATTAGCACACATGGGATAGTGCCTTACCACGCTGATCGCTGAAAGATGGTTTATTAGTTCGTCAATTTCCTATGAATGGAGATGTTGAAAGAAGCGGTGCATAAATGGTTTGCCCGACCAACCAAAACCTTCTTCTTGAGGGAATACATAAGCTTATGGACCAACTGGAACAAGGGCATCAAAAAAATGAGACTTATTAGAAAAATCACCTGCGTTCATGTACATACATAGAAAAAAACAAGAGTTCGAATATTTTTTACTCTCCTTATATTATATATATATATATAATATATATATATATATATTATATATATATATTAAATCAAAATCAGAGAAGTAAATCTTCCTTACGACATTAGGAGTTTTTTAAACAAACCTGTCGCAGTTTTGAGAGCTCAATGTGTTACTCTTATTGTTAGAGTTACAAGAGCAAATATATAGTAAAGAAATAACAAAAGACTTAGAGATTTTGCATTAATTAGTCTATTTCGGGAAATAAGACTATAATGGAAAAAATCTCTAAGTCTTTTGTTATTTCTTTACTTTTATATATACTAGCAAATATATGCACCCTTCGGGTGCAAGTATTAAGGTTTGATAATAAAATATTGTATCAAATTAGAAACTATTTAGAAAATGATTAAACTGAGGGTATAATCGAAAATAGAACAGCTTTAAAAATCTAACTTCCATTATTTTTCCATTCACTCCCCGTCTTTCATTTCCTATTTATCTTATTTTAGTTAGATTATGAAGTATTCCAATAAAATTACAGTCTTTCGTTTTTGTTTATGGATTTTAAAAGATTTATACCAGAGATTTGCTTCATATTTCGTAGAGGAAAACCAACAATTAAGAATCAATAATACTAAGCATATATTTATTAAATCAAATTCCTAATATCAATATGCAAATTACCCTTCCTCGTTCACCTGTAAACCGCATTTTTGTTGCAGTATATAAATACAATAGTGCATGTTATTAGCATGTAGATTAATCGAAAAAGTATAATAAGGTATACATTTTATCAATAAACTGATGTTTTAAATAAAAATAAATTCATTTGGTGAATGTGACGTCAAAATAAAGGGAATTGGGACTTGAATTAGTGATTTAGTTCCGGTTTACAGACAGACAACACAACCAATCTCCATTATAATAAGGTATATATATATATAATATATATATATATATATATTATATATATATAAAGTCGTGTCTCTTTTGGTTGTATGAGTTTGACTTATAACTCAGAAAAGAAGATGTCACTGAGCATTTCCGTATCATCCCGACTGCAAGAAGTCGTATTCCCCTTTTCACTTTGCGCTAGACAAGAAAGATTGTTATTGTGTCTGAGATGGAATGCACAACTTTACTATCAGGGCCATCACTTTACCGCATAGAATCCAAGCTGTGCTACTGAGGAGCCCGTGTTGTTAGTGAAGTAGTTGATCCTAATTTCATCCAATCTTTCCCAATAACTGTAATCTTGTATTCTTTTTTCTTTAGAATGGATGCGCAAAATGAAGCTAGCGCTAACACAATCATTTCAACTAAAAAATACTCTTAGTTCTGAGTAACAGTATTAAACAGGTGGAGTAATATTAAATCAGAAAACTCACTTTGACTTAACGTTTATCCTCTCCTACTCTATTTTATTCTTTGATAACTTCCTTTAAGTGAATTTATTAACATAAGCGCATGTGAAGCTTGCTCGGGACTTCAAATTTAGCTCTCTGCACCAAAGCAAAAAATCGATCGACTGATAGTTCGTATCTTGGAAAACTCTTAAGTGGGAACTTGTAAGTCAAGGTACGCCTGTATATTATTTTGTATTTATCAAAAAAAAAAAAAAAAAAAAGAAAAAAAAAGAAATCTAAATTATAATAATGACGCCACCTAGACATATTAAAAAGATATTATAAAACACTGACCTACGAGATTGATGGATTTTAACGACATGTCCCAACCTGTGTAGAATTATTTCATGCCTAGATGTTAGGAATCGCATTCATTGTACATTCAAATATTATATTTGTGTAAGTTGTTTCTTTAGAGATTTGTGCTCACGGTCCTATCAGATGTGAATGATTTTTGAAACGGATCTATTTGAACTCGAAATGGTTCCAACACTCAGAATCGGAATGGATCGGTGAATAATTGGCAATGAAGGGGTTTCCACATTCCCCAGAGCTCCAGAATGAAACCTCACCACTAGATACAGCTTGGCGTCATATCCAGGACAGCAGTAATGCTCTCGATAACAGCCTTTGAGCACATCTCTATTTAATAATGGAGATTCGCTTCCGGTTTTTGTCTGTAACAAAAACTACGTCCACTGCTTGCGTCCCATTACCCAAAAATCGTCAAACATAGAATAAATAGACTAAAATGTGAACATGCAGCATTAGACAGTCCTCATTGGTTTTAAAACAAGTTTTAATAAATACATGACTGGTATTATATATTTATATATAGTTTGTTATTTTATATATATTAATTTACATTTCAAATTGTTTTTATATTTAATCCTTTAATGAATTTGATGATTTTAACTTACTTAGGT
This sequence comes from Doryteuthis pealeii, assembly GCA_023376005.1. Classification (NCBI taxonomy): domain Eukaryota; kingdom Metazoa; phylum Mollusca; class Cephalopoda; order Myopsida; family Loliginidae; genus Doryteuthis; species Doryteuthis pealeii. The sequence continues at coordinate 7,711,553 of CM042140.1, forward strand.
CAAACTTGCTGACATTGAATT
>CM042140.1:7716573-7726573 GCA_023376005.1 Doryteuthis pealeii
CTGTACAAATAACAATGAAGATGGGACAATAGTCCGAATAACGCAGATAATTCTAATCTTCAAGCCTCATCTCAAACATTCAGAGAAATTAATTAGTCCCTTCAGTTGGGGCTTTAGAATACACCGACAGCACCCCTGCAGAAGGCTAAGACCACCCAATGGGACCACCTGTTGACTGTGTCGATCTGTGATGCTTAAGGGTGGAATCCTGGTGGATGAGCAATCCATGACATGCAACACTCTACTTTGGCTCTTACTTCGACTAGACGGCGGTCGGATAGGTTCCTTCCGATCAATCGTCAAGTCCTAGTATGCAAGCCCCAACCCTTTTTATCCTATATGTTCTAGAAGGCTGTGGCTGAGGGCCTTAGTGTACTAGGTAGAGCGTTAAACTCTATCTGATGGTGAAGTTCCAATTCTGGAGCTCTGGGAATGTGGAATACCAGGTCCATTCTGACCTATAGTGGTAGTACCTGTTAGGGTTCCATCTGTGGGTTGAATAGAAAAAATGAGCTTGCTAATCATTACACCATGATGGGACACCCTTACCTGTGGGAAAGGTATGCATCTAACCAATCTGCATCTAGTTATGGGTAAATAGTAGGCAGACTGTGTGCTTTAACCTTTGCATGGCAACCGGTTTGTACGATTTTTGTCACCATTTTTAGGCTGCAGGTGAGAGCACTTTATAGTGGAAATCGATGGTGTTCCTTATTGAAGAATCCTTGGTTGTTCCTTAGTATTAGACAGAGTCCTTGGTTGTTCCTCGGTGTTCCTTAATGTTAGGTAGAATTCTTTGTTTGTTGCTCAGTGTTCTTAAGTGTTGGATAGAATCCTTTTGTTGTTCCTCGGTGTTCCTTAGTGTTGGGGAATCGTTTGCTTCAGCAGAGTCCTTGGTTGCATATCCGTTCGTCCGTGTCGAATATGTGCAAATGAACGGCTTTAAGATCGGCGATTAAGTAGTTAACTGACCACATATTCGAGCGTGTCGATTGGCTGGCTTTAATCCACGTGCCCACAAAGAGACTATAGATTTAAGTGGTAGGCCACACCACACCTTATATAACAAAATAAATGTAGGAAGCGTGTGGTGTAATGGTTAAAGTCATAGGAAATGGACTCGTCACCCCGAGTTCAAATCCTGGACGTGGTAATTGCATTTCACTTAGCGCTAATACCCTTGGGAATGGTATGAATCCTACTCTCCCTTCAGCTATGGGTAAATTCCAGGGCAGACTGGGCTCTTTAACCTTGGTTAAGCAATTGGTCTAGAAGGAAAACTCTGAATTCAAACCTGTTGAACTCCGCTTAAGAAATTGACCTTGTGTCACATCCTGCTCGTGCGGATGGGTCGGTAAATATATATATATATAACAAAATAACCCAACACGGTTAGGAGAAGGAAAACTATTAATTGATCATCACCAGGTCATGCCGGGAAAAATATCCACGACATATCTCTCTCTCTCTCTCTCTCTCTCTCTCTCTCTCTCTCTCTCTCTCTCTCTCTCACTCACTCACTCACTCAAACCATCCCTATCATTTATTCAAACTATATAAAATGTTAAATATCTATATATCACAAAAATTCTCACCATGTTTGTGAATATATTTACTAACCCTTCCACACGGGTAGGATGTGACATGAGGTCAATTTCTTAAAGCAGAGCTTAACTGATTTTAATTCAGAGTTTTCCTTCTCCTAGAGTGGTTGTCTAACCAAGGTTAAAGAGACCACGTATTTCCCGTGGCAGATGGGTTGGGTAAATTCATGTACGTAAAATTCTCTTGGAAAATAAAGCTATTTCCAGCCCAACTTTAAAATGAAGATAATTTTTGCAGTCGCGTTAACAGTAACATTTTAATCATCTAGATTATTGAGACTAATAAAAAAACAATCCCCCCACCCAAAAAAAAAACTTCCACCGTCTAAAATTTTATTTTACAAGATATTGTCTAAGGGGTGGGAGTTAAAAATTCAGTGTCAGAGGGTTTTTATCATAAGTAAGCAAAATCATCAAATTTATTAAAGGAGTTAAAAATATTAAAAAATTTAAAATGAAACTTAGTTCTGTCCCCCTCAAATAAAATGTTTCGTGCATCTATTAATTATTAATTAAATAATCATTTCGAATATTTTACACATAAATTTTACACAAAATCATAAGTATTTATTTATTCGTAAACTTTTTACTTAACTTCTTCTTACTGAAAAAAAGGGTGAGAGTAAAAATAATTTTTAAATTGATTACAAATTTCGCAAATAATTTTTTCAATTTAAGTAATACAATTTTAAAATTAATTTCATATTTTATATAGTTTATTTTAGTTTATTTATTACAATTGAAACTGATTCAAACGTTGAATTATAAGGAACAACTTTTATCTACTTTATTTATATGAATTGTTCTTTATTCTATGTATTGACGATTTTGGTAATTGTGACATAAGCAGTGACGTAGTTTTGGTTACAGACAAACAGAGACCAAATCTCCATTATTAATATATATAAAGATCAAATGCTAAATCGTACCCTTCACTACTTCCTAAATAGAAGAATCAGTATCATCGTGGACTGTTGTTACAACGGAAGGCCACAGTTCCTCTTATACCCCCACCAGGAATGGATAAAAAAAACATTAGAGTATTTTGGGCTCCTGAGTCGAGCACTACACTCTGTTAAACATTTCCTCATTTAGTGTGGAGTTTTCGCTCCAATCAGAAATAAATATTTCAACACAAATAATATGAAGCATCTGTTTAAGAATACTAACATGGATGATATTTCATTCTTCTTGGGAGAAATAAAAGTATATCGAAAATTATGAATCAGATATAAAACACATCCACGAAATACATCTACAAAAATTACACCCGTAAAGGAAACTTGAATACCAAATTTTATCTCACACTAAAAGTTTTTGGCATTAAAAAATCCACTGGGATTATTATACCATAAATCAAACTAATCCGTACAAAATCAAATGAACCATCATCAAATACCAGTCGACCGATAAAATCGACCGAGCAGACTCCTGGATTCTCATCGCAAACAACCTGAAGAAATAATACTGGCTCGGCTGTGCATTGACCATACAAGACTTACACACTCTCATGCTCAAGCAGGAGACGAACCACGGTATTGGACATACCAAACACTCTACACTGTCAAACAATTCCTCGTGGAGTGTGGAGTTGTCGCTCCAACCAGAAAGAAATATTTCAACGCAAATAATATAAGGGATCTGTTTGAGAACACTAACATGGATGGCATTAAATTATTTTTGAAAGAAATAAGAATAAATCGAAAATTATGCTACAATCTTTAAAAATACACAAGTAAAGGAAACTTGAGTACGAACCTTTTTCTTACGCTCGAACAGTTTTGGCATTAAATAACCCACATGGTTATTGTACCATTAAACAAAGCAATCCGAACCAACCGAAATGAAATGAAATTAATGAAACGGTTTAGCTTAGTCGGTAGAGTGTTCGGCTAGAAACCACAAGGTTCCGAGTTCGATACCGGTCCTCGCCAACTCAGCTTATGAGTAGCATAGAGATCTGTGCGGTAAAGTAAGGAGCTGATGGTAGGTGTGGCGCTCAACCTCAAATGCTAGAATAATCTCCTTGGTCTAGCGCTAGTGAAAATGGGATAGACTCCCTCACTGTCTGGTTGATACCGACATTAGGCCGCCCCGACGACTTATTTATACTAATTTGAAGATACTACGTACTCGAAACATAAAAACTTTTATCAAAATTACTTGTTTCAGCATTAAATTACCCAAAAAGGGTTGATATGCCATAAAACAAACAAAACAAATCTAGTCTTAGGGGACACCATAACCAGAAGAACACCCCTGAGTTTAAAACCAAGAACTTGTGTTCATAAATTAGGGTAGGTAACAAAGCAATTTTTTAAGTTGAGTAAAAAGACAAATCTCGCAACCTTGTTTGGTCGTTGGGGCCTTACTCGTGTAGCAAATCTTGGGCATGAATTAACCTTTGCGAAGCTCATCCCTCTCCAGGTCTACAACTGGTTTGAATTCAGAATTTTCATTCATTTATATATATTATTTTTAATGGTATAAAAATGTGGGTTATTTTATGCCAAAATTGTTAAGTTGTGAGATAAAAGTTAGTTTTCTAGTTAGTTGGTGTTAGGATGATTCTTAGGTGAACCTTTTAAACAACGGAATATTATAGTTGGTCTCGTCCAAGTTGAGAGCTCAATGTTTAATGATTTTGTACAGAGTAATATATTCGGTAAAGAAAAAGGCTTAAATATCGGTCGTATTATCAGTTATAGATCTATTTCAATTCATTTGTATATTTATATACATATGAATTTCATCAAACCACTAGATTTTATTGAATATATATATAGAGAGAGATTTTGGATGTTTGTTTTTAGAAGCAGTGTTGAATAAAGTATATATTATTATTTATATTTTGCTTGAAGGCAATTACAATGCGTATATCGTATAAAATTCGATAATTATAGAAAATAATCATGACAAGCGAACCTCGGCAAACAATTGTGCAGTGCGTAGAACATCGTACAGACTGTTTCAATATATATATATATATATATATATATATATATATATAGAGAGAGAGAGAGAGATAGAGAGAGAGAGAGAAAGAGAGAGAGAGAGAGAGAGAGAGAGAGAGAGAGAGAGAGATTTGAGTTATGGTAGCGGGACAAAGTGTCAACACCTGGTTTCTGACGGTTTCTCACCTATGTGATCTATAAGCCATAGTCTAAAGATCGTCTGAATATCGCATAGGCGAGAAACTGTCAGTAACCAGTAACCACGCTACTTTAACTCAAATATAAACGCTCTATCAAAGATATTGAGCACTATCTATATAGACATATAGCATCCATATTATACTCGAAATATCAATCTCTCTCTCCCCCCCTCTCTCTCTCTCTCTCTCTCTCTCTCTCTATGTATATATATATATATATATATATATATATATGTGTGTGTGTGTGTGTGTGTGTGTGTGAAAATGGAAGAGGAATTGAATCCGACAATATAAGGAAAAATGATTAAAGAAAAGAAATGTAGATGGATAAAAATGAATTTAATCGATATCACATTAATCGATATCACTTACACATGTGTTTCGGTCAGTTTATGTGTGTGAAAATATTTCGCACACATAGAAAAATCGACCTTCATCAGAGTGACAAAATAAATGTTCATTCTGATGAAGGTTGATTCTTCTATGTATGCGAAATATTTTCACACACATAAACTGACCGAAACACATGTGTAAGTGATATCGATTAATGTGATATCGATTAAATTCATTTTATCCATCTAAATTTCTTTTCTTTACTCATTTTTCCTCATATATATATATATATATATATATATATATATATATATATATATATATATGGTTTACGTATATTTGTGTGGTGTACTTCAGCATGTGTAATATGTGCTGTGAATGTATGTGTGCGTGTGAGTATGCAACTACTCTATTTGAATTGGGCGTGTTTGTTTGTCAAACGAAAAGGAAAAAATAAATAAAAAATTAAAGAAAGAAAGAGAAGAAATGCAATCATTTTCGTGAGTGACAATCTTTAGCCCAAGTCTGAACAGCGGAAAATGAAGAAGGAACGAAGAAAAAAGTCAGAAAAACGAACGAATATATCTTCTCATTCAAATGACTCTTCGTTTTCTTCTTCTTTTCTTTTGTGGCTAAATCAGCGGTCGGATTTGATTTTAAGTAAATATTACTTGACCGAATTTGACTCCTCCATTGATTTAACGTATTTTTAAAAAGACAAATATGATTTTTTTTTTCTGTTCTAAACGTAGTTGATTTACGTAAGTGCTTTTAGCACTAAAGTGTAGTAAGGGTGGCTTAGTGGTTAACGGTATGGAGAATAGAATCGGTACGTATTTAACCACCCTCTGTGCTATGAATAATATGCAACTCAAGGTCATTTTCTTAACCCTTTGCCTAACGGCTCTCTCACCACACCCAAATAAATTACAAAAGCTGAGGGTTAGTTTATTATAAGTAAGTAAAGTAAAGTCGTCGGGGCGGCCTAAAGTCGGTATCAGCCAATCAGCGAGGGAGTCTATCCAAGGAGATTGTTTTAACATCTGAGGTGGAGCACCACACCTACCATCAGCTCCTTACTTTACCGCACAGATCCCTTTGCTACTCATACGCTGAGTTGGCGAGGACCGGTATCGAACTAGGAACCTTGTGGTTTCTAGCTGAACGCTCTACCGACTGAGCTAACCCGGCTCCAATGAAGAACTCTTTTATATCAATTAGAGTACGAAATAGTATTCATTTTTCTGAAATATTATGTATTACAATTTCCTGGGGAGTCATGTTTCTCTTACTTGTCACAGTATTCTGTTAGGTGGTGTTGCGACCGGTTGTATATAAAGGCAGTGCTGCCCAAATCAAACTCTCTTTCTCTTAGACTCTCCAGCCGTCATAGTTAAGAGAAAAGTTGTATCTCTGTACATTAGGATAATGGGGCATGGTACCCCAGAAAGAAGTATTCCGTGTACCTGTTTTGCGGGTCCTTCTACCCCTATGGTTTCACAGAAGATCTACGTACCAGATGTATCTTTTTCCCGCGTACCTGTTACGGGATCTTTTTTACACACTAAGTGAAAACATTTATTCTCCATTTTGTAGCCTCATGACTATCTACAAAGACTCTTTTTCTAAGGACATTCATCTATCCTGTTTTGTCTTGATTCTATGAGAATTTGCTTAGACAATAAAGTATTTTTTATCACATTTATCAGGATTTTTTTTCAATATTTATGTTTATACCATGGATAAGGAAATGATAGATATAAACTATCATTCATTTCAACATTGCATCTGGGAAAAGCGTGAATCCATATTTTCTTCCTGTAGCTAAGGGTAAATAGCGGACGCTTGGTTCTTTAGCCTTAGTAACGCAACCAGTCTAGCAGAAGGAAAACTTTGAATATATATATATATATATATATAATATATATATATATAAGGTGTGTCAAAAAAGTATCGTGATTTTTTGTACTTTTTGACACACCTTGTATTCTGAAAAAATTAACACTCCGTTCATTGTAATTTTTTTTACTTTTTTTACTTTTTGACACACCTTGTATTCTGAAAAAAATTACGTTCCATCCATTGTTCATTTCTATCTTGGTAAATACAGCTCTACTCTTGATATTTTTATGACACACCTTGTACACACACACACACATACACACACACACACACACACATATATATATATATATATATATATATATATATATATATATATGTGTGTGTGTGTGTGTGTGTGTGTGTGTGTGTGTGCGCCAATCCTTCCGCACGAGCAGGATTTGACATTTCAGTTTAATTTCTTAAGCGGATTTTAACAAGTTTGAATTCAGAGCTTTTCTTTTCCTAGGCCGGTTGTCATACCAAGATTACAGAGCCATGTCTGTCCTAATATTTACTCATAGCTAACAGAAGAATAGTTGGATTCATACCTTTATCAGGTGTATTAGTTCTATGTGAAATGCAAACAACCTCGTCCAGGAATTGAATTCAGGTCACCGTGTATATTTCATACGACGATAACCATTACACATTAAGCGCCTCCGCAATTCAAAACAGTTGTACTCTGCTAAATTATTTGCCTACCAAATCCCCCCCCCCTTCCGGCTGTAATAAAATTTTCTTGATATTTTTATCTGTATGATGGGATATTTCAGAGTTCATTATCCACCTTAGAACTCATTCTATTGAAATAATGTCCTATCATTATTGAGTTCTTTTGCTCAATTATAATGAACTAAGCATCATTTTTTGTACTTCTTTTGGAGGATAGGAGAGCCGCTGTGAGTGGTTTAAAGTAAGTAAAGAGTTAAATAGCATACCTTTTAAAAATGAATATGGTTCTAGGTTCGATACCGACCCTCGCACAAGAGTCTCACGGGATGGATCTGTGCGGTAAAGTGAGGAGCTGGTGGTAGGTGTGTTGCTCCATCTCCCTGGTCTAACGCTAGTGAAAAGGGGCTAGACTCCTTCACTGTTCGACAATAGGCCACTCCGTTGACTTTACTTTACTTATTTATTACTTTACTTTTACTTATTTGTAGAATATATTTCTATTTTTATTTCTAAACTCCGAGAGTATTTAAAAAAATCCCGGTTCTATAATACAAACTTTCACCTGGAGAAAAAATACATAAAAAAACAAAAAACAACAACAAAAAACAACAAATCATTTGCATCACCTGAAAATAATCAGTCACCACTATTATAATGGCCAAAAGAAAATACTGTTAGGTTTGCCTAAGATAAATATACTAAAGTGCTCAATACACAAAGTAGGGCTAACTCACAATAGCTATGAATAAAATACTAGAAAATTACTCAATCGATGAACAGAGTTTTTAGATAAATGTAGGCATAGTAAAGCCGTATTTCTTGGTCAATAAAATTTAAATAAAAATGTTTTGATTTGTTCTTCTTCTTATTTTTTTATTTTTTATGCTAATTTTGTGTTTCCTTGTGACAGTTATTAGAAATAAAATGTATTTTGCACCAACTCCTAGCTGTAAGAATTATCCTGATGATCCATTACGAGAAACCTAGGTAGATAATCCCTGACTCATTAGGCTTACTTTATTATTTATAATACTAGAAGCGGACACCCGGCATCACCAGGATAGAGGGGGGGGTTAAAGTTAGTCTCGCGGATCCATTATTACTCAATCGAGAGTTGGATCTTTATCGGATGCCCCATTAAAATCCACATGTAAAAAAAGACCTTGCATTGATCCAGCCATTCTGAAAATAAACGTTAATGTCTACTATTCAAAATGTTAAATGCAAAAAAATTCAATTCTGTTATTTAAATTTTTATTTTTTAATCCTTTTCATAAATATAAACCAAATCATTACTATTTTTGCTAAAAAACCAAGCCCTGGTGATATTTAATGTGTATATATATATACTTTGTCGTTAATTGTTTTATTTTCAAAGTTTCCTCCGGACATACACATACACACAACTGCCCTTTATATATGTGTTGTGGGGTTTTAAGGGGTCAAATAAAAACAAGACGACGGGTAACAAATGTAGGAAAATGTATTAACAGAAGAGTAGACAATTACAGTAAAGAAAAGTGGGAATTGCGTCCGACAAATAGAGTTACGAGCTGACTCACATTGGCTTACTCTCAAGCCATAATTGTCCCTGTTACTAATGGTAACCGTCGGTGCATTCCATTAGTCAATAGGGTATATCACCTATAACAATATATATAGATATGGATAGTTAATTAAGTTGTATACAAGTTAACTATTTGACTATATCACAAGAATTCCTAAAAACAAAAAAAAACAAAAAAAACAAAAAACAAAGCGTCATCAAAGTTATTTATAGCGATGAATAGATGTTAGAAAAAAAATAACCGATTAAGTGTATGGACATTTTCCTCCAGCAATATTTCCGCTAATACGCTTCGGTTATCGATCAGATTAGATTGATTCGGACTGTTTTCAGCGCGAAATATCCGCCTCCAGACTTGAGCCGACTGAATTGTTTAAGTATCAACGACTTTGAGTCGCTTGTGTTTGATGAATTTTAACTTGAATTCATTTCTTCTTCTCGTGGGGAGGGGGGGGGCGTCAACATGGTTTAAAAACTGATACAAAAGATAGCAAGCCCGAGTGCCAGTATCAGTGGACTGTTTTTCAATTAGCCTATTTTGAAATCTAACTCCGTACGACACAAGGCCAATTTATTGATCTATTAACTTAACACGTTAACTACGTATATATATATATATATATATATATATATATATATATATATATATATACCAACCACTCCGCACGAGCAGGATGTGACACAAGATCAATTTCTTAAGCGGAGTTCAACGGCTTGAATTCAGAGTTTCCCTTCTCCTAGATCAGTTGCCTAACCAAGGTTAAAGAGCCCAGTCTGCCCTACTAT
>CM042140.1:7739073-7744073 GCA_023376005.1 Doryteuthis pealeii
GTTAGGTTATTTTATGTCTATGACGTTTTGTTCTATTTATGTTTGATAGGTATCTATATTTTTAAACATTTTTTCAAAATCCATTTTTTCTTCTATCTGACCTATAAATGAGACCTTAAAAAGTACTACCCCTCCGGATCAGAGTGGACATGAGAGTATTGATAATGAACAGGTACTCCACATTCCCCAGAGCTCCAGAATTGGAGCTCAACTCGATGGAGTTTAACTTCATACTCAGCCATCGCCTTCTAGCATATATATGATAATTAAGGAAGCGCGTGGTGTAATGGTTAAAGTAATGGGAAATGGACTCGTCGCCCCGAATTCAAATCCTGGGCGTGTTAATTGCATTTCACTTAGCGCTAATACCCTTGGGAAAGGTATGAATCCGACTCTCCCTCCAGCTATGGGTAAATAGCAGGGCAGACTGGGTTCTTTAACCATGGCTAGGTAACCAGTCTAGGAGAAGGAAAACTCTGAATTCAAACCTGTTAAACTCCGCTTAAGAAATTGACCTTGTGTCGTATCCTGCTCGTGCGGATGGGTTGGTAAATATATATATGATAATTAAGGCTGGGGGTTACCATAATGACAATAGGGTCGGGACTGTTATATAGGTACTAGGGCTTAATATAGCCAGCCGATGGATCAAAATTCGTCTCTCCAACCGCCAGTCTAGCTTAAGTATGGGCCAAAGTGGGGTATTGCATGTAATGTTTTAATTCCGGTCTTTGAAGAACGTTTCACGGTCACCAATTTAAGTTGGTATTACCATGACCCTCACGTTCCACTGAAATTTCATTGATTTGACAAGATTCAAATATTTGATTTCGTTTTCTTTCATTTTCACTCTGGTTTCCCGGAGCCGCAAAATCCTCGTGATTATTATGGGAATGCTCTAATAACGGAACTAAAGTGATGCTGTATATAACCACTTACAAAAGACTGACTTTGTCATTAAATCAGCATATAATGCCGTAAAACAAACAAAACAGCCAAGACAGACAGACAGACAGACACACACACACACGAAGCAGTTTGCCAGTCTATTTTCACTACTAAGTAATGAGAAATTTCGATTCATGGTGATATTTTTTTTTTTTTTTTTTGTATTTGAAGTCCAGTACAGTACAGTAGTAATTGTTAACGAGAGAGATACTATTGTGGCCTGGTTAACGGCCAGAATAGCTGGAGGGAGAATATATGGATTCATACCTTTCCCAAGGGTATTAGCGCTATGTGAAATGTCAACAGCTTCGTCTGGGAATTGAACTCGAATCGACGAGTCCATTTTCCACGATTCTAACCACTAGCCCACGCGCCTCCACTAGGGCAGATTGGGCCCTTCAGCCTTGGGTAGAGAACCAGTCTAGGAGAGGAATAACTCTGAATTCTAAATTCCCTCCAGCTATGGGTTAAATAGTAGGGCAGACTGGGCCCTTCAGCCTTGGGTAGGTAACCAATCAAGAGGGATAATTCTGAATTCAAAATTCCTGAGGTCGGTGGTTGATTGAGTTTGTGGCAACCCTTGATGCACCAATTCTTTCCCATCGACTGTGTCAAAAAGTGTAGATGGTCCAACACAAGCCTTCACCACTAAAAACAAATCACTGTGTGGATATTCATTGCATGAACACTCATATGTCGATCGACGGGGCCAGAATAAAGACACAAGAGAGGAAATGAGTTAAATAAATATATTAACAAAGAACGGTAGTACAAACATATAAAAATGAAAAGGTTACACGCGAGGTTATCTTATCGGCTATCCGCTGAAAAATTAACTCTCACTTAAGTGCAGAACCTGCTGCTATTTATAATTGGAAGGGTTCATGTGTGCGTGGTAAATTACCATAACAGATACAAAAAAACTAGGGGGACAGAAACAGCGACAAAGACTGATTGGTTGGTTGGTTGCATTTTACGGCATGTCAACACTTATTGGGTTATTTTATGCCGAAGAAATTTTAATCTATTCATTCTTGATGGTATCAATTTTTTTAAAACTCAATTTTTTAAACACATTCATTTAAAACTCATTTTTTTTCTTCTTAACCCATAGATTGGTACCACCACTCCGGGTCAGAGTGGACCTAGGAGTAACGGTGATGAAGAGGAACTCCACACTCCCAAGAGCTCCAAAACTGGAACTTCATTAGATGCTTTGCAAAATCCTCTAGATCAGTGCTTCTCATAGTCGATGCCGCTCCAAGGAGTACTACATACTGATCGGCTGGTGCGATGCATGCTTTTAAAGAAGTGTATAGTTTTGAAATACGTTAACCGCACATATAAACTAAAATTGTAAATATATTTCTGAAATATCAGCTGGTTTAATTCGCTCTTAATATGCTTCTCCCATTTGTCTCAACATACCTATACGAAGTTGTGTGTCACTCTCTTCTATCGAGACAAAAATTGACAAACCGCCCTGTCGGCTGGGGCGTTAGAATGCACCGACTGCACCTCTGTAGAGGGGTAAGACTCCCCCAATGGGGCCACCTGTTGGCCGTGGGTGGCGACCCATGATGCTTAAGGATAGAGCCCAGGTGGATGAGCAGTTCATGACATGCAATACTCCACTTTGGCCCTATCTTGGGCTAGACGGGCGGTCGGAGAGGCCCCCTCCGATCAATCGGCTGGTCACGTCAAGCCCTAGCACGTATATGATTTTCCCAACCCTATTGCCCTTATGGCAAGCCCCAACCCCTTTTTATCATATGGGTGCTAGAAGGCGGTGGCTGCGGGTCTACATGTCCTGGGAATGACGTTAAACTTTATCTGATGGTGAGGTTCCAGTTTTGGAGGTTTGGGGAATGTGGAGCACCCCTTCATCACCATTGCTCCCTGGTCCACTCTGACCCGGAGTGGTAGTACCTGTTAGGGTCCCATCTATGGGTTAAATAGAAAAATGTATTTATAAACAAAATTGTATTATACATTAAGAATTGATTTATTTCAAAACTTTATCGGCATTAAATGACCCACTGAGGTTGATATGCCGTAAAACAAAACAAACCAAACCAAAAAAAAAAAAAAAAAAAAAAAGAATTGACAAAGTGACATATAAAAAGCAGTCTCACGTGTTCCCATTGTCTATACAGTGGGAATTAGTTTATATTGATGATAGATTTCTATATTAAATAAAGCTAATTTTTACATGGCTGCATAAATACTTTTTATTCGAAGTTTAACAAATTCTTTCATTTTTATACATCGGTCTGTGCATCGATCAAAAAATGTCAACCGGTCCGCAAATTCCAAAAGTTTGACAAGCACTGCTCTAGATGGGTTCTATATTGGTTCTAATAGAAATGAAAGTACTGTTTCGGCCATTGTTTTAGGAAACGGAAGTATCGTTTCGGCCATGTTTGAATTGTTGTAATAAAAAGGCGGAAGTGGTTATTCCACCAGCACAGTACAACTTGGTTAATTGCTGTTGATTATTCACGAGTATTTTCTAAAAATAAACTGTAAAAGATGACAAGTTTTTTTCCTAAATAATTAACACTACCTCTTGTCTTCTGGTCGGAATTGGGGAACCGCTTCAGAGAATTTGATGTCTCATTTTCAAGGACAAATTCTATTATCATTATTATTTCACACCTTGTGAGTTTTTCGCACCAGCGGAAGATAATAAATAATCTTTCATGAGAGTCTGAGTGACAACAAGTCTCCTCAGGTCTCCAGGACTCTTCTGAGTATTCTAGCCGATCTCAACAATGCTATTGTCTGGATGGTCTCAATTCTTCCTCTGATTTCCAATTACTACAGTCTGTTTTCTAAACTTTTGGGGACCGTTCTGAGTGTACTAACTACAATAGGTATCACTTTCACCACCCCCTCCCGATAGGGCCGGTTTAGCTCAGTCGGTAGAGCGTCAGACTAGGAACCACAAGGTTCTGGGCTCGATACTAGCCCGCGCCAACTCAGCATATGAGTAGCACAAGGATCTGTGCAGTAAAGTGAGGAGCTGATGGTAAGTGTGGCGCCCCACCTCAGACGCCGAAAACAATCTCCTTGGTCTAGCGCTAGTGAAAAGAGTATAGACTCCTTCGCTGCCTAGCTCATACCGACTTTAGGCCACCTCGACGACTTACTTACTTATTCCACATATTATTATTATTATTATTATTATTATTATTATTATTATAGAGTTCTTCACACCAGCGTTAGCTGATGGTATTTCACTGGAGTCTGAGTGACAACAAGTCTCCTCAGGTCTCCTGGACTCTTCTGAGTATTCTGGCAGATTGCAGCAGTGCAGTATTCTGGGTGGTCCTAATTCTTCCTCTGATTTCCAGATTTTCTCGTGTTTTTTCCAAGCTTTTTGGGACCGTTCCAAGTGCACCAACTACAATTGGTATCCCTTTGAACAATGTATGATATTACATAGCTTTTTCAGTTCTCTGGCAAGGTCCAGGTATTTTTTTCATCTTTTCGTTTCCCTTCATCTCCACCCTGTGATCCGCTAGAACTGCGAAATCCACCAATTGACAAGTTTTTTTCCTTTTTTGTTAATCAACATTAGATATGGTCTCCTTGCTGGGATAAGGTGATCCGTTATTATTATTATTATTATTATTATTATTATTATTATTATTATTATTTCATTCATTGCAAGTTTTGAAAAAAAAAACATTTTTCTTCGGACTGATACAAAAAAAGGATTTTCCCTAGTTAAAAAAATAATAGTAAATTTTAAATCTCTGGAAGATGCCCTGTTGAAATTTATACTTTCACCATAGATAAAGCTTTATCTAATCTAATGTAAGTTTTAAAAGGCGCAATTTTGCGCTACATATTTCCGAGATTTTTGTATATTAAAAACAATATTACTAACGATTGTTCTTTTTCTTTACGGATCATCAAACGTATTTAAATAAAAATGATGACCCGGACTGATGAAATACACAGTATAATTTTTCTCAGATCTCCAGGACACTTTTGTGTATTCTTGTTGGCATCCTTCCGTTTACTAAAGACGATGGCGTAGTGTC
>CM042140.1:7751573-7779073 GCA_023376005.1 Doryteuthis pealeii
TTCCTTTTATTCACACACAACACACACACACACACACACACACGCACATATAGCAATATTCACGACAAAGTGTCAGAGAGATGTCTCAGACACTTGGTGTCAGCATTGCAACAGTTTCACGCCATTTACAGAGTATTGGAAAGGTGGACAAGCTCGATAAATGGGTTCCAAATGAACTCAATGAGCATCAAAAACTTAGGCGGTTTGAAGTGTGCTCGGTGCTCTGTTTGCGTAACACCAATGACCCCTTTCTTGACCGAATAGTCACTTGTGACGAAAAAGTGGATCATTTACGACAACCGTAAACGATCAGGTCAATGGCCTGATCGTGATGAATCCTCCAAACACTTCCCAAAGCCAAAGTTGCACCAGCAAAAGATTATGGTGACCGTCTGGTGGTCTGCAATAGGTGTTATCCACTACGACTTTTTGAAAGGTTCAAAGTTCCGTGATGGCTCCCGATTACGACAAGAAAGTTCCCGAGTTCGAAAAGAAGGTTCCCGAGTCCGAGAAGGTTCCCGAGTTCGACAAGAAGTACCTGAAGAAGGCCGGAGGGCATATCGGCCGAAACGTTGTACAAATAACAATGAAGATGGGGACAATAGTCCGAATAACGCAGATAATACTAAAATTATATAATTGTTTACAAAGTTGCAATGATATTTGTAAAAATAAAATCAGTGGAGTGGCATTATCTGGATAGCGAGGGAGTCTATCTCCTTTTCACTAGCCCTAGAACCTGGAACTTCTTTTGTGCTTCTTTCTATTTACCCCATCGATTGAACCCTAAAATGTACTACCACTTCTTGTCAGAGTGGACCTGGGAGTAATAGTGATGAAGAGGTACTACACACTCCCCAGAGCTTCAAAAGTGGAACTTCACCATTAGATGCAATTAAACGTCTTACCCAGGACAAGAGACAGAGGCTTATAATTTTCAAGAGGAGAATTACACACACACACACACACACACACACACACACACATATATATATATATATATATTATATATATATATATATGAGTAAGAAAAGGTGGAATGAAAACATCACACAATGCTGTTAAAGAAGAAAACAATTTATAATATAATCATAGCTGATACTGATCAATATTTCGATTTTACAAAAATCATCATCAGAGCTCATTCACTCCCGTAGTTGTTTGGGTCGGAGCTTTTAACATATATATATATATATGTAGAGTAGGTATACCTAAAATGAAGCTAAACTGCG
The DNA here is from genome assembly GCA_023376005.1 of Doryteuthis pealeii. Lineage (NCBI taxonomy): Eukaryota > Metazoa > Mollusca > Cephalopoda > Myopsida > Loliginidae > Doryteuthis > Doryteuthis pealeii. The sequence continues at coordinate 7,752,806 of CM042140.1, forward strand.
TTTTTGACAAAATGACCCTACAGAAAATAATTTACTAAAAATCAGAGAATTATCGGATTTTAATGAAATTTTCAGTGTTTATTTATCAATGAATGATCTTTATAATGCATCATTTATTTTATTTCAAAACTTTCTCATTTTTTTCAGGTCACTTAATTTTGACCCCCCTTATGTTGGGGGCGTAACATTTTTTTTCAAGTTGGTCTTATATTGTACTAATTACAGTATAAATAAAGAGTTAAAAGACCGAAGTTATGAATAGAAGCAAAACAAAAAAATTCACGGTGGCTTTTCTATGAGAAAATAAGTACCGAAAATCGAAAAATAAAATGTAAAAAAATAATAGATAATTAATTTTTGGGAGATTTCCTTTTTACTCATTTCGATAATTATTTAATTTGCTATTATCTTATAAAAGAAAGAATTATACATCGATATTTTTCTGCTTAAAAAGGGGGGTAAATTTTCAATCGAGTTTTTCTTCAAAAAGTATACTTTGATGTAATAAAATAAGGTTTGCATTAAATAGATATTTATTTTTAGAATCTAAAAATTTAACATTTTAAACTTATCAAGCTTTTCATATTTTAAATGAATTTTATATATTAATTTTTCCTAGCAAAAATATTAAATTAAAGTTTTGGAATAAAATAACTGATGCATTATAAAATTCATTAATTGATAAATCAATACTGAAAATGTCATTAAACTCGGATAATTACCTGATTTTGGTAAATATTTTTGCAATCGCGAATGTTACATTAAAATTGTAAACAAGTGCCTAAAACCATTGAAAAATAGACAAAATGGCGGATTGCGTCGAAATTGACCAAAACAAATCGATTTAAATCTATTAAAAATAAACTGCATATGTAATGATATTTTTCTTTTTTTAATGATGGTCATTATTTACTACCTATCGATTTAGACAAAAGTTTGACCTTAAATAATAGATTTAATTAATTTTTAATTCGTTTTAAAAACGTAGCCAACGATTTTTTTGGGGACGCCTAATGTAGAGAGAGAGAGAGAGAGAGAGAGAGAGAGAGAGAGAGAGAGAGAGAGAGAGAGAGAGACTCGGAATTTGCGAGAAGAAAATTAAAGGAATATATATATATATATATGTGTGTCAGAGAGAGAGAGAGAGAGAGAGTGTGTGTCAGAGAGAGAGAGAGAGAGAGGGGTTTGTAGGGAAAAGTAGACTGATGGATGCGAGTGGGGTGGTTGAGGTCATGGCAAGCAAAGCAATGATCAATGTGAGAATATCGCAAAGTGAAACACAAACTGCCTCGTCTGTTATTTGAAACCGGGCTGCCGATTACATATTCTAAGACGATAACCGTCACGCTAATCACGCCTCCAACGTTGTGTGTGCATACAAATGAAGAAAAAAACGAGGCGCGTAAAAAGGGAGAAGTATAGAGAGAACGAGGGAGAAAGGAAGAAAACTAGGAGAGAGAGAGAGAGAGAGAGAGAGAGAGGGGGGGAGGACTGAGAATTTGTGAGAGGAAAAGTGATGAATAGAGAAAGAGAGAGAAGAAAGTAAGAATCTGTGAGTGGTAAATTAAAGGACGAGAGAGAGAGAGAGAGAGAGAACTGAGAATTTACGAGAGGTAAATTAAAGAAAGAGAGAGAGAGAGAGAGAGAGAGAGAAGGAGAGAGAGACTCGGAATTTGCTAGAAGAAAATTAAAGGAATAGAGAGAGAGAGAGAGAGAGGGGGAAGAGAGAGAGAGAGAGAGTGTGTGTGTGTGTGTGTCAGAGAGAGAGAGAGAGAGAGAGAGAGAGAGAAACTGAGAATTTACGAGAGGTAAATTAAAGAAAGAGAGAGAGAGAGAGAGAGAGAGAGATTCGGAATTTGCGAGGAGAAAATTAAGGAATAGAGAGAGAGGGGGAAGAGAGAGAGAGAGTGTGTGTGTGTGTGTCAGAGAGAGAGAGAGAGAGAGAGAGAGAGAGAGAGAGAGAGAGAGAAACTGAGAATTTACGAGAGGTAAATTAAAGAAAGAGAGAGAGAGACGAGACGAGAACGAGAGAGAGAGAGAGAGAGAGAGAAAACTGAGAATTAAGGGAGAGGAAAATTAAAGAAGAGAGAGAGAGAGAGAGGATGGGAGGGAGAGAGAAGAGAGTTTTTTAAGAGGAAAATTAAAGGAGAGAGAGAAAGTATGTGTGTACTCGCACGCGCGTGTTTGTATGTGTGTGTGTGTGTGAGAGAGAGACAGAGACAGAGACAGAGAGAGACAGAGAAGGGGGAAAGAGAAGATAGGTCATTGTGAAATATAGACTGAGATGAATGTGAGGGAGGTGAGGCTTCATTCAGAGGCAGGCGATGGCAAGGAAGCTGGTGAGACTAATTTTCCCACTAAGTGAGCGACGCTGTTGTAACATAAAAGCAGACGAACAGCTGCCCATTTTCCCGCTCTCTATTGTCGCCATGTTTTTTTTTCTTCTTTTCTCGCACACCCAGACATTGTTTTTGTTTTTTTTGTAGTTTTTTTCTTTCTTATTCCTTTTTTTATTTTATTATCGGAGATGACATTAACCAACACTTTCTGTCGACTTCAATATATCCGAAACACTAAAATTCTGCTAGCTGGGAAAACAATCAACGAAAAGAAAAAAAAAAAGAAGAAATAATAGCAAATAAAAAACAAGACAATTTGTATTATTATTATTATTATTATTATTATTATTATTTATTATTATTATTATTATTACTTTTAAAATGGGATGGTGAAAGGATAAAAAAGGATCGATCCATATCGATTTATTGAATGAATTGATCGAAAGAAATAGGCAAGATACAATAAATGATGGACTTGGGAAAATGTTCGAACTGACCGGAAATGACGTATTCTCGTTCTTGGTGGGATAGTTTTTTCTTCCACCATTTTCTTGCACCATTTTCTTTGTTTTTGTTTCTTTTAAACATTCATTAGAAACGAAGCCCATCCTACATTTTTTTTAATTATTAATCTTTCCCATGGATTATAAAAAAATAATGTTCCCTTTTAACTATCATTATTTAGCTATTTAATGTTTTTTTTTTTGTTATTTATTATTGTTTATAAAAAATAAATAATAAATCTATAGAACTACTGCCGCAAAAAAACAGCGGTAACTCTTACGAAGCTTTCGTCATATAATGACTCTGGGTTCAGACAGAGTTTGAGCAATACGGCAAAGAACATGTTTCACTGTGTTGGGCTGATTATTTATTGCACATGCATCCTTTAGATCAGGGGTCACCAATCTTTTTTCACGGTGGGCCGGATAATTGAAAAAATAACGAGCGCGGGCCACATTATTATTGTGTTCAATACTTGCTAGCCAGAACGAAAGCTGTGAGAAAAAGATGTAAAACAAAATTTATCTCTCAATGCTATATGTATGGATAAAATAAATGTTTGACCTATTCGTTGCTTCACAGTCGATCTTTGAAAATGACCTGTGTTTTTTAAGCAGTCGTAACAAGAGAAAATTCGGGATCGCTCAAGTAACAAGTGAAATGCTCACACGCACGAAATTTTGTAACCTACCTACAATAGTCAAGTCCATGAAGATTTAGTAAACTTAACATGATATTTAAATTTAAATGGTATCAGAACGTCTCGCACGTTTTAACAAACAAATTCAAGTACTGTCGGCGGGCCTGATATAATGCCTTTGTGGGCCGGATTCGGTCGCGCGGGCCGTAGTTTGGTGATCTTTGCTATAAATGATTGTCCCTTTGAACTGTATTAAATCAACCCTTATATCCGTCGTATCATACATCAAACTAGAATAGTTCGAGTTCGCCAAGAAGGTTCTCGAGTTCGACAAGAAACACCTGAAGAAGACCGGTGGTCACATCACCTGAAACGTTGTCTATATAACAATAAAGGAGGAAGCGCGTTGTGTAATGGTTAAATTCTTGGGAAATGGACTCGTCGCCCCGAGTTCAAATCCTGGACGTGGTAATTTCATTTCACTTAGCGCTAATACCCTTGGGAAAGGTATGAATCCTACTCTCCCTCCAGCTATGGGTAAATAGTAGGGCAGACTGGGCTCTTTAACCATGGTTAGGCAACCGGTCTAGCAGAAGGAAAACTCTGAATTTAAACCTGATAAACTCCGCTTAAGAAATTGACCTTGTGTCACATCCTGCTCGTGCGGAGGGGTTGGTAAATATATATATAACAATAAAGATAAGGATAACAGTTACAACACATCATTTCATCTATTTATTTAAAGTATATCTTATGAAACATTAATGTTCAGTGATTAAATAAATATCTTATCTGCTGTTACGATTCGTGTGTCCATTTTAGGGTTGGAGTTGAAGCAGTTTTTCCAGTGGAGATCCCTTGTGGCACAAAGTTTGATCCTTTCTTGAAGCAGAAAGATATAGTATCAGTTCTAATTTTTGTCCACTGATCCGTCCTTTAAGTAGGAGTTGAATCAAAGTTTATCCTGTTTTGAAGTAGAGAGTTGTATAATCCTCGTTTGTTGGTCTGTCCTTCGAGCAAGTAATTTTAGGACAAGTTATCAACGCCTTTAAATAGTAAATTACATACATGTTTGGGCGTTTTTAATCGGCTGATTCAGTCAGCGCTGTTTTGGAAGAGTCTATAAATAAAAGTCGTGGTCATTAGCACATCTTATACCCATAAATAATCCAACATCTCCTATAGTTTCTTTACTGCTAAATATTGGGTTGACAACTAAGTTCCCACCGTTTTTTAAATTTTTAAAATTTTTGTTGTTGTCACTTAAAGCATGCGGAACCCATGTTCCATATTTCTGGACTTTTCCCATTGAGTAAAGATGCTTATCTATAGCAGTGTGGGAGCATTCCATTTTCTCTGTCAGTTCCTTTTTGATGAGAATTTTCGTGCAAAATCTGGTTTAATCGCTCTTCATGGAACTCAACTGGACGGCCAGAACAACGTGCTTCTTTGAGGTCAAAATTTCCATTTTTGAACTTGGCATACCAATAATGAACGGTTCTTCCAGCTGTGGCAACCTCTACATACATAGTGCAAATGTCGCGAGCAACTTTTGCGGCCTTAAAATCTTGATTAAAAGCAAAAAGGAGGAGGTATAGAAAATGTTCATTTTTCTTAACTTAACTTTAATGATCTGAAAATAAATAAAAATTAACTAAAATTAACTCGAAAAACAAAAACAGAAAAAAAAAACAACAAAAAAACAAACAAACAAAATAGATTCAAAAATGATTCAAAAATAGAATTCTCGAAAAAGATAGTTTTCTAAATTTAAAAACACAATAAATTCCAAAATTTAAAAAAAACGACGGGAACTTAGTTGCCAACCTAATAATAATAATAATAATAATAATAATAATAATAATAATAATAATAATAAAACAAGGTGAACATTCTCCAAGTGTGCTAATTTCACAATTTTTGTGAGTGGTAGTAAATGTGTATAAACTATTAGTATTAAATAAAAATAATTAAAACCATGTAATTGTGTAAATTATTTCTGTTAGATGTTGTAGTGTTTCATAATTGACAGGGAACTTATAAATTATGTACGGTATTGTAGATATTAAAAACAAACAGTAATTCTGAATCATGGAAAAAACGTATGAGGAATTGAGATGACTTTACCTTTTTTTAACCTTGTAGTTGGTCTCTGATTGGCCAGACCCAAGCATAAAAACAGAAAGATAGTTTTTAAAAAAACCGGGTAACAGAACGGAACAGAAGCAAAAAAGGACATTTCTCCACGCGTGTTATACTTACTTGGGTTTAATAAAGACGTCTAAATAAAACATAATATCAGGTTTTGTGTTAGTTACTAAAACAGCAACGGACACAAAGATGAGTGTTGTATACACTTTCTTTTTACTTCTATTATTCTTCTACTCATCTTTGGTATCTTACGTTCAACTTCTAGCGCCTGGACTTCGTCTTGGTGGTCGGTCGCACTTAATTCATTCCTTCTTCTAGATCAGTCTTGTTGCCAAGACATTCATAAACTACAAAACCCGATCATTTATGTAAGCTTTTATTTATTTAACTAAACATTTCCAGTAACTAACATAACGCGCGTGTGCAGTGAGCTTCAGCTAAGGCAGAAAGACATTATCTGTCTGACGTCCAAGCTGAAACTGAAGAGCCTACCAGGTCCCACGTGACTTCACGTATTTCGCGGGCTTTCTGTAATATTCCATGGAAAGTCCCGCCCGTGATATGAAAAGTACCATCCCTTCAGAAATACAGGGGGTTGACAATAATCTATGCATAGATTATGTAACATGAGAAGTCCTAAAAAATCCCAAGAAAGATCAGAAGAACAGAGAGAAGCCAGCCCAGATGCCCCGATAACAAATAGACTGCTTGCAATTGATCAGCTTAGAAGAAAATGCGTATCATAAGATGGTAAAAGGAGAAGGAAAGTAGTATACAACAGTAAACGTACTTGTTTACAAATTACTTTTCGATTACTTATATGGAACCACATATGTGGAGGTGCTCGTCTTGTAATGGTTATCATCATAAGAAATGGACACGACGAGAAGTGTTCAAATCCTACACGAGACTGCTTGCATTTCACCTAGTGCTAATATACTGGGGAAAAGTATGCATTCCACTATTCTCCGTCCGGCTATGAGTAAATAGTAGGACAGACTGGGCTGTTTAACCTTGATTAGGCAACCAGTCTAGGAGAAGAAAAACTCTGAAATCAAACCTGTTAAAATCCGCTTAAGAAATTGACCTTGTGTCACATCCTGCTCGTATTTGTGTGTGTGTATGTGGTGGGGGAGAGTAAATATATATATATATATATATATATATATATATATATATATATATATATGAATCATATAATTATTTGCAAAAAAGACTCGCTTCAGCGTTCAATAAGCCAAAAACTGTTGCCAAGCCTTAAACCAACCAACCAACCAACCAACCAACTGAGAAGAATGCATCGGAATTGGATAAATTTAAAGAAAGAAGAATGTTAAAACAATTTCTATTTCAAATTTGCTAAAATACAGGGTGATTGAAAAGTAACTCCCGATTTCTAACTATTTATAATTTCTTTTATATGCAGTTACATTTTTTTTCAATTCTTTACGGTATGTTCCTTAATATATGGCAATTAAATCTGTGTTGTTTTTCTTTTCAGATTGATTTTTTTGTTTCAGAAGCCCTATAAAGATGTCTGAACGTCTAACTCTAATTTAATTCTAATTCCCGAACGGTTTGAGAGGCTGAAGGTGAATGCTGGTGCCCATATAGAATTTTCAACAAACTCCCTGTAATGTGTGTCTTTCTCATAATCATATTCTGTATAAAATAATGATTCACTAATACATAATTTAAAAAAAAATTTAATAGAAAAGGGAGTTACGTTACGATCAGTCTGTAGATTGATTAGTGGATTTATTTTTACGGCATGTCAAACCAGCTAGGGTTATTTTCTGCTTAGAAGTTAGGGAATCTTCATCATTGTACTTTATATTTACATTGTTTGTGTAGTTGTTTCTCAATATAGTTTTGTTTGCCTGTTGGATTTTACGGCATATCAACGTTAGTTGGGTTATCTTATGCCGAAGACATTTTTCTATTTATGCTTGATGGGTATTCAAAAAATTTTAAAGACAGTTTTTTAAACACATTTTAACTCATTATTTTCTTCTATTTAACCTATAGATGGAACCCTAACATGTACTTCCACTACAGGTCAGAGTAGACCTGGGAGTAATGGTGATGAAGAAGGGATTTTCGACATTCCACAGAACTCCAGAAATTGAACTTCACCATCAGATAGAGTTTGACATCATACCCAGGAGACTAAGACACTCAGTCACCGCCTTCTAGCACACACACACACCCACACACCCCCACCCCCACCCCACACACACAGACACACACACACACACACACACATATATATATATATATATATATATATATATATATATATATATGTAAAAATGGAATTGGAAATGAATCCGACAATATGAGGAAGAATGAATAAAGAAAAGAAAGAACAGAATGGATAATAAAAGATGAATTTAATCAATATCACTTACGCATGTGTTTCAGCCAGTTCATCTCTGTGTACACGGTTCAAACTATTATTATCATTAAATAAACAATGAAATGAAATAATAATAATAGAAAAATGTGAAAATATTCTACAAACAGAGAAGATTCGACCTTCATCAGAGTGAAATTTTATTTTGAATATATATATATATATATATATATGTATATATATATATATATTGTGCAATCATGTACCTCCTATCACAGAGACCATCAAAGTAAGATGAAACAAGACATGATGGGTACTGTTGGAGAAGTAAGGACAAACTCAGAAGTGCTGAGGTGCAGTCGGTGGATTTTAAAGCCTAAGTAGACAGGGCATCTTATTCTTTCACTCGGTAATAATGGAAGATATCTTGAGCCAGACTATGCAGAGCTGAATAACTTCGATGTGGAAGTATATGTGCAGTAATGTTTTTGTTCACGTACTTGTGTGAGTACCTGTATGAGTAATATGCTCTCGCGTGTCTGTGAGTGTGTGAGTGTGAGTGTGTGCGTGTGAATTTATTGATGGTGTCTGTGTAGAGTTGGGTGAGGAGGTGCGCGGGTGAATTTTCGCCGTTAACATCAAACGATAAAGCCGAAAACAACCAAAGCTTTTTTTAACTAACACCGTTTGTTCGGTTTTAACTGATTTCCCTAAAGAAACAACACGGTCACTAAAGCAACGGTCCAAACCGGCACAATATCTTTTATGTTGGATTTTAATGATCGAAAAATGAGAAAAACTTTCATGCTTTTCTTTGTTAATCAATTCAATGGGACACAAGCACTGATATATATATATATATATATATATATTTATTTATACAGTGTCAGGCAAAATGATCTGACACATTTGTAGGTTTAATAATAACAAATCTGTCAGATATATGTGTGTGTGTGTGTGTGTGTGTGTGTGTGTGGTGTGTGGAGTGTTTGGCTAGAAACCATAAGGTTCCTAGTTCGATACCGGTCCTCGCCAACTCAGCGAATGAGTAGCATAGGGATCTGTGCGGTAAAGTAAGGAGCTGATGTTTGGCATGGCGCTCCACCTCAGATGCAATAACAATCTTCTTAGTCTAGCGCTAGTGAAAAGGGGATAGACTCCCTCGCTGTGTAGCCAATACCGACATTAGGCCGCCCGGACGACTTACTTTACTTTATATATATATATATATATATTATATATATATTACTTTATATATATATATATATATATATTTATATATATATATATATATATATATATATATATATATATATATATATCATTGGTTCTTTTTAACGTCAAACCGTCTATTTCATGCCTAGAGATCAGTGAATCGTGTTCATTGTATGCTCATATATATATTTATGAGGTAGTTTGTTCTCAATATATATGTAAGTAAAGTCGTCGGGGCGGCCTAATGTCGGTATCAGCCAGACTGCGAGTGAGTCTATCCCCTTTCACTAGCGCTAAACCAAGGAGGTTATTTTAGCGGTTGAGGTGAAACGCCAAACTTACCATCAGCTCCTCACTTTACCGCACAGATCCCTGTGCTACTCGTACGCTGAGTTGGCGAGGGCCGGTATCCAACACGGAACCTTGTGGTTCCTAGCCGCACACTCTAATGATTGAGCTATACCGGCCCTGTGTGTGTGTGTGTGTGTGCGTGTGTGTTTGTGTGTATGTGTGTGTGTTTGTGTGTATGTGTATGTGTGTATGCGCGTGTGTGTGTTTGTGTGTATGTGTGTGTGTGTGTGTGTGTGTGTGTGAGGAGAGAGAGAAAGAGGAGAGAGGGGGACAGACAGACACAGAGAGAGAGAGAGAGAGAGAGACAGACAGACAGACAGACAGACAGACAGAGAGAGAGAGAATGACAGACATATAGATAGGCTGATATGAGCAGGTTAGATTAATAGTTATATAGAGACGAACATATTCAGATAGATAGATAGATAGATAGATGTTATTGCTATTACTTATTAGTGTTTATTGCACGTTATTATTGCGATAATAACTCTTCCATACGAAAACTACCTACTGAACAAAAGACCCTAAATATGATCAAAATGACGACATGAGAACAAGCACCTACTATCACATAATATGAATTATTATGATATACATATTGCAATTTAACACACAACATCTCACCCAGTGCAAGACGCTGATAACGCGTTTGTTGTATAATAATCTTTGCAGATGTTGTTCATTTCTAGAGTTATATTCCGAATGCAATTTTCCTATGATTTTTAATGAATTGTTATTTCTTTTGTTCTGTTTCTTTTTTAAAATTATATCTATATGTTAATATTCTTGTTCCTTAATCTTCCAACCGTTATCATCTTGCGCCACCTCTGGTTAAAAATGAGATCATCCAAGATGAAATGCAAAAATGTAAATTCCGATTATCTGGTGCCGCTTATCCACCAAATTCTTATTTCTTATGAGTGTTGTCACCTCAGCTAAATAATGGACCATTCTGTTTTTATTATATATATGTTATATCATAAGAAAGAAAGGGAAGGAAAAGGACATGCGATACAGAAAAAAATGTAATAAGAAAGAAAGAAAGAAAGAGAGTAGAAAGAAAGATAGAGAGAGTGAGTGATTATACTAATCTGTTTCAATCGAATATAATGAAAAGAAGGAAAGAAAGAAAGAAGAAGAGTGTGTGTGTGTGTGTGTGTGGGTGTGTGTGTGAGAGAGAGAGAGAGAGAGAGAGAGAGAGAGAGAGAGAGAGAGAGAGAGAGAGAGAGAGAGAGAGTTATACCAAGATTATTATTATGCGTAGAAAGCGCGTGGTGTAATGGTTAAAGTCATGGGAAATGGACTCGTCGCCCTGAGTTCAAATCCTGGACGTGGTAATTATATTTCACTTAGCGCTAATACCCTTGGGAAAGGTATGAATTCTACTCTCCCTCCAGCTATGGGTAAATAGTAGGGCAGACTGGGCTCTTTAACCTTGGTTAGGCAACCGGTCTAGGAGAAGGAAAACTCTGAATTCAAACCTGTTAAACTCCGCTTAAGAAATTGATCTTGTTGTCACATCCTGCTCGTGCGGAGGGGTCGGTAAATATATATACCAAGATTATTATACTTTTAACATATTGAACTATTTTTCAATAGATCTTAAGTAAACATATCAAATATTGTAATAATTAGAATATCATACTGTGGTATATCCACTAGTTATAAGAATAAGAGTTATGCTAGTTATAAGAATTCTTGTGAGTATTATATATTATAACCAGGCTGTGCAAACATATCTCTTAAATAATTCATGAATTATATACGTACCTTTTAGTAAGAATATTTTTTAATAAGATTCGTTAGATTTAAAATCGGAGGGAGTTAAGTAAGGAATTTCCATAACCTTTAAGATTATGATTGGCAACAAGTGACCACGACTTGGTCCCTCTGGAATTACACAATTACAGGCGTGAGAAGTTTAGATCAGATGCAATTAGGCAGCCGACGAGAGAAGATGTCTCTCAGGGTTGGCAACTCCCCGCGCGATTGAATCTTTATGGACTGGGTTGTTAGATAAAGACTTAAGAAAAATATCTGAGTCTTTGTAATTGATTATTAAAAACGAGAGATGATCAGCCCGAACAAGAGAGAAGAAGCAATCCACAGGATCAGAACACCGAGAAATATGTTCTAAAGAATATGGCGGCCGAATTAGCAACAGACGATAGGCGGCCGACGAAATAGAAGAAGAGTAACAAGTAAAGAGCCTCTCATCCCATCTCTACAATGTCTAACTGGCCATTATATACATTTATTTATTATATATATATATATATATATATATATATATTATATATATATATATATATATATATATATATATTATATATATAAGGGTTATGTAAATATAAGATATGGCAGCACGTGGTGTAATAATTAAATCATGGGAAATGGACTCGTCGCCCCGAGTTCAAATCCTGGACTTGGTAACTTTATTTCACTTAGTGCTAATACCCTTGGGAAAGGTATGAATCCTACTCTCCTTCCAGCTATGGGTAAATAGTAGGGAAGACTGTGCTCTTCAATCTTGGTTAGGCAACCGGTCTAGGAGAAGGAGCACTCTGAATTCAAACCTGTTAAACTTCGCTTAATAAATTGACCTTGTGTCACATCCTGTTCTTGCGGAGGGGTTGGTAAATATATATATAAGGGGTATATAACAGTTGAGATATTTCCAATTATCCTATTAATCTTATGACTTCCATCAAGAATTCATTTTCTTAATAAGGCAATGATGATGACATTTTCTCTCTAAGCTAAAATCACCACTATACACACAAAAAAAACACCGATTCATACATGTGCTAGAGGGCGGTAGCTGAGGGTCTTAGTATCCTGGGTATAATGTTAAACTAGTGGTGAAATTTCAATTCTCGAACTCTGGGGAGTGTGGAGTACCCCTTTGTCACCATTGCTCCCAGGTCTACCCTGACCCAAAATAGTAGTACCTGTTACGGTCACATCCATGGATTAAATACATAAAAAATTAGTATTAAAAATGTGCTTTTAAAAGAAAATCATTTTGAAAAAAAATTGAATGCCCAACAAGAATGAAACAAAATATCTTTGGCAGAAAATAACCCAACAAGAATTGTCATGCCGTAAAATCCAACTAACTTCCACTCAGTAGACCTTTTTATTTCTGCCATGCAAAATCACGCACATGCAAATAACAACATACACAGACACTCACAAATAATCACATATGAGCCTACACACACCGATACGCAAATATTTTTTTTTAAATTGTGTGCATCTGTGTGTGGGCGAAACATGCATACCTGTGCATATATATGGGGGGAGGGGGTAAATGTACCCACGAGCGAGTGTGAGCGTACATATCTACATGCATATATTTACATATAAATAAAACACACACTGATACGCAATTCAACACAACAATTTAAAATTTCTTTTTAACAATATTTTTCCGATTTTTTAGATTTCCCAAAAATTTTCTCCATTCGGCCTGATCATTAATGATAGGGATGAAATTTAATGTCGGAGATAAAATATACATGTAATTAAATAAATAAATAAATGAATATATATATATATATATATATATATATATATAACTAATTAATTTTCAAAATTAGGTATGACTTCAATTAAGCACATATAGTCGGCTTAAAGCCATATAAAAATAAACACATTTGTTTGTTTACTTAACCTCATACTCTCGTGTAGCAAGTCAATAAAAAGTGGAATATAAATATGTTTTAAAAAAACGAAGAATGTGGGAATGGCAAGCTAGTGTAACGGTTAAAGACTTCGCCTGGAAGATTGACAGTCGAAGCTTCGAGTCACACACGGAGCAGTCTCCCATATCTATAACCTTGCTGATGAAACCCAATAGGTCGAAATGTACATTCAGGGATTGACATTTTCTCGATTTATATATATATATTGACATTTTCTCGATATATATATATATATATCTATATAATATATATATATATATAGCTCATTTGAATTCTTAGTTCCATTATTCTTTCATGCTTTAAAAACCCAGAATATTTACTTTTTATAACCTTGTTATCAAATACGTGAAGCATATGTTAAACTTTACAATTGGATATATATATATATATATATATATATATATATATATATATATATATATATATATATATATACTTAGATTACTCTATTTCCACACACTCACATACACTCGCATATATATATATATATATATATATATATTATTATATATGATTTGGTATGTCCTTACCCATTGAATAAATGCCCCGTTAGTTTTGAGCCCCGATATACAGATAACGATCAAACGGAGATATGAAATCCCAAGCGACGAAACATTACGCGCGTTGAAATATTGATCCCAATAACTTATAGACTGTTATAAAAACACAAGAAGAAAAAACAACCCAAAAACTACCAAATCGCAATGAAAAAAAAAGCCGACTGTGTAACATTAAAGTCGATGGACGCACGACAATTAAATTTTATTGTTTAACAGATATTGTGCGGCCATTGATGACCCCCGAGAGTGTTGCTTGGTCACAGACAACTCACCAGCGTGACATTTAAAAATCAAATATCTCTGTTTTAATCTCGAATATTTAATGAGTTGAATACTTTCCGATATTCCCCAGGAATCTATTTGATGAAAATCAACTTTATAATACTTCCAGTCGGTAGAGTCTTCGGACTAGGAACCACAGGGTTCCGGGTTCGAATACAGGTCCTCGCCACTCAGCGTGCGAGTAGTACAGGTTCTGTGCGGTGAAGTGAGGTGCTGATGGTAGGTGTGGCGCTTTAACCTCAGACGCCAAGACAATCTCCTTAGGTCTAGCGCTAGTGAAAAGTGGATAGATTCTCTCGCTGCCTGGACCGACTATAGGCCATCCGATGACTTATGGGCACCTCACGTGGTGTAATGGTTAACAAGCTAGATTCGCAGACCATTGTTTGTAAGTTTGATTCTCATTGATGTTCGTGAAACAACCAAGAGAATTTCTTGTCCGTAAGGTTGGTTGCTTGATTGAATTTTACGGCATGTCAATCCTTGTTGGGTTATTTCATGCCGAAGACATCTATTTTATTCATTCTTTTGGGGTATTAAATTCTTTTGAAAGGTCATGTTATGCCAAAAGGTTAGTTTCACATTGTCGTAAAAAGATATCGTCTATTTATTATAAACCTGATTGATTGAATGAATGAGTGAGGTTAATTTCATCTGGTATTATTCTGTGCCAAAAGGTTAAATGATTGCTTACTTTATACGTTTATATTTACTCCGCCCTGTCGGCTGGGGCGTTAGAATGCACCGACTGCACCTCTGCAGAGGGGTAACACTCACCCAATAGGGCCACCTGTTGGCCGTGGGTGACGACCCGTGATGCTTAAGGATAGAAGCCAGGTGAATGAGCAGTTCATGACTTGCAATACTCCACTTTGGCCCCATCTTGGGCTAGACGGCCGGTCGGAGAGGCCCCCCCGATCAATCGGCTGGTCACGTCAAGCCCTAGCACCTATATGATTTTCCCAACCCTATTGACCTTATGGCAAACCTCAGCCCCTTTTTATCATATGGGTGTTAGAAGGCAGTGACTGAGGGTCTACATGTCCTGGGAATGACGTTAAACTCTATCTGATGGTGAGGTTCCATTTTTGGAGGTTTGGGGAATGTGGAGCACCCCTTCATCACCATTGCTCCCTGGTCCACTCTGACCCGGAGTGGTTGTACCTGTTAGGGTCCCATCTATGGGTTGAATAGAAAAACATGAGTTGATAAACAAAATTGTATTATGCATTAAGAATGAATTTATTTCACAACTTTGTCGGCATTAAATGACCCACCAAGATTGATATGCCGTAAAACAAAACAAACCAAACGTTTATATTTACTTTATTGTATATTTGTTTCTCAAGAGTTTTACACATAGTTATATGATCTTGGTTATTTACGTCAATTCTCCACGATTTTATTTTTATTTAAACCTCGATTATTAAAAAATTGTTTTACATTATTAATACTGTTGGCCATATCTACAAGGAGGCGCCTCAGGCACTGGGCAATAAACCGAGCCCCGTCCCTTTAAATCAAGAAGACAGATGTTGCCTGGGTGATATACCCCTGGGATCAACGATGTTAGCTTGTAAGGTCCAGGGCCGAAGCCACTTGACACCCGGTCGAAACCGGAGTTAGATATGTTGGACATATGTACATATCAGATATTTACCACGTACCCCACTTGTACGGGTTAAGCACAAGGCCCTATTAATGTGTGACCACCCACAAGCCGAGACTTATGGGTGGCGGGTACAAAAAATGCGTTCCCCTTCAGGCACCGGGCAATAAACTCAGCCCTGCCCCTTTAAATCAAGGGGACAGGTGTTGCCTGGGGGAATATCCTCCTGGGATCAACGCTGTTAATTGTAGGGACAAATCTACATCTATTTGCGTCTCATCCCACTTATGAGCGCTGGACACAAGATCTCGTTTTAACGTGGGCGCACAAAAATTGCGTCGATCCCGATCTCAAGGGGGGCGCTTCAGGCGCTGGGCAATAAACCCAGCCCGCCCCTTTGAATTAAGGGGGCAGGTATTGCCTGGGGGGAGAGCCCCCTGGGATCGACGCTATTAACTTGTAAAGATCCAGGGCCGAAGCCACTGGACCCCCACCGCGTGGGCGGGTCTACATACTAATAACATGCAATTATACTGATATATACAATAAATAGCAGTTTACTGTGTGAACGGAAAGGCTAATTTGGATATTGATATTAAAAATTGATTTTAATAAGTATGTAATCTCGTGGATAAATCTTAAAAGAAATCCATTAACTAGAAGAAATAACTGTCCTTGTATTCTTTACCTTCTATTTTAACTAAATTGTTAAATTAGGAAAATTTAGCTATGAAAAGCGGGAGTGATGGAAGAGTAAGTTTCAATTGTTCTATTTTTCGATTATACTCCCCTCTGTATCAAATCTTTTTATCTGCATTCTTATTTAGTTTCATTAATCTTTCTAATTTAATATAATATTTTATTACATTAAAACTTGAATACTTGCACCCGGTGGAGAGTGCTTATATTTGCTAGTAACTATAATGCTTTATTATTTTTAGGGCCGAAAATCTTGCTTCTACTTTTATTCAAAAGATTTTTGATTCGTTGAATGTGTGTTTCTCCCCAACCCCTCCGCATCGGAGAGGATGTGACACAGCGTCAGATAAAGTACAAGTGATTTGGTTGTTTAGTTATTTTATGCCAATGAGGTTTTGTTTTATTCATTCTTGTTGGGTATTCAATTTTTTTTCAGACACAATTTTTTTTAAATAAATTTTATTAGTCATTTTTTAGGGTCTTCATTAAACTGCATCTAATTGTGAAGTTCCAGTTCTGAAGCTCTGGGGAATGTGGAGTACTCCTTCATCCTAATTACTCCTGGTCAACTCTGACCTAGAGTGGTAGGACCTGTTAGCGTCCCATCTATGGTGTTAAATAGAAAAATGAGTTTTAAAAAATGGAGTTTTAAAAAATTAGATACTCAGGAAAAATGAATATAACAAAAAGTCTTCGGCATTAAATAACCCAACAAGGGTTGACCTGCCGTAAAATACAACCAACCAACCAACCAGATGTTGCATATTAGTTATCAGAAAGACAGAGACAGAGACAGGGAGAGGGAGACAGACAGACAGAGAGACAGAGAGAGAGAGAATGAGAGAGAGAGAGAAGAGAGAATGAGAGAGAGACAGAGAGAGAGAGAGAGTGACACAGAGAGAAAGACAGACAGAAACAGAGACAGAGAGAGAGAGAGAGAGAGAGAGAGAGAGAGAGAGGGAGTGAGTGATACACTGAGAGAGACAGACAGACAGACAGAGAGACACAGAGAGAAGGAGTGAGTGATACACTGAGAGAGAGAGAGACAGAGACAGAGAGATTGAGAGACAGAGAGAATGAGAGAGAGACACAGAGAGAGAGAGTGTGTGTGTGTGTGTGTGCACAGAGAGAAGACAGACAGACAGACAGAAACAGAGAGAGAGACAGAGACAGAGAGTGAGAGAGAGAAAGAGGGAGTAAATGATGCAGAGAGAGAGAGAGAGAGAGAGAGAGAGAGAGAGCATAGTATCAAGAATACCTGCCTCAATGAGAGGCCATTCTTAACCGCAGCATCAAAGCGAACTCAAAAGCGGTCTCAATCTAACGAGCGTTCAGCTGTAATCAGAGATCAAGCTGAGCCTTGATTCCACCATTCACGGCCGGCCGCCCCCCAAAACTGCAGGTGTCAGTATTTGAAAGCTTCCGCATGGCTAATGTTCCGTGAATGCAATTTCAGAGATAGCGACTTAGCGCGAAGGGACTACCTAATGTGCATCTTTCAACAGGGACACACTGGCCTGCTCAATTCTCGTGGGCAAAAATCATGTGTTGGGGCTTCCACGTTGCAAGCGGCTTTGACAGGATTTGTTTAATAGTAATTTCCCTATCACTTAACTCCATCAGCAACGAACAATCTGAAAATCTTCGAGATGGTTCCATTCCACTAAAATTCTATTCCCATCATTCGTAATCGAAGCCTTTAGCTTTGTTTAAGAGCTTTTTCATCCCGTACAGATGCTGCAAAAAGATGGTTACGAACGAATTTTGTTACTAGTGCAGAATAGCGCGCAAGTGATAAAAGCATTAGATTGTTACATAATCTATGCGGTTGCATAAGATTATTGTCAATCCCCTGTAATTCTGAGGGGATGACCCTTTTCATATCATGGCCGGTTCCTTCCATGGAAAATTACAGAAGCCCGCCAAATATGTGAAGTCACGTGGGACCTTTTTCAGAGTCCCAGTTTTCAGTTAGACGTCAGGCAGAGAAGTCGGCCATTTTAGGTCCTGCCTAAAACTGGAACTCACGCGCGCTATGTTAGTTAGAGGATTATGTATAGTTATGGAAATAAAAGTTTGGATAATTAATATGTTCTTGTGGTTAATGAATGTCTTGGTAACAAGACTAAGAAATGATGACAAGAACATAGTAACAGAAAACCAGACCGAAGTCCCCAAGAGAAGTCCAGACCTTAGAAGATTCCAGACCAAGTCAAGATGATAGAAGAAATACCAAAGATGATCAGAATACTAAAGACGGCCAAGAAATAAATTAAAGAAAGAGGTATGCAACATTATAATTATTTAGTGCCACTGAAGAAGGCGCTATGCAACAAGATCACGTATCACGGAAATTCCCGAAAGCTTCAAGACGCTAAAACAAAATTTTAAAACAGAACGCCAAAACGATTTTTAAATTTTCATAGTAGAAAAACATCTACCTTATATTTTTTTTATCAATTTTTTTTTTCTTTGAGTGGGGATTTACAAGAAACGGAGACTTGAATGGGGTTTCATATTGTTATATACCCATGTTCCGGGTACTTAAACAATAGTTCTTTTGCGATAGAGATAGAGAATGGACTCCCATAGAGACATTAGAGAGAGATAGAAGATCGTGTTACTTACTTGTTCTTCATTCTATATTCTTCCTTTCTATGCGTAATTAATTAACAAGGCTTGTTGCTTTGATCAAAGGTTTTATTTTAGCCCTTCTAAAATATCGCGCGAGTCACAACCGAAGTAGGATATCTGTCCCATTTGAGGTCTGGTTGTAAACTGATTAACTAACTAAATCTCACGTGACTTGCGAGATTCTAACTGTTCAGTAATTTTCCATTCCGTGATATGAAAACACTGGCCCCTTAGAATTCTCTTACAGGGTGTTGCCAATAATATATGCTGCCACATAGATTATGCAACTATTTATAACCGTGTGCCCTGATCCATTAATAATTTTGTGGTTATTGATGAAATGCTTGCAGCAGACGTCCATGATAAAATTATTCCAGTCAGTTACTGTGTGTTCCGATGAAATCTGACACTCCTTCTTTATGTTACAGTAACTGACCCTTTCGTAGGACCACAAAAGAGCCCGCCCTTTATCGAAAAGTATTCTTTACTTTTTTTTTTTTTTTTCGTAGAAGGCCCCTCTCTTTACCAAAATCAATACACATTTCTACGGAAGAGCCGAAATTCTAAATACCAACTATGGAAACTTCTCAAATTCTGGAGCCTTCATGTTGTAATTGGGAATTTATTCAATCCTTGGAGGTAGATTGTTCTCATTTCGCTAATCATGACTGGGCACAAGTGTTAAGCTGTGTCAATTATTCTGTTACTGTCGCCCTTGACCAGGATTGAACCTGCAGCCAAGAGATAACTGTCACTTAGAACTATATTAACTCAACGCCTATATCTACTGCACCAGGTGTCCAATTGTACACATGGCCTAGTGAATATAGGATCCCGATTAGAAAGAATAAAGGCTCCAGAGTTTGACAAGATGTTGTATACTCTCTTTCCTTACTTTCTTACTTCTATTCTTCTAGCGTCTCTTCTAGCGTCTGGACTTCGTCTTGGGGACTTCGTGTCTGGTCTTCCATTGGGGATTTCTCTTTATCAGAAGCCTGTGTCATTGGTAGTTTTTAGATAATAACACAAGACTTCGATTTAACTTAGATCTATTTTTATTCTGAAATCCCACCAGACTAGCTGCGCAGATTGAGTCGGCACCGTGCATAACACGACTTACCACCGTCGTGGCTTTGGCCGATCTGACTAAAACTCTCTCTCTAATCTAAACCGGAAGAGGGTCTTCTCCACCGATTCTCACGGTATCCACCGGAAGGATCAGGATGAGGTCAAGCCTTGTCATTCAATCCTTCAAGGCCGCCGGTTGAAATTATAACAGCCATTTTGGTTTCTACACTACTGTACATAAGTAGTAGGAATCTAATAATTATGTAACAAAGAGGGTACCTGAGTTCAAAGAGATGGTTCCCAATTTCAAAGAGGGGGTTCCTGAGTCCGTGAAGGTTCTCGTGTCCGATAAGAAATACCTTAAGAGAAGGCCGTAGGGTACATCAGCCGAAACGTTGTACTGATAACAATAAAGATGAGGACAATAGTCCAATTAATCCAAATAATACAATATTTATATCTTAATTTTCAATTATTTTCTCTTCGGGCATATAACATTTTTAGAATTGAAACAGAGATCTGGATAGAGGGAAGATGAAAAATAAAAATCTTTCGGTTGTCAAGAAGATCAGAGCTATTGAAAGGTCAACGGGGGTCAAAGCTAGGAAAGAGACATAACGGCGAAGATGAATCACTAGAGTCATCAACGTTGTTCTGTCACTACATGACAAGTATTTCAGGTCAACAGCAATGAAAGATCTCATGATTAAATGGAGAAGAAAAATTGTTCTCTAGGGAAACTCTCTGCGAATTGGATGAGAAGCTTGTCACTATTCACGGATTACACACACACACACACACACACACACACACATATATACGGGTTTTATAATTTGCTTGAAGCATTGTGTATATATTGGTTTGGAGGTTGATTTTGAAGGCTATCACAAAAAAAAATAAGATGAAAAGGAGTAAAAAAGATAGGAAAGAAGCCACCATAGAAAAGAGAGCCAGAAGGAAGTAGAGACAACAGCAACTCCAGCAAGAATCACTGTTTGCAGTCACTGCACCAGAGATTTCCATTCAAAAATTGGCCTGTTCAGCCACTGGCGCATGCAATAAAAAATGTGGACACAACGCCATCGTCTTTGGCAGACGAAAGGATGCCAACACCAAGAAAGACGTCCTGGCATATATCACGTGGTATAATAGTTAGAAAGTCAGACGAGCTGACCATTGAAAGTAAGTTCGAGTTTCACTTAGTGCTCAATACTTTTCGGCTTGTGCCACACTCATCCAAGCATAGTAAATAAAAATTGCTCCCCACACCCATTTACCAGTCGTGGGTGGGTAGTTTCAGATTGAGACTTAATAAATCTAAAATTATCTGAATAAATCATCAGTGTTTAATTGTGTGTCCAGGATGATGGTCAGGTGAAGGGACAAAATTAGCTTGCTTGTTTGTCAGACAAACTAATCACCGATAGAGCATGCGTTTTTTTTTTAGACTTGAGGCGTCGAGCGGGGTTCATCCTCATTGTTAAGAACGGCGCCCCAGGCTCCTTTGATTTATTGCCCTAAGAGCAATTTCAGATATTAATTAACAAATATAAAAGCTATCAACTAAAGCTTCTTTTTTGTTTTCACTTAGTCTGACTCAGTGAACGTTGGGTTGCTTACACTACCTGCTGGTAATTCTCATCAAAATACTGAACAGGCCGATTAAATTCAGTGATCGAACGATAACTGGGTTTATTTTCTGTGAAGGCGTTTTTTTTTCTGTGTTTTTTTTGTTTTTTTTGCGTAAATTTAGCGTAGGTCACAAACATCTATATATTAATTCTCGTGTTCTTTGATACACACACACACACATTCACGCACGCACACATACACACATGCACACACACACACACACACACACACACATATATATATATAAATATGAAATATAACATTTTGAAAAAACATATGATGTTTGTTATGTGATTGCTGACAGGCCTGTTTCGACCAAAACGATAAGTTGGTCTTCATCAAAGAGCGACATAGACGAGAAGAAAATATCCGTTAAAAAGACTGTTTACAAAGTCTTTTTAACGGATATTTTCTTCTCGTCTATGTCGCTCTTTGATGAAGACCAACTTATCGTTTTGGTCGAAACAGGCCTGTCAGCAATCACATAACAAACATCATATGTTTTTTCAAAATGTTATATTTCATACTGTCGGATTAATTTCCATATATTTTTCATATATATATATATTCAAAAAATGTTTTTTAAAAAGTTGGGCATTATTACGAAGCATTAAAAATATATAAATGAATGAACTCGATATTATGGAGTATTGGATTCACTTATTTTTTTAATTATTTTTTGTCATAAGTTTTCAGGTTCGTTAGATACCCTTTATCAAATGAATGTTATTACTGTTTAACGGCTTCCTTGTCTCTGTTGTTATCGACAGTGGCAGCGTCTGTGAAATATTTATAATAACGGAGAATTCCGATGTCTGCGTTCAATCCCTTCACGTGTGTTTGTAATTTTAGTTATTCTGATTGTTTTCTAGATTGCGTTGTTGGAAATGCGTGTTCTAATAAAATGCATTTGAGGTGTGTAAGGTTGTTAAAATGAAGTGCTATTGTACTATGCGGGGATTTGAGATTAGAAAACAATCAGAAACTAAATGGATTCTAAAATTACAAACACACGTGAAGGGATTGAACGCAAACATCGGAATTCTCCGTTATTATAAATATTTCACAGACGTTGCCACTGTCGATAACAACAGAGACAAGGAAGCCGTTAAACAGTAATAACATTCATTTGATAAAGGGTATCTAACGAACTCTTGATGATGACCGATTTATCGAGCCGGTCGAAACAGATTTCTGTCAGCAATTATATAACATCATTTGTTTTTTCAAAAATGTTAAATTTCATACTGTCGGATTAATTCCCATCTATTTTTCATATACATATATATAATAATAATAATAAATAAGTTAATCCACAGGCACGTGTTTCGAAGTTTCAACTCTCATCAGTGTGGCTACAATTTAACAGCTACCTCTAGCCGGGATCGAGACCTGACTGAATTTTCGTCTGCCAAGTCTCTTACCCATATGGCTATCAGAGGCTGTCAAATTTAGGAGAATATTTAATTCATACATTTCTAAGCGGAAATGAATGCACGAGAGTCCTCCAACTTTGTAAACAAAGCGAGGGTTAGCTATACGCCAGACGGTGAATTTACAATTAAATCCCTATTTAGAGGACTCAACCAAGTGGGAGTGTATATATATATATATATATATATATATATATATATATATATAATGACCTACATGAGTCAGACACTATGTACCTAGGTTTCACCTGAATACTTCTCAGCATGATTCTGACTCTGAGTCAGAATCATCCTGAAGAAAAATTCAGGTGAAACCTAGGTAGAGAGTGTCTGACTCCTGTAGGTCCTTATAATCATGCTCTACTTAGTGTATTGAGCACCTTTTACATATACAACTTAGAAAACTCCACCGGTGTTTTTTTTTGTTGGCCACTACATACGATACTGATGATTATTTTCAAAAAGTAGGGGTGCGCTGGTCTTTTCTTTTCCCCAGATGTCAGTTCGAAATGTTTTTATTATTGTGAAAAACTGAAGCATCAGGGATTTTTTAGAAGATAAAAATGTATATATATATATATATATATATATATATATATATATAGATAGATAGATAGAGAGAGAGAGAGAGAGAGAGAGAGGGGGGAGAGATGAGAGCTATCCAAAACTTGGTAGTAAGGGATGATTCTATATGTGATTTCTAAGACACTCTGTATTATTACTGTATGATCCAGTATGTATAAATACAGTGAATCTTTAAATCACTACATAGAGCTCAATGTATAATAAACTTTTTAGATTATATACAGAGCAATATTTATCTTAGAAAGGAAGGAAACACTCAACACCGTAATTCCATAATAAATTTATTTCGACCAAAATTGGTGCCTATATAAATCTAACTTGATTTAATATAGCTCCCCACAATTCAGTCTCATCAGATGGAAGATCAAGGTTTTCTTTTTAGTTTTCTTTGTTTTGTTTTGTTTTGTTTTTACGGCCTATCAAACCTTCTAGGATCATTCAAAGTTATTTTGATATCATATTGCTTACAGCACCTAGTGTAACATCTTGTATGTGTTTGTGTGTGTTTGCGCATGCGCATTTTTGCGCGCGCGTGTGTGACTGGATTTTCCATATTCCCAAGCATGTTTAACCGCTTCACTACACTTTATACTTTATCATATCGCGCCGTTCCTGTGATCGGCTTCCTCACAGGAATCCGGTTGATGGCCAAAATCAAAAATACGATCCAAAAGCTGATTACGCAGAGAGGCATAATAACTCTCTCCGTTTTTATAAACATGTATATGTTTATTTGTCCTTGCTCAAAACCACCTGTCATGCCTACGAGAGTGCACGTATCTCTGCATCAAACGATCGCTTCATAATTGCTATCATCCGAGCGAGACCCCCCCCCCCACTCCGCTGGACCTGATCGCTGTAAAGCCCCCAAAGACGGATGGATGATTGCAGTGCATCGTGGAAGGAGAATTCTGCTTTCATCTGATCGCAAAGCTCTGTCCCCGGAACGGTGCTTATTAGTACTGGTCGAATGATGGAAGAGACATCGCCGTTATAATCGATCGAATGTTCAGTGGAACTGGCAGTGTCGGCGTCCTGTTGCACAGCAGGTTGGATTTTGATAAAATTTTGTTTTCCATCGGTTTTCCTACACCATCCCTTGGTTGGTTGGTTGGTTGGTTGGTTGGATTTTACCGCATGTCAACCCGTGTGGATTATGTTATGCCAAAGACGATTAATTTTTATTAATTCTTCGTAGTACTCAATTTTTTTCAAACATAATATCTAAAAGGTACTACAAATCTGGGTCAGAGTGGACCTGGGAGTAACGATAATGAAGGGGTCCCAGAGCTCCAGAATTGAAACTTTACCATCAGATAAATTTAGCGTCATACCTAGGACATTAAGACCCTCAGCCACCACCTTTTAGCACATAAATGATATAAAGAACTGTGGTTAGTATTATCTGCGTTATTCGGACTATTGTCCCCATGTTCATTGTTATTTGTACAACGTTTCGGCCGATATGCCCTCTGGCCTTCTTCAAGGTATTTCAAAGTTCCGTGATGGCTCCCGATTACGACAAGAAAGTTCCCGAGTTCGAAAAGAAAGTTCCCGAGTCCGAGAAGGTTCCCGAGTCCGACAAGAAATACCTGAAGAAGGCCGGAGGGCATATCGGCCGAAACGTTGTACAATAATAATGAAGATGGGGACAATAGTTCGAATAACGCAGATAATACTAATCTTCAAGCCTCACCTCAAACATTCAGAGAAAAAGAACTGGGGGGTTTGCCATAAGGATAATGGGGTTGGGACAATCATATAGGTGCTAGGACTTTACATGACTATTCTATTGATCGCCTCTCTGATCGCCTGTCTAGCCTAAATAAGGGCCAAAATGGAATGTTGGATGTAATGAACTGCTCAGCCACCAGGGTTCCATCCTTAAGCATCATGGGTCACCACGCACGGCTAACAGGTGACACCATTGGGTGGGTCTTAACCCTCTGTAGAGGTGCAGTTGGTATATTCTAAAGCCCAGGTCGACAGGGCTGTACACCATTTATAGAATAATATTTTGTGGCAGCATCACCTTCAGGGTTATGTTTCGTGGTGAGAATACTTTCTCGAGTTCTGTGGATTGTGGAGTAAACCTGCATTGCCATTACTTCCACATCCACCCTGACCCGTAGTAATTGTAACTGTTAGGGAACCATCTATGGGTTAAATAGATTAAAAGCTGAATGACAAAATGTGTCTAAGGGATATGGTTTTAAAAAAATGAATACCCAAGACTGAATGAAACAAACGTCTTCGGGATAACATAACCCAACAAGGGTTGACATTCTGTAAATTCCAAAACCAACCTTTTTAAATTAACTTAGGCCCTATCATAATCAACCTTTATTACGGTCTAGTCACGCTGAAAGGACCGAGTTCAGATGGATCGCCGAAGTTAAGCAGCGATAAGCCTGTTCAATACTTAATTAAGTGACCTCCTAAGCAACAGCAGGTACAGAACTTCAGTCCTTCGTTTATCAAAAATGGCTTCATTCAGATTAGT
>CM042140.1:7784073-7819073 GCA_023376005.1 Doryteuthis pealeii
ATTAATAATAATAATAGTTGTTGTTGTTATTGTTGTTATTGATGATTGCAATGATAACGGCACAGACATTTTGTCGCATTGTATCGTGCTGCCACGAGGTCCGTCGAAGGTAGGTCATACCACGCAGTGGATATCAGTCAATCTTGGTCATAAAACCGAGACGATACCCAGTCACCCACCTCACCCACGCCTGATAAAAATAGGCGAGAAATTAGGTCACACTGTCGGGTGGGGCAGAAAAATACACCGACTGCACCTCTGCAGATGGGTAAAATCCTCCAATGGACCACCTTTTCGGCTGTGGGTTGCGATCCGTGATACTTAAGGACGGAATCTTTTGGCTCTACTTAGGCTAGTCTTGTTCGTCTGACTTGGATGCTTTCTGTGATAGGAAGTAAGTGGCTGTACATCTTCTTCTGGGCTGATTCCTTCCTTCTGGGTTGTCTATGCCCATTTATTGGTTTGTAATAATTAAGCAAGACTTTGTTATTTTACAAGACGTCTTTATTAGCCCAAAAGGTTTCTATAACCATGCGGTGAGAAGTTTGCATCTTGGGACAGACGAACATATAACGTCTAGCCCCCTTGACTAACGGCCAAAGTCTAACTATCCTAGCTTAGTCCCCTTCAGCCAAACAGAAATTGACGTCTAGGTGAACTGCCGTCAATAACTTTTTTCAACGGTTAATGGTAACTTTCAATTTACCATACCGCTATTTAAATCATACTACTCTTACAGACATAATTCGTAGGCTACCCACGAATTATGTGACAACTGATCTTAAAAGTCGAGTTGTGCAAATTGAATTGTTATCACATAACTCAAAAGATAGCTAGGTCTACGGTTTGAATTTCTTTTTTTTTTTTTTTTTGTAATCACCAATGGGGCCTTGAAGTTGGAAGTAGGGTTTTAGTTTAATAATGCAAGTATAATGATAATCAAGTCCTTTTGTTACATAATTATTAGATACCTAATATTTATGGCAATAGTGTAGAAATCAAAATGGCCGTTATAAGCTACAGCCCACGGCCTTGAAGGATGAGTGACAAGGCTTGACCTCAGTCCTAACCTTCCGGTGGATACCGTGAGAACCGGTAGAGAGGACCCTCTCTACCGGTTTAGATAGTAAGTAAGTCTCAGTCAGTTAGAAGGTAGGAGCCGAGCTCGTAGGATGTAAGTCTCACCTGCGCAGATGTCTGGGTTAGTGATTGAAAATAAAGTAACATCAAAGTAAATCGAAGTCTTGTGTTTATTACCTAAAAACTAACAATGACATAGGGCTTCTGATAAGGAGAAATCCCTACTAGAAACCAGACCCGAAGTCCCCAAGAAAGTCCAGACCTTAGAAGAGACAAGACCAAGATAGACGATCAGAATAGCAAAGCCGGCCAGAAGAAAATACGACCAGAAGTAAGAAGTAAGAAAGGGTATACAACACTTTTATGTCTTTCACGTTAACTAAACTTAATCTTCTCTTTTTAATCATACTAGCAAACATATGCGCCATCCGTGCCCAAGTATCTAAATTTCAATATAATTAAATATATCGAATTAATAAGACTAATGACATTAAATACGAACACAAAAAAGATTAATTATTTTTACTTTATTCCTATTGATTTCAACATAAAAGTACACATAGGATAGCTTTAAACACGTTTGAGAATAAAACAATAATATTAGAAATCAATAACACCAAGTAATTATTTATCAAACACGTTTTTATTAAAGCCGGTATGCAAATTATTCACACCACATACTATGTAAACATTTATTTTTAATGATATGTAAGACACATTGCAGGATTTTGAGGCAAATCTATCTCAACTAGACTTTAATAGAAACATTATTAATTAATAAGATGCTAATTAAGATTGAATAATGATTATAACCTTTCAGAATATAACGTAAATAACTAAAGGAATTGTGAAGTTGGTGTTGGCGTAGTTTCGGTTATAGATAGGCACATAATCTCCATTATAATCAGATACAGCACGCAACAAGCTGAAAGATTTCCAGCCATAAACAAAATTCAGTTTCTTTTTTCCATAAACCAAATTTTCTTAATCTTTAAACATATAAAGTAGGCAACTATCTGAAAATTTCCAAGCCAAAAATCAACAAAAAAATAGGCAACTAGCAGAAACCAAAATTACGACCTTTTTTTCCCTTAAACCAAATCTTTTTTTTTTCTTTAACCATATAAAGCAGGCAATTTCTAAGCCAGAAACCAAAGTTAAGATCTTTTTTTTACCACTAAACAAAATCTTTTTTTAATTTTATTTTAACTATATAAAGTAGTTAACTGGTTGAAAATTTCCTAGCAACAAATCAAGTTTTTTGTTCTTCCTAAACCAAATTTTTATTTTATTTAATTATATAAAGCACGCATGTTTTAATTTAATTTTTTTTATTTTTTATTACAAATGCCTTTATCTAGTCTCCGATATCTAATTTAGCCTTCGTATTGGCCCACAAAGCAAAATGAATCTGACATGTCTGCATAAAATGAACATTCATCCATTCTTTCAGTTGAATAAAGAGACCTGCTTTCTCTCCGAAAATTAAAATGAACTAGCATGACCTGTGGATATACCACAGTATGATAATTTAATTATTAAAATGTTTGGTATGTTTACTTAAGAGTTATTGCTAAATAGTTCAATACTAGCAGGACCTGTCTATATACCACAGTAGGATAATTTCAGAATTACAACATTTGATATGTTTACTTGAGAGCTATTGCTAAATAGTTCAATTTGTAAAAAGTATAATAATCTTGTTTTAAGTCTCTGTCTCCCTCTTTTTTCTTTCTTTCCTTCTTTTTATTATTTCATTATGTTCGATTGAAAGAGATTAGTTTTATGAATTCCGAGCGCTTAACCCTTCTCTTTATCTTTTCCTTGCACTCGTTCTCTCTTTATTTCTTACTTTCTTATTATATCTTTTCTGTGTAACATGTCCTTTTTCTTCCTTTTCTTTCTTTATAGAAAAACGCGATAGTCTATTATTTAGCTGAGGTGACAACACTCATAAGAAATGAAAATTCGGTGGATCAGCATCATCAAATAATCAGGATTTACCATTTCGCTTTTCATCTTGGATTATTTGGACGGCCTCATTTTTAACCAGAGGTGTTGCAAGATGATAATGGTCGTACAATTAGGAAACCCAAGTATTTGGTTTGGTTTGGTTTATGGCATATCAACCTCAGTGGGTCATTTAATGCCGACAAATTTTAAATAAAATTCATTCTTAATAGATAATCAACTTTTATAAACTCATGTTTTTCTATTTAACCCATAGATGGGAAACCCAAGTATTAATATATTAAATGAATAAATAAATAAATGTTTGTGTTAGATATGCATCAAACATCCGGGCACCCCGCTCGCTACATCCGTTAGATTTCAAAGGTCAATCGGTAAGAGTATGACCGGGTGAAAGGAAACCCGGGTGTTTCTGCCCCGGGGACTAATAATCCTACCCCACCGGAACTCAACTGACCATGTATATTTGAATTTTATATAAAAAGTAGGGGATTATCTGGATATACTCAAAACGCATAGAAAAATAAAGAAAGAAATATGAACGAGAAATAAGACTCGCCTACTTAAAGGGGCGTAGAAGACTTAAGAGCTATAGCGAAATAATTCAATGTGTAAAAAAAAAAAAGTAAAATCGACGGGGAGGCCTAAAGTCGATATCAGCCAGACAGCGAGGGAGTCTATCCCTTTTCAATAGCGCTAGACAAAGGAGATTATTTTTGGCGTCCGAGGTGGAGCGCCACACCTACCACCAGCTCCTCACTTTACCGCACAGGTTCCCGTGCTACTCATACGCTGAGTTGGCGAGGGCCGGTATCGAACCAGGAACCTTTTGATTCCTAGTCGGACGCTCTACCGGCTAAACTGCCCCCTCTCTCTCTCTCTCTCTCACACACACACACACACACACACACACACACACACACACACTTTTTTCTTTCTTTCCTTCTTTTCATCTTTTCATTGTGTTCGATTGAAATAGATTAGCGTTATCGCTTCCTCGTGATCACTACACTATTTTTCCCCTACTCTATTTCTTTCTTTCTTTCTTATATTTTTTCAGTTTAGCATGCCTTTTTTATTTCATTACAACACCCCATACCCTTGTGTTACAACTATGCCCACCTAACAAATAAATATTCTATCGCCCCCCCCCTACAAGAAAAATGTCAACAAACGCCAATGGCAACTACTCCACCCCAACATTGTTTCTCAATTAATCCGCTAGGTGGCGCAAGCAAGAACCTTTCGGTCAAGGTCAGGTTTTACCTACCACTACATCTCTGTCATCTTTAATGACATTACTGAGAGGGAGTAAAGATGTATCTTCTCTTCTTTAGATATTTACCAAGCCCTCCGAACGAGTAGGATATGGCACAAGGTCAATATTTAAGTGAAGTTTGAAAGTTTTGAATTCACAGTTTTTCTTTTTCTATACCAAGGATAAAGAGTGTTAGGATTTTATGGGCCATCTTTTAGGCTTCAAGCAAGAGCGCTTCTCCAGCGGAAATCTTTGGTAAAGAATCCTTTGGTTGTTCCTTGGTGCTCCTTAGTATTGCAAGTCCTTCGTCAATGATTGCAAATGAACGTCTCTCGGTATCAGTGATTAAGTAGTCAACCAGCCACGCATTCAAACAGTTGATTGGTTGAGGTTTAAACCACATGACCTCGCTTAGTTTATAATTCTAAGTGGTGCATTGTAGCACGGTTTATATACACCAAAATAGAGCACCTCACGTGGTGTAATGGTTAGCAAACTAGATTCGCAGACCATTGTTAGTGAGTTCGATTCTTACTGGGTGTCCCATACTTCCGGCCTTGTGCCGCATTTAAGCTAAGCTTAGTAAATAATCCAACAAAGAGCCCATTCTGTCCGACCATTTAGCATGGTTCCCCCCCTCAAACGAACAAAAAATTTTCCCTGGACTCGCGCTTGCGAAAAGGGGATAGAATCCCTCGCTGCTTGGCTGATACCGACAACAGACCTCTCCGCTGACTTTGCTATTTCTTTAAATCGTAGATAAGTAAAGAATATAATCTATCTATACAGATAAAGGTCAGTTGGTGTTTATGTATGTATGTGTGTATGTAGGTATGTATTTCCAAGAACAAAGAATGAGTCTTGTGTAATCTGTAACAAAGTCTGTAAGTCAGTTCTGGTCTTAAGAGACATATGGTGGTGCATAAGCATCGGATTTTATCATCTGATCCATCCGATACAACCGGAAGGACGTCCTTCCTATATCGTATTTGCATCAAACTTTGTGGATTTGCAGCGGGTTTGATGAGTCATTTGAGGGCTCATGAGTGGAAAGGTTCTGGTGGTGGGGCGAGGGGCGGCAATGATATGTAAATATTATAATATTGCTATGTATTTCAGGATGAAACTAGGAAAATAAAACAATTGGCGAAAAATACATAGATGAAATATCACCAGTATTTGGTTTTTGTACAACAATTATGAAGATGGATTGATGATGGACGAAACCCGAAAGACATCTAATAATAATAAATAATAATAATAATAATAATAATAATAACGGTCCCAAAAGGATTGGAAAAGGGTTTGAAAAGTCTGGAAATCAGAGGAAGGATTGAAACCATCAGAACACTGCACTGCTGCAATCTGCCAGAATACTCAGAAGAGTCCTGGAGACCTGAGGAGACTTGCTGTCACTCAGACTCCAGTGAAAGACCATCAGCTAATGCTGATGTGAAAACTCAAAAGGAGTAAATAATAATAATAATAGAGAAACTGAATCACTAATAATTGTTGC
Source organism: Doryteuthis pealeii (assembly GCA_023376005.1). NCBI lineage: Eukaryota > Metazoa > Mollusca > Cephalopoda > Myopsida > Loliginidae > Doryteuthis > Doryteuthis pealeii. The sequence continues at coordinate 7,789,899 of CM042140.1, forward strand.
ACAAAATAATGCCTTAAGAACAAATCATCTTTCGTCTGGTAAGAGACAGATTGGTCACCTCCAGCTGCGATTCAAGGATGTCTACAAGAATGATCTCAGATGCCTTGGCATTGACCCTTCCAGGTAGGAAAACTTGGCTCAGGACCGCCCTCGGTAGTGGCAGACTCTCCGTAGAGGATTGCTCCTGTCAGAAGATACCCTGACGCAACATCATGAAGCTAAGAGGTCTAGAAGAAAGCGCGACAACAAAGCACCGGCACATCAACATCTTCAGGGACAGTCTTCAAATGGACATCTGTGGTTGAGAATGTTTTTCAATCATTGGACTTCACAGTCACAGGACGCGCTGTAACTTCAGGGGCACAAAAACTTTCCTGTAGCCTTCCGAGGGTGAAATGCGAATACAATGAAGATTTGATTTATTTCGAAGACATTTAAAAATTAGAATATACATAGAAATAGCATTGGAATTCTACTTAAAAATGTCTAGCTTTTGTATATCTCAAAAGTAAACAAATCAGGCTGACTTCTGATTTAGGTCGGAAAATTAAAACGGAAAGTTTTTTGGTGGTACCCAATGACAGTTTATCTACAGTCTATGAATTAACATTTTGCGAATTGAGTTACGGCTTTAGGGGATTAAGGTTGTTTTTAATTACGTATTGCTTAAAAAATAAATAACAAAGGGCCGGGTTAGCTCAGTCGGTAGAGCGTTCGGCTAGAAACCACAAGGTTCCTAGTTCGATACGGCCCTCGCCAAATCGGTGTATGAGTAGCACAAGGATCTGTGCGGTAAAGTATGATTAAGGTCTAGCGCTATTGAAAAAGGGATAGACTCTTCGCTGACTGGCTGATACCGACTTTAGGCCGCCCCGACGACTTTACATTACTTACTATACATTTAATTAACCATTGAATCTATTATTGAGACAGTTGTTTGTGTTAATATTGCAATGTATAATTTCAATTAAACTTAGTTTAAAAAAATATTTTTCAACATTAAATGTATAGTAATTTTGGGTTATTGTTGGGTTTTTTTAAGCAATACGTAATTAAAAACAACCTTAATCCCCTAAAATCGTAACCCAATTTGCAAAATGTTAATTCATAGACTGTAGTTAAACTGTCATTGGGTACCACCAAAAAACTTCCCGTTTTAATTTTCCGACCTAAATCAGAGGACAGCCACAAATCAATACACCAGGTTTTGTCCCTCCCCACTCTATACCCAGGTGACGCTGGGTAGCCGCTTCCAGTTGCAAATAAAAGAGATTACTGATTATCTTTCCAGCCATTCGATTATCATTTGATTATCATTCCAGCCATTCATTCAGTTATTCGAAATATGTTTTTTTGTGTTTCAGTTCAGTTACTTCAGGTTGCGTAATTTCATAGGATTTTCTCTTTTCACGTAGGAAAACTCGAAATACATATTTACCAAATTAGGTAAAAAGAAAAGCAAAAAATATAAGAACAAAAGAGAAAATTCTTGCATTTTAAGATGAACTCTTGGATGGCCGCCAGTTCTGTCGTTTTGATTACTTGCTTGTCTTTTAGATTTCAATTTGCCAAGAATTCACGTTTCGTGTAATTAATTGTTTCGGGTTTTCTGAATTCCAAACAATCGGCCTTCCAAGACGCCAGAAGTAACGTTAATGTGACTTGATCGGGAATGCAAAAGAAAACAGGCCAGACGCGGTCGACTGCAATGACGGAAAAGCATCGACGTAGTCAAGCCGGATTTCCTGCATATGTTCATAAACCGTAAAGTGCATAGGTACATGTATGTATGTACACAAGTATGCAGACACACACACACACACACACACACACACATAATATATATATATATATAATATATATAATATATATATATATATATATATATATCTGTGTGTATGTATATATATTCCTAGACGAAGCTGTTGGCATTTCACATAGCGCTAATACCCTTGGGAAAGGTATGAATCCATATATTCTCCCTCCAGCTATGGGTTAAATAGTAGGACAGACTGGGCCCTTCAGCCTTGGGTCTAGGAGAGGGATAACTCTAAATTCAAAATTCCTGAGGTCGGTCGTTGATTGGGTTTGTGGCAACCCTTGATGCACCAATTCTTTCCTATCGACTGTGCCAAAAAGTGTGGATGGTCCAACACAAGCCTTCACCACTATAAACAAATCCCTGTGTGGGAGCTCATTGTGGGTATGAACCCTCATACGTCGGAAATCGACGAGAGAGTCCATATATATATATATAATATATATTATATATATATATATATATATATAATATATATATATATATATATATATATATATATATATATATATATAATCACTACTGAATCGTTCGCTCGAAACTACTACCATTCCTACAACCTCCCACTACCAATTGTTATTACTTCCCACTTCTAATTCCTTGCAACTATTCGTTCTCCTTAAAAACGAGACACGAAACCATACCATCGTTTCCTACCTGATGATGGCAAACTGTATTGCCGAAAGGGCTCGTATCGAAACCTTTGGTGGACTGTTACATCAGTTACACCCCGACACCAAAAAGATGGCCCGAAAATAGAAAGAATCAACCAAAAACTTGTCCGACAAGAATTGTCTGTACAGTTCAACAAAACTTGCATAAAAGAAAAAATGCTGCCAAATACACACACACACACACACACACACACACACACACATATATATATATATATATATATATATATATATATATACAGGTTGTAAAATTTGAAGCAAAACATCTCAGCTTAGTACAGCATTTATTAACTTGTGGGACCTGTAGATCTACCACAGTTTGATAATTTAATTATTTCAACGTTTGATATCTTTACTTAAGAGCTATTGCAAATAGTTCAATGTGTAAAAAGAATAAATCAAGAAGTCGGTCGGTCAGATTTTACGGCATGTCAATTCTCGTTGGGTTATTTTATGCCAAAGACGTTTTGTTTTATTCATTCTTATTAGCTATTCAATTTTTTCTAACTCAATTTTTCAAAACACATTTTAAAAAAACTCATTTTAAATTTATTTAACCCATAGATAGGACAATAATGGACACACACATATATCGTGTATTGTGTAGAAATAACCATTACTCTCTAGGTCAACAACTAATCTGGTCATATCAAGCCCTAGCACCTATATGATTGTCCCAACCACTATTGCCCTTATGGCAAGTGCCAACCCCTTTTATCATATATATGCTAGAAGGGGGTGTCCGAGGGTCTTAGTGTCCTGAGTATGACGTTAATTTCTATCTGATGATGAGATTCCAGTTCTAGAGAACTGGGGAATGTGGAGCACCCCTTCATCACCATGGCTACCAGGTCCACTCTGACTCGGAGTGGTAGTACCTGTTAGGGTCCAATTTATGGGTTGAATAGAAAATCATGAGTTTAAAAAAAATGAGTACCCATGAAAAATGAATAAAATAAAATCGTATTCGGAATAAAATGGCCCAACAAGGGTTGACATGCCGTAAAACCAACCAACATACCAAAAACTAATCTGAAATCAGATTCTTCCTTTGATTAAGTCGATTACCTTAGCAAAGCTAAAAAAAACAGTCTGTCCTACTATTTACCCATAGCTGAATGGAGAATATTTGGATTCGTACTTACCCTTAAAGGGTATTAACGCTATGTGAAATGCAAATAGCCTCATCCAGGATTTGAATTCGGGTAGCAGAGTCCGCTTCATACGACGATAACCATAACTCTTTGAACTCCTCTATGGTTGCTGAAAAAATAATTCTTGTACAATCTTGTCCATTTGCTTGAGAAAAAGATAATAGTCGGATGTGGTGGGGTTATTAAGTTGGGTAGAGTTTCAGAAACAGAATTATATTTGAGATATTGTTGCGTAATTGATAAACAACCAATTAATTATGTACGATAGTGAAGTAACTCAAACTAACGGTTTTGTGGAAAACAGAGAGAATTTGATTGGCACTATTTAACCCTGTGTTGACCTCTCCACTGATTCGCCAAAGCGGGCCATTAGAAATTTAGTTTAGAAAAGTCAGATTTTGCTAGGTGCTAGGACGAGTTAGATGTACGAGAATTACCATCGCCCAAATTAGCCATTTCTCATACACGTGTATTGATCTGGCATTTATAAAAAAAATAAAATGAAATATGGGGTGTAACTAAAGCAAAGTCTTGTGTTCGTTACTTAGAACAAACAATGAACCAAGAAAAATCCAGCCCAGATTCAGAATAATAAACACCAGCCAAGAAGCCAGCTACCACCCCACGCCAAGATAGAAAGATCTATCTACACAGATAACTGTACATTTTTCAATATGTTTCAAAGTATTAGGAGAAAAGGTTTGATATCCAACAGATTATATTGAAAAACATACAGTAATGCCTTTGCCTTTTGGCAGAAAATATTTTATGTTCAATCTGATGTACTGGAATCAGGGAAGAAGCTATAACATGAATTTTGGCCATTAGATAAGTAAATATTCATTCCAATCAAACTGACTAAATTGGTTATTCCAATTTATAGAATCATTTTAAAGTTCTTTATCTAATTTCACCATAAAAATAAAGCAGTACGATTGCAATTTTTTGTTGTTTGTCTTTAGATAACTGTTATAAGTGATACACCCTATAAACTAATGGAATGCGCCGACAGGTTACTATAAGTAACAGGGCCAATTGTGGCTTGGCAGTAAGCCAATGCAAGTAAGCCAATGCGAGTAAGCCAATAACTCTATTTGTCGGACGTAATTTCCATTTATCTGTATTGTATTTGTCTACTTTCTGTTAATACATTTTTCTACATTTGTTACCCGTCGTTTTGTTCTTATTTGACCCCTTAAAACCTCACAACAATAACTCAATAAATTAACTTTTATATTCTTTCAGGATTGGAGAGCCAGCCATTGAAAAATTGAAACAATAACAAAAATTAACTTTGCAGCTATGCATTGGATACAATAAATCTGTTACAAAATGCAGTTTGTGAACCACCATTCACAGAAGGATTTTTTAAAAAAATGAACTTCGAGAATCCTTAAGAATTGGTACTAAGCTGGACTTGCCGGATTTGCCCTCACATTCTCAACGTGTTGAACGAGCAGTCACGTTAAAAACAGAAGCTTCCAAATCAGTATATGGCTTTGAAGCGAGGCACAGGCATATAATTACAAAAGTTGTGCCATAAACTGTGACCTATGAGAGCTATTTGACTCTATATATTAGGCAATAGTAAACTATTATTTGTTTTTCCATATTTGTTTTTCTTTTGTTTTTTCATTCATGAGATAAAAAAATGAGCTGTTTTTCTATTTTTAATCTATTCACTGTTATTGCTTAATTAATGGGTAACAGTATTTGGGAGCCGTCACTGATAATGGGGGGGGGGGTATATTTTTAAGTTGAATTTTAGTTATAATTTATTCATTTCATTTTGATAAAATGACAACATTCCCTGCTTTAAATACGGAAATTGTAAGTTTTCTGATCAATTTTTGGCCAAAAGTTACAAACCCGAGAATTTTTCAGGGCATTTTTGTCTGCGATCTTCGTTGCCATTTCCTCAAAAATTGGTACAAGATCGAATTTTTTGGTATCAGTACTTAATAGACCAAGACACAACTTTTGATTTCTCATAAAATTTGATATTTAAACTGTGAAAAATTGACCTATCCTAATGGGTATATAATATATATATATATATATATATATATATATATATATATATATATATATAATATATATATATATATGGGGTGTTCGGGATAAAGTTTAAAAAATTAAGAGTCGTCGGGGTGGCCTAGAGTCGCTATCTGCCAGAGATCGAGGGAGATCCCAGTGCTACTGGTACGCTGAATTGGCGAGGGCCAGCATCGAACCCGGAACCTTATAGTTCCTAGTTGGATGCTCTACCGACTGAGCGCTAAACTGGCCCTTATATATATATATATATATATATATATATATATATATATATATATATATTATATATGAAGTAGTCAAATAGCTCTGTCTATAGCTCTGCTGATAAGGCCTAATGGGCTGAAATGTACATACAGAGATGACTTTTTCTCAATTTGTTTACGCTTTACATTTAAACCGATATGCACGCCTAATTTATTTAGTTATAATTAATTAATTAACAAAATTAGTATGACTTTAATTAAGCACATAATCTCCCCCCCCCCATATATTATATATATATATATATATATATATATATATATATATATATATATATATGATAGATTTCTGTATTGACTAGAGAGAAAATTGTGGCTATTGTCGTTGGCAAATAACTTGGTTATTTTAATGCTCCCTCTCTCTCTCTCTCTCTCTCTCTCTCTCTCTCTCTCTCTCTCTCTCTCTCTCTCTCTCTCTCTCTCTTCAGAAAGTAAGAAAAAAATACGAAAATAAGCACAAAATGGTTGAAATCGACGATGTTAAGTCCAATCCCAACAAAAAAGTAGAAAAACGAATAAAAACTGAAGTTAGATGAATTTATCACGAGCTTTGCCAGCGGTTGAAGGATACAAACACACACACATACACACACATGCGCAAACGTGTACACACACACACATGCACACACACACACACATGCACACATATATACACACATACACACACGTTCACACACACAAACACAAAAACACACACAGACAAGCACCCAAACACACACACGCACACAATCAGACTTATACAAACACAAGCACACACACTCAAACACAGACACACACGCACACAGAAACACAAACACAAACACACAAACACTACACACACAGAAACACACACACACTCACACTACACACACACACTCACACACTCACACACACACACACATACACAGAAACACTACACACACACACACATACACACACACGCACACAGTAACAGAAACACAAACACATACACAGAAACACTACACACAACACACACACACACACACACATCCACTACACACACAAACACACACACACATACACAAACACACACACACACTCACAGAAACACAAACACAAACACATACGCACAAACACTACACACACACACACACTCTCACACAACAAAAACACACACACCCAAAAAAATTGGATATAAACGGTGAGGTTGTCATTTAACCTGTGGCCGGTTCGTGACTAATGTAGTAGTGGAGAAATAAGGCGGGGTATGTGTAGGGGGTGACAGAGAGGAGAGAGCAGATCAGTAGTCGGGAGAATATAAAATGTGAGGTGAGGGGAGGTGCGATTCAGTGGTCGGTCGGTCGACCCAGGTTATAGGGAAAGGGCGAAAACAGAAAGCCATTTTTGTGTTCAGCCCACGTGTTGACCGCAAGGACAAATTAGATGAAACGGTTTCGAATTTGTCCACAGCTCCGAGGCCGTATAAAAGAACCCTGATTAAGTGAGGATCGAGCATGAAGGTAAAAAAAAAAAAAAAAAGAAAAGAAAGAAGAAAGAAAAGAAACATGATTCGGAAAAATGATGAAAAGAAGCTGGTAGAAAAACGATGAAATATCCCCCCCCCCACCACACACACTAAAAAAAAAATGATGGTAGGTTAAAATTAACGGGGTTCTAAAATAAGTAATAAAAAAAGTTGTGTCTCTTCAGGATGTAATGAATATAAAGCTTTCTAAAGCAGACCAGCCATTTTGATTCCATCTGGAAACTCTATCCACGAGGCCTTGTGCCAACTTTAGATATATACTTATTTAAGATTTCTAATAAAGATTTATGTTAGGTATACCCAAGAATTCGGCTTTAAAAACGAATCAAAATTAATTAAATTGATTATTTAAGGTCAAATGTTTGTCTAAGTCGAAAAGTAGTAACTTAATGAGCATCAGTAAAAAATTTTTTTTTTTAAATATTACGCTTGTAATTTATTTTTTATACATTTAAAACTATTTTTTCCGTAAATTTCGATCGCGTTTGGCCGTAAACGCCGCTTAAAATCCGGGTTTACAAAATAAATTGTAACATTCGCGATTGAAAAAAAATTACCACAAAATCAGGGAATTATCCGATTTTAATGAAATTTTCAGTATTGATTTATCAATGAATGAATTTAATAATGCATTAGTTATTTTATTTCAAAACTTTAATTAGGTATTTCTGCTATGATGAATATATAAAATTCATTTAAAAATATGAGCAGCATCATTTTAAGTTTAAAAATGTCATATTATTAGATTCCAAAAAATATCTTTTTTAATAATACTTTACTTTTGTAAAATTTGGTCGATAACTGTATTGGAAATATAGCGTCCCCGCTTTTAAATGGAACAAATATTGATGTATATTTTTTCTTTCATAAAATAATAGCCAATTAAATAATCATCAAAATGTGTAAAAAAAAATCTCCCCAAATTATTTTTTTAGTTTTTATTTTCATTTTATTTTCCGATTTTCGGTACTTATTTACTACCCGAGCAGATTCTTAATTTTTTTTCTTCTATTCACACCTTCGGTATTTTGTCTTTTTATTATGCAGAAAAAAGTATCAATCACATATATAACACCCCGATATTTTGAACCCCAAAAACAAGGCGGGGTCAAAATTAAGTTTTGAAATAAAATAAATAATGGTTTATAAAATTCATTCATAGATAAATCAACACTGAAAATTTCATTAAAATTGGAGGATTCCCTGATTTTTTGGGGGTTTTTTTTTAACGGGGTGGGGGGGGGGTTGTATTGAAAAACACGGATTTTCTTATCGACAAATTGGGTATACGTAATTTAAGTATGTAGTTATTTAAGCACATAGAAGTATGGGACACCCGGTGTGGATCGAACTCAGTAATAATGATCTGCTAATCTAGCTCGCTAACCGTTACACTACGTGAGGTGCCCAATACTTTAGTATATAATATGGAAATAAATTTTAAAAACTTAAATTTAAATAAAATAATACCGGAAGTAGTAAGAGTTGGGAGTGAAGCGAAAAATAGAAAACTTGAAAAAGATTCTATCTATGATATTTTTGATAGAATTTGAATATTCCCATCTCTTTTTTATTCAATAATACTAAGAGTTAAATGCTAAGCCATTGACTAAATTCTAATCTTAATATAATGGAGATTGTGTGTTTTTCTGTCATTAACCGAAACTATATCACCACTCGTCATAATTCCCTTTGTCTATTTTAAACATACATTTTTTTACATTATTAATACTGTTGGTTATGTCTATGATATGATGTAGAGGGAGTTAAATCAAGATTATTATAATTTTTACATATTGAACTAATTGTAATAGCTCTAAAGTAAACATATAAAACGTTGTATTAATTAGATTACTGTTGTATATCCACAAGTCCTGTTAATATCCGTTTAAATGTATAACGTTTCATTATAAAATGATAAAATCCTAATATCTTTGGTTGAGAAGAAAAAGATCTTATTCATAAAAAAGGAAATAAAGGACAAAATGAGTTAGAGTGTTAAATCAAGATTATTATACTTTTTACATATTGAACTATTTCGCAATAGCTCTTAAGTAAACATGTCAAACGTTTCCGGTTTAACTCAGTCGGCAGAGCTTCAGCCTAGGAATTTCAAAGTTCCGACTTCAATACTGACCCTTGCCAACTCAGCGTATGAGTAGCACAGGGATCTGTGCGGTAAAATGAAGAGCTAATGGTACGTGTGGTGCTCAACCCCAGATGCTAAAATAATCTTCTTGGCCTTGCGCTAGTGAAAAGAGGATAGACTCGCTCGCTGTCGGGCTGATACTGACATTAAGGTAACCTTATCGACTTTACTTACATTTGAACTTCTCGGTTAAATTTTCCCCCTTTTTTCATTCAACAAAAATATGTGCCTGATGAAGACCGGGGTTTGTAAAAATGTCTTTTACAAATGTCTTCATTTTAATTCTAGAATGATTGGGCCGGGTTAGCTCAGTCGGTAGAGCGTTCGGCTAGAATCCACAAGGTTCCTAGTTCGATACCGGTCCTCGCCAAACTCAGCGTATGAGTAGCACAGGGATCTGTGTGGTAAAGTAAGGAGCTGACGGTAGGTGTGACGCTCCACCTCAAACGCTAAAATAATCTCCTTGGTCTAGCGCAAGTGAAAAGGGAATAGACCCCTCGCTGATTGGCTGATACCGACTTTAGGCCGCCCCGACGACTTTACTTTACTTACATTTTATAAACTTCACAGGTTGAAACAGATATCTGTCAGCACATTATCCGATATTGTTTTTCTACTTCAATACCTCATATTGAATTAAGTATTAAACTTTATGGAATTGGGGTATTCTGTAAGTGGGGTATTCTGTAAGTGGGGTATTCAGTAAAACTCGGAGTTAGTAAAATTAAAGATGACGAGGGAAGGTTCAGTATAAAAAAAAAAAAAAAACGACTCAAGGAACAACAGCAAAGGTTTTGGAAACGTAAGGGGTTCCTTTCGATTTCTGTTGAGAAATGACCACTGGAACCCAATGATTGCAGGCTATAGACGTGAAAATGTTTAAATGGCCGAAGGGGGTAGGAGAGAGACGGACAGAGAGACAGAGAGACAGAGAGACAGAGAGGTTGTTGTGTGGTCGTCGTCGTCTTCGTCATTGTTGCGCTTTTTGTGCTGTGATCATTCCTGCAGCTGATTGGTATGTGATTAGCACCCCATCTTGCATCACAAGTAGCCCTCCCCGAAGATATGCCGATATTCCGTACTCCTGGGACGCGGTCAAACATCTCACAAGAAGGTTAAAATAGGTATCCAATGGGTGAGTCATTGTATATATATATATATCAAGGAACAGTTATATTACATGCATATCAGGGGCATAGAACAGCTATATTACATGCATACAAAACATATATATATATATATATATATATATATGTGGTGTGTGTGTGTGTGTGTTTGTATGTGTGTGTGTGTGCGTGTTGTGTGCGTGCGAGAGAGAGAGAAGAGAAAGAGAGGTGAGAGAGTCTGTGTGTGTAAAAGAGAGTAAGTGAGAGAGAGAATGAGTGTGTGTGTGTGTGTTGTGTGTATGCATGTATGTGAGTGTGTGTGTGTGTGTGTGTGTATGTGTGTATGTTAAATATTTTTTTCCGTTTTACTTTCATTCTAAACAATTTCTATTCCCTTTTTCTCTCTCTATCCATCTATCTTTATATCTGTCAGTTTGTCTGTCTGTCTCTCTGCCTACCTGCTTCTTAATACAGCACTTGCACCCGTAATCCAGCACTTTATTTTCAATTCTCCAATATCAAATAACTACAAACACACACACACACACACACACACACACACACACACACACACATATATATATATATATATATATATAGATAGATAGATAGATAGAGAGAGAGAGAGAGAGAGAGAGATAGAGAGAGATTGATAGATAGATAGATAATATGGAGGATAAATTATTTAGTACAAATTGCTCAATATCATGGATTGAGCATTTATATCTAAGTTAAGGTAGCGTGGACATGGAGTCAATTTGCTCAGAAGATCGCATAGGCGAGAAACTGTCAGTAACCAGGCGTCGTTGACTTTATGTTCCCGTTACCTTAACACACACACATATATATATATATATATATATATATATATATATATATATATATATATATATATATTATAATAATTTTGGAACTTTAAAAATCAGAAGCATTATAGTAATTTTGGAACTTTAACATCTTTCTTCAAATACGCTGTGGACTTGTATATTATTTTAACAGTTGAAATATATCCTAAACAATTTTGATACCCACTTTACACTTTTATATAATTTTACAACAAACTCTTTTGAGTTTTACTAAAAACTATAATGCTTCTGATTTAAAAAAATAAAAAATAAAATTTATTTTATTTTTAAAACAGAACACGCATTTAAAAAAAAATCTTCAGCAGTTGAATATAGCGTTCGTTTTGTAAACAGTCTTTTAACGGATATCTTTCTTTTCCCGTCTATGTTGCTCGAAGACCAGTTTATCGATTTGGTCGAAACAGATTTCTGTCAGCAATTACATAACATCATTTGTTTTTTCAAAATATTAAATTTCATACTGTCGGATTAATTTCCATCTATTTTTCATATATATATATATATATATATATATATATATATATATATATATATATATATATATGTCTATCACTATCTTGACAAAGAGGGACATATGCTCCCCGAAATATCGGTAAATAAATGGGATTTAGAACACAGTATTCAACATCTAGTCTCTGATCTTCATTTATTTCATTCATTTCTTTCATGCTTGGAAACAACCCCAAATTATTTTTTCATTACACACTCTCTCTCTCTCTCTCACACACACACACACACACACACATATATATATATATATATATATGTGTGTGTGTGTGAGTGTGTGTGTGTGTATAGACTCATCAGATATATTACTACAACATCATAATATATATATATAGAAAGAAAATATCTCTATTAATAATGGAGATTAGGTCTCTATTTATCTGTAACAAAAACTACGTCACTGCTTACGTCCCAATTACCAAAGTCCAAATACATAGAATAAAGAAAAATTATTACTAATAAAATAAATAAAGGCTATTCCTAATAATTTAACGTTTGAATCCTTTATTTAATAAACTATATAAATAAACTTTAATAAATAAACTATATAAACTAAGAAATTAATTAAAAATTGTATTAATTTAAATTAAAAATTATCTGCCAAATTTGTAATCAATTTTTAAAATTATTTTTTACTCTCGCCCTTTTTTCAGTAACAAGAAGTTAACTAAAAGTTTATAAATAAATAAATGCTTACAATTTCGTGTAAAATTTGAGTAAAATTTTGAAAATAATTAATTAATTAATAATTAATAGATGTACGCAATATTTTATGGTCATTACGTTAGTACTTATCGATTTAGACAAAGTTTGACCTAAAATAATAGATTTAATTATTTTTAATTCGCTTTAAAAACTCGTAGAAGCTAATTTTTTGCCAGTCCCTAATATATGTATAGACTCATCAGATATATTACTACAACATCATATATATACATATAGAAAGAGAATATCTCTATTAATAATGGAGATTAGGTCTCTATTTATCTGTAACAAAAACTACGTCACTGCTTACGTCAAAATTTATGTGTAAAATTTTTAAAATAATTAATTAATTAATAATTAATAGATGTAGGCAAGATTTTATTTGAGGGGGACAGAACAAGTTTCTTTTTCAAATTGTCTTAATTTTTTACCCCTTTAATAAATTTAATAATTTTACATATTTATGGTACAAACTGTCTGACATTGAATTTTTAACTCCCATTCCTCTCAGACAATATATTTAAAAAAATTAATTTTTGCACCGCTCGGATGGTGTTTTTTTTATTTTTTGCTAGTATGTATAAAGAGAATTTTATAAATATGAACGTCTGTTTGATCAGTTCATTATGTTTACCGCGGCGTCATTTCAAACTGGACAATTGAAATTTGTCGCCATGAATTTTCCTTTGGTCATCGTCTGTCTGATGGAAGAGGAGCCATCTTTGACAGGTCACTGGGGTTTTGTCATTTACAAACAGGTCACTTCACCTCACCTGAATACAAAGAAGAAGAAGAAGAAGAAGAAGAAGAAGAAGAAGAAGAAGAAGAAGAAGAAGAAGAAGAACTAACACAAAAGCAAATGAATCTCTCAATTAGAAAGATGGCTACGAGAACTAAAATAAATATAAACAAACCATAAAAAAAATGAAGTCATGTTGAAAGCTGTCAAAATGGTGACTCAACCTTTGACTGAGCACGAATTTAAGACATTCTATTCGCCATGACCCATCCGTCTTTGATCAGGGATAAAAGACAAAAGTCAGAGGAAGTAGTTTTAGTATCGGGTTTGTATGGGGATACCATCATCATCATCATCACCATCATCATTATCATCATGTCGCGCCAGTACTACTGATATCCATGAAAATCTCTCGCCAACCGTCCCTACCATTCATAGGCCTCGGGGGGTCCTCTTCGCAGCATTCAGCGTGCGCTCAGAAATGGGAAATGTAGATCTTTGTTGGGCGGTCCACACTGGCTTGCCCATGTGCTGGTTTCCATTGGAGAAAATCACTTATGAGTTCGTCCTTGCTTCTCCAGCCGTGCCCAGCATGTCTTGTTCGTCTCATTCGGATGGTCTGTCTGATAAGAGGCAATGGCCGTACATTTGCTTTCTTGTAGGCTCTTATCTCCACGATTTGTTTAATATCGCGTTATAATTCTTGTGTAGCTCCCATCTAGCTTATTCTCTAGGCGCTTCGTTAGAGTCCAAGTGGTGCAGCCATACAATAACACTTGGTTCGTTGGTTGGATTTTACAGCATGTCAAACCTTAGGTTATTTCATGCCGAAGTCGTTTCTGTTTTATTTATTCCCTTTGCGTATTCAATTTTTGTTAAAGTCAATTTTTAAACCACATTTTAAAAAACATTTTGATCTATTTAGCCCATATATTATTTACCAACCCCTCTGCACGAGCAGGATGTGACACAAGGTCAATTTCTTAAACGGAGTTCAACAGGTTTGAATTCAGAGTTTTCCTTCTCCTAGACTGGTTGCCTAACCAAGGTTAAAGAGCCCTGTCTGCCCTACTATTTACCCATAGCTGGAGGGTGAGTAGGATTCATACCTTTCCCAAGGGTATTAGCGCTAAGTGAAATACAATTACAATGGGCTATTTTAGCCCATATACGAGACCTTAACAGGTACTACTATTCCCAGACAAAATGGACCTAAGAGTAATACAATGAAGGGGTACTCCACAGCTCCAGAATTGAAACCTCACCACTAGATGCAGTTTAACGTTCATAACCAGGATACTAAGAGCCACAGCCAACGCCTTCTAGCACAAATATACTAAAATGGATCGAGACTTTGCCATAAGGCAATAGGTTCTGACCAATCATATAGGTATTTGGGCTTGACGTGACCAGCCGATTGATAGGAGGGGCCTCTCCGACCAGCCTAAATAAGGGCCAAAGTGGAGAGTTCCATGTCATTGACTGCTGTCACCAGGATTGTAGAATCACAAGGTAGCCACCCACAGCCCACAGGTTGTCCCATTGGTGAGTGTTAAGTTCAATTCAACCGATTCTTTTTTTGAGTGGAGATGCCTAAGGAGTCATAACAAAGAAATAGATGAATAAAGACACGCTACCACGGCTAAACCAGTTCAGGGAGAAGACACAATATTGTGTAGCGTAATTAAAACGGTCTATAGAAAATTTTAATTGAAAAGAAAACTGTGATCAAATTTCTGCGTAAAGAGCAAGAAAAAAACTAAATAAGAACAAAAGGAAATATTTTTTGTGATTCTAAGCTCTCAATGTATGTCAGCCAGTAACCAGTCAATGACCCCTGAACTAGATAAAAAAATCGGAAGTGCCAAATTTTCTGCAGAAGACCGGGAATGGATTTGTCCCTTCCCCCAAACGTGGGACCAAAAACGGAAGTAAAGGGAATTCTGTCTTTTTTCGCTGGATCCCGTTAGGAGACGGGCGTTTGTTTTGGGTTCCGTTGTGATGTGTTTTGACTGACCGTGAGCAGCGAGCATACAAGTAATAAATCTAATGGATGATAGAAAAGTTTGACCTCTCTCTCTCTCTCTCTCTCTCTCTCTAGATAGTTATTATATGTATATATATATATATATATATATATATATATATATATATATGATGGACTCTCCCGTCGATTTCGACGTATGAGTGTTCATACAATGAACATCCACACAGTGATTTGTTGATAGTGGTGAAAGTTTGTGTTGGACCATCCACACTTTTTGGCACAGTCGATAGGAAAGAATTGGTGCATCAAAAGTTGCCACAAACCCAATCAACGACCGACCTCAGGAATTTTGAATTCAGAGTTATCTCTCTCCTAGACTGGTTACCTACCCAAGGCTGAAGAGCTCAATCTACCCTATTATTTAACCCATAGCTGGAGGGAGAATATATGGATTCATACCTTTTCCAAGGGTATTAGCGCTATGTGAAATGACAACAGCTTCGTCTAGGAATATATATATATATATATACAATAACTATCATCAAATCTTGCATTTTGAGCAAAAATAATTGACATTTGATTTATATTTGTGAAGATAATTTTTTAAAATAAAACTTAAATAGTAACAACATAATATTCTTTCTGTTTTTTTTTATTAATTTATTTTAAGCATTTAATATTTTAAATATGAGAACTTTTTTTCACCAGGCTGGATCAATACTCTCTCTCTCTCTCTCTGTCTCTCTCTCTCTCTCTCTCTCGCTCTGTTGTCTGTCTGTCTGTCTGTCTCTCTCTCTCTCTCTCTCTCTTCTCTCTCTCTCTCTCTCTGTGTGTGTGTGTGTGTGAAAAGAAACCACGAAGCGAGCGACTTTCGTATGTTATTTTTTTGTCGGAACGTACTGCCCATGTGAATGTTGTTGTGTCTGTGCGACTCACTAGCTAACCCTCTTACTATTACGTGACTTGAACCTTTTATCGCGCTGTGACAACTTTCTATGAATAAATACAACCCTCACAGGCGCCTTACAGGCATGAAAATGAGTGAAACAAAAAGGAAAATAGTCTCCACAGCCTCGAGAGTCAGAAGGAAGGAGAGACAACACTAGCCATCATTATTTTGTGTGCAGTCAATTCACCAGAGACTACCATTCAAGAATTGGCCCGCTTAGCCACTCGTGTGGGTCTAGATGAAAATTCTTGACAAACTACTACAAGAAAATGTAAATGCGATCACACAATGAACGCCGTTCCCTAACCTCTAAGGATAAAATAACCCTTAACGAGTTGACGTGGCGTTAAAATCAATCAATCATGCTAATTGCTCTACTTGCAGTCAACTGAAAATATGGTGTGAATTGATAATCTTGGTTAAATGTTGCTTCTGGTGGCTTTTAGGTGAGGATGAGTAAACACAGATGCAATAAGAAAATAAAAACAATAAAAAGAGGAAAGACATAAGTAAAAAAGTAGAAGAGTGAAAAAAATATAAGTAAAAAAGGGAGGATTTTTAAAGAAAAAAAGAGAATGTATGTGTGTGTGCGCGCGTGCGTGCGTGCGTGTATATATATATATATATATACACATACACACAACACACACACACACACACACACATATATATATATATATATATATATATATTTTTTTTCTTTCAAAATTCCTCCTATTTCGCTTTTTTCCCGTATTCTCATATTTATATATGTATATATATACACACACACAGACATATATATATATATGTGTGTGTGTGTGTCTGTGTGAATGATTGTAATTATATAAATATATAATATATATATATTCTTTTTTTTTATTTCAAAATTCCTCCTTTTTTACATAGCTTTTTTCAGTATTCTCACACACACACACACATACACACACACACACACACACACACACACACACACACATATATATATATTCTTTCTATTTTTCTTTTAAAATCCCTCCTTTTCTACATAGCTTTTTTCAGTCTTCTTTATATATATATATATATATATATATATATATATATATATATATATATATATATATATATATATATATAATATATATATATATATATATATATAGAGAAATAACAATAAATCAAATATAAAAAAAAGCGGACGGTACAAAATAAAAACAAAATGAACCTGTCAATAAGAACGATGAAAAAAAAAAAAAATTCTGCAAATAACGTCAATGTAGGGGAGTCGAATAAAAAAGTTGAAAGGACAACATAAGAACAGGGATTAGAGTTTGTAATCAAGGTAGGGTGAGAATGAGGGAGAGGAGGGGGGAGGGGAGGAGGGAGAGGAGGGGAGGGAGGAGGAGGATAAAGAAGAGGAGGGGTGGAAGAAGAAGTGTAAAAGAAGAGAGGATAAGATAGGGATGGAAAGTGAGAAATATGCAAGGGGGAGGGTGTGTGTGTGTGTTTGCGCCGAGGGAGAATCGGGAAGGGCGAAAACAATCATAAAACGCGGGAAGGTTATTGCAAGAACGTAAAGACAGTGAAGAGGAGACGGATTAACAACAACAACAACAACAACAAACATGAGTGTATATATATATATATATATATATATATATATGTATATATAAGAGTACGTAAATAAACAATGTGTTTATTTGATATGGCTTTTAGCCGACATTTTTGGAGGATATGTGCTTAATTGAAGTCATACCTAATTTTGAAAATAAATTAGTTAATAATTGATGAATTTAGGCAGGCATATATGTTCAAATGTAAGGCTAAACAAATCGAAAAAAATGTCAATCCCTGAATGTACATTTCGACCTATTAGGTCTCATCAGCAAGGTAATAGACATGAGACCTAATAGGTCGAAATGTACATTCAGGGATTGACAATTTCTCGATTTGTTTAGGCTTACACTTGAACATATATGCCCGCCTAAATTCATTAATTATTAACTAATTAATTTTCAAAATTAGGTATGACTTCAATTAAGCACATATTCTCCATATATTTATATATATATATATATATATATGTGTGTGTGTGTGTGTGTGTGTGAGTGTGTAGTATGAGTATCTGTGTATTAGTGTATGTGTACGAGTGTATATATGTGTGTGTGTATGAGTTTTCAAGATGCAGTTCTAAACAGCAGCAAACATGTGTATGTGGTTTTATGTGTGTGTATAGATATGTATGTGTGAATGTGTACGAGTGTATATGTGTGTATGTGTGTATGGCTTTTTCAAGAAGTAGTTGTAAACAGCAGCAGCAACAACAAACCTGTGTATGTGTGCATATATGTGTATACACACACACACACACACACACACACATATATATATATATATATATGTGTGTGTGTGTGAGTGTGTAAGTACGAGTGTATGTGTACGCGTCTATATGTGTGTATGTAGTAGGAAGCGCGTGTGTAATGGTTAAAGTCATGGGAAATGGACACGTCGCCCCGAGTTCAAATCCTGGCAATTGCATTTCACTTAGCGCTAATACCCTTGGGAAAGGTATGAATCCTACTCTCCTTCCATCTATGGGTAAATAGTAGGGCAGACTGGGCTCTTTAACCTTGGTTAGGCAACCGGTCTAGGAGAAGGAAAACTCTGAATTCAAACCCATTAAACTCCGCTTAAGAAATTGACCTTGTGTCGCATCCTGCTCGTGCGGAGGGGTTGGTAAATATATATATGTGTGTATGTATGTATGTATGCGTTTTCAAGAATCAGTTCTAAACAGCAGCAGCAGCAGCAACAACAAACCTGTATATGTGTGTATACATGTGTATATATGCGTGTATACATATATATGTGTAAATGTGTATGTATGTGTGTACGTGTATGAGTGTATATGTGTGTATGTATGGATGTATGTATATGGCTTTTCAAGATGCAATTCTAAACAGCAGCAGCAACAACAACAACAACAACAACAAACATGTGTATATATATGTGTGTATACATATGTGTCAATGTGTATGTGTGAGTGTACGTATATGAGTGTATATGTATGTATGTACGTATGGATGTATGTATATGGCTTTTCAAGAAGCAATTCTAAACAGCAGCAGCAGCAGCAACAACAACAACAACAACAACAAACATGTGTATATATATGTGTGTATACATATATGTGTGAATGTGTATGTACGAGTGTACGTGTATGAGTGTATATGTGTGTATGTATGTATGTGTGTATGTATGTATGTATACGACTTTTCAAGAAGCAGTTCTAAACAGCAGCAGCAACAACAACAACAACAAACATGTGTATGTATGTATATGTGTGTATACATATATGTGTGAATGTGTATGTATGAGTGTACGTGCATGAGTGTATATGTGTGTATGTATGTATATGACTTTTCAAGAAGCAGTTCTAAACATCAGCAGCAGCAGCAACAACAAACATGTGTATGTATATGTGTGTATACATATATGTGTGGATGTGCATGTATGAGTGTATATGTACGAGTGTATATGTGTGTATGTGTGTATGGGTTTTCAGTTCTAAACATCAGCAACAGCAGCAACAACAACAACAGCAAACATGTGTATGAGTGCTATGTGTGTGTATACATATATATGTGTGTGAGTGTATGTATATGAGTTTCCAAGAAGCAGTTCTAAACAGCAGCAGCAGCAGCAGCAGCAACAACAACAACAATAATGAAAGATGTTGTGGCTGGAGTAGGGAGTTTGATTTAAGAGAGTTTGGGCTTCGACGAATAGAAATCGATAACTTGCTTTTATGTAAATTGCTTGAGTTTCTCCTCGGGTTTGTCATTTTTTTTCGCCCCCGATCGACGCTCTATTGCTAACGTTACGTCTCTTCATTTCCACCAATTCTCACAAAGTCTACACATCGACTGTTTCGACTACTCCTGCTGCTGCTGCTGCTGCTGCTTGCTTCCAATTCATTTAGATGGCTACGTAGAGGATTTTGAATGCTGATTTTATAGGCAGGTACTCTTTTGTGCTTAAAAGTTTGCCGCTACAAAAGCTTCCGACTTCATTTTTCACTGTTTAATTCTGCTTTGAATTAATCTATACATATATAAAGAGCAGTCGCATGTATGTATGTATGTGTGTATATATGTATGTATGTATGTATGTTCGGCTGAAACTGCGAATATATATATATATATATATATATATATATGATAGTCATATATATATATGGAGAAAGGTAGACAAACACGGGATATTGTAGAAAATGGATGTTTATTGTAGGTAGTGATGTCGACGACCAACGTTTCGGTCTGTTAGACCTTCTTCAGGACTTTAGGAATAGAGTTCTTGCTTGAGTGGTGAACATTCCTAAAGTCCTGAAGAAGGTCTAACAGACCGAAACGTTGCATCGTCGACATCACTACTTATAATAAACATCCATTTTCTACTACATCCCGTGTTTGTCTACCTTTCTCCACATACTGTCGGATAATCTCATATTTCTCCCATATATATATATATATATATATATATAATATATATATATATATATATATATATATATAAGTAATTGGTAATTTGCTTGAAGCATTGTTAAATATGTTATTATATATTAATGATTTGAAGGCCAATACAATGCACTTAAAAAATAAAAACAAAAAGATGTTTTTTGTCTTATCGATTTCAAAGTAAACTTTATCTATAAAGTTTAAAGTTATTTAATATTTTAAATTTGTGACAACATTTTTTCACCAGGCTGGATCAATGCAAGGTCTTTGTTTACGTATGGATTCTAATGGCGCATCCTGCGAGGATCTAACTCACGATTCAGTAATAATGGATCTGCGAGACTAACTTTTTGTTCCACTGCTTCTACCTAGGTGACGCTGGGTAGTCGCTTCTGGTAGAAAAATAAAGGAAAAAGAATAAGAATGATACAAACGGATGTATATACTTATCTAACCCTTTCGCCCCGAGAAGGATATGACACAAGGTCAGTATTTTTAGCGCGATACTGTAGAGGGACCGGTTTAGCTCAGTCGGTAGAGCACCCGCTTAGGAATCGCAAGGTTCCTGGTTCGATACCGGTCCTCACCAAATCAGCACAGGAGTAGCAATGATTGGGTAATCCGATCTGTGCTGTAAAGTGGGGAGCTGAGGATAGGTATAGCACTCCACCTCAGAAAAAAAAACAATCTCCCTGGTCTAGCACAAGCGAAAAGGGGATAGACATCCTCGCTGTCCAGCTGATACCGACAATAGGCCATTCCATTTAGAGTTTTCCTTCTCCCTGTCTAACCAAGGTTAAAGAAACCAGTCTGCCCTACTATTTATCCATAGTTAGGGGGAGAACAGACTGACCCCTAGACATCACTAACAGTCACTAGCACTCTGGGTCAGAGTGGTAACATGCACATGGTCCTCTCGAATATGAATAACTTTTAAGCAGATCTAGTTGACCTATAAACAGAACCCTAACAGGTACTACCACTACCGGCCAGAGTGATGTGTTAGATGAAGTTCTTTACAATTAGCATTCATTTCAGTGTTTTCCTTCTCCTCGACCGGTTGTCTTTCCAAACCTAAAGAGCCTAGTAGGTCGAACATTTTTCTACTTCATCGTACTAGTGTTACATTATGAAGAGGTCCTATAAATTATGTACGGTAGTGTAGAAATTAAAAATAACGGTAATTCTGAATCACGGAAAAACCGTAAAAGTAAATTGACAGGGCTTGGCCTTTTGCTGGCCTTTTAGTTGTTCTCTGATTAGACAGTTTGATTCGCGAGAACAGGAATTGGAATCTAGGGCTTTTAGCTAGTTCTTCGGAAGAGGTCTCGTAAAACATCGCCGGAATGCATCAAAGGAGGACAATTGGTGATGTTACACTAGTATCCTTACAGATTTCGGGTTTCGCAACATTATATCTGTTCCATCGATATACCTGACATGTTATTAGGCGGCCTTCTTTCCAGAGTCGCGCTGTGTATTTTACGAATAGATCATAAAATCTTATATATTGGCCCAGGGATACGTTACAGCCACGCAGAGACTGGCTCTGTACTTGTATACAATAGGAGACTTGAAGGAAATACTTAACTAAAAGTTAGTCATTAAATATGTACGCACTTTATTACGGTTTGAAGGGTGTCGTCAGTGATGCCAATGCTTGGTTCCTTGGGGAGTTTCTGGTCTTACAACACGAGGCGGACCCTATCAGAGAAGATGAAACTCTGATACACCCTCTGGAAGAGTCAGATGTGTCTTAAAGATGGCTATTTCTTCCGCGCATGATGGTTAACTTGGGCTAATTAAAGACGTCTGAAAAATACTCAAATCTTTGTGTTCGTTACTAAGAACAACAGTGGATATAGAGATGGAGATGACCCAAGAAGTCCCAATAAAGCAGACCGGAAGAACAGGGAGATACCCAGGTAGATAATAGACGATACGATCCAGCTTAGAAGAAGCTAAGTATTATAATATGGTAAGAAGAGAAGAAAATGGTAATACAACACTAGGATTCTTCATTTTGCTAATTCTTACCAGTTGAGTAAATGCTATATTGACTATTGAGTGGTATATTGACTTACGCCACTAATTGGTTTGTCTGGAACATGGTTCGTCAAAACCGGGGGTCAGCAAACTATGGCCCGCGGGTTAGACGCTTGTGCCTCTACCTTTAAGTGGGAGGCTTTGCCCCTCAGCCAGCTATAAGTAAGTGACATTCCTTCAGGAACTCTTTACCCCTTCCTTAGGACGAAGTCCGACTTTCTTTATACATGTTTATATATTTGTTCACTATGTAATGTTGTACCATTTGTAATTAGTATATGTATTCCTGTCCTGAATATATCTCTATGTGCTTACTATTAAAATCTATGTTTTTTTATATCTTATAACCTCTTTGTCGGATTATTTCTTGTACTTATATGTACCCACGTTGGAAGGTCACTCTAAGCCTTCGAACTTATTGTAACGACTTTAAATCTTACACTAGTATTATTAATACTAGCAACATAAAACACCCTCCGGGCGTCGAAAAAATTAATTTTTGAAAGAAATAGCCTGAGAGGGTGGAAGTTAAAAATTCAATGTCAGAGTCTTTGTATCATAAGTAAGCAAAATCCTCATATTTATTAAAGGAGTAAAAAAAAAAAAACAATTTGAAATGAAAACTGAGCCCTGTCCCTCTCAAATAAAATGTTGCGTGCATGTAATAGTTAAACAATTATTTTGAATATTTTCCACATCAATTTTACACAAAATCGTAGGTATTTATTCATTTGTAAACTTTTTAGTTAACTTCTTGTTACTGTAAAAAAAAAAAAGGACGAGAGTAAAAAACAATTTTTAAAATTGCTTACTCAAATTTTGGGTGTTTATAGCATAAGAATATTGTGACGTAAGCTGTGACGTAGAGCTATAATGTAGTTTTCGTTACAGACAGAAATACAGACAATCTCCATTATTAATAGATATGATTCTAATACAGTTGTTAAATTAACCATGTGTTAAATTTGTCATCGTAGGTATCACACAGATTCTAGGTAAGCCACATAGGTCCTCCATTGTTTTCTTAGCAGAAGCTCCGTACAGAGGGAGAAAAAAACAAAACAAAAATCAAATTTTTAAAAAAAATAAAAAAATTTATGTATGCGAGCAAACCTTTTCAAAATTGAAATATGTGAAATCAACCCCTCGAACAAAATTGACTGATAAACATTTGAAAGCAATTCTCTTGATTGGATGTAGCAATTCCAAACGAAACATTGACGATATCTTGAAAGGCAAACTTCAGTTTCACAAATCTTACTAAACCTTTCTGCTAATGTTGCGTTCTTTGATAATGTTTTGAAAATAAATATGTTGGTTAAATTCGTTTTGGGGCAACTTCCGCCTCTCATCCATGAATATAATATGGAAAGATGAATTTTGTTTTACATCTTTTCTCAGAGATTTCGTTCTGGCTAGCAAGTATTGAACACAATAATAATGTGGCCCGCGCTCGTTATTTGATCAATTACCCGACCCAACGTGAAAAAAAGTTTGATGATCCCTGGTCAAAACTAATGCAAATCTAAACATATCTACTGGAACAGGCTTGATGTGTATAATTTCCGAATATATCTATCTATCTATCTATCTATCTATTTATCTTTCTATCTATCAATCTGTCTATCTATCTGTCTGTCTGTCTGTCAATTCTAGTCTATCTATCTTTCTATCTATCTATATATCTATCTATCTATCAATCTGTCTATCTATCTGTCTGTCTGTCGGTCTATTCTAATCTATTTATCTTTCTATCTATCTATCTATCTATCTATCACGGTCTTTTCATATCTATCGATCTTATACAGTCTATTAATCTATCTATTCTAGTCTATGCATATCTATTTATCTACCTATTTACCACAATCTATCTATGTATATATCTATCTCAGTTTATCAATTTATATCTATCTATATCAGTCCATTCATATATATCTATCCAAGTCTATTCATACATATATATATATATATATATATATATATATATATATATATATTTATGGAAGAAAGGAAATGAATCCAACGGTATGAGTATATATTAAAAAAATATGAAAACACTACAAAATGCTGTTAAAGTGAAAATATTTTATAACCTAGCTGATATTGAACACATTGAAAAATTCGAAACTATTGTATAACTTCTTTCTTTTTTGCAACGTCAAGGTTTTTGTTTTGAACTCATATGACTTTTGTCTCCGCTCTTAACAACACGGATTATAAACAAGCTCTGATGACGATTTTCATAAAAATCGAAATATTGTTCAATATCAGCTAAGTTATAAAATGTTTTCACTTTAACAGCATTTTGTGATGTTTTCATATCTTTTTATATACACTCATATATATATATATATATATATACATATAATATATATATATATATATATATATAAGTCATCCACAGACACGTGTTTCGGCGTTTCACGCCTCTTCACTGTGGCTACACACAACTATCCTTGGCTAGGGTCGAACTCAGACTGACCGCATAGTAGTCCGATATCTTATCCCCTCGCCCACTGACAGCTGATGCCGGGACTGGTGTTTTTAAACTATATTAAGTACATAGTACGGGGAAATGATCTTTGCTTATATATATATATATATATATATATATATATATATATATATATAGTTTACTACATTTGATAGTGCATAAATAATTCGTAGCGTGACACAGTTACTAGCTGCTTCTCTCTCTCTCTCTCTCTCTCTCTCTCTCTCTCTCTCTCTCTCTCTCTCTCTCTCTCACTTTCTCTCTCTCTCTAAGCACTATATAGTCCTAAGGAATCTTGTGTGCACTTTCAAACACATTTTTCTACTAGTATTTTGGTAGTGCTAAAAAAACCTTTCTAAAAGTAAGGTATTGCCAATTCCGAATTTATCTTCTTTTCAAAGAATGTCCCAATTCCTAATACTGTGACGCGTATCAAGAGATAATACCGGTGAGGCTTAGCACCTGGATCAGTAGCTGATTAAAACCTGTTCATTTGTTTATTTACAAAATCTATACAACATTATGCAGTGCGAACTTGTTTACTGATAAGTATATCCGATTAGAGTTGACGCTTACTTTTCTCTGTCGTTGTGTTAGATTTTGTATTTTGATTTTAGATCCCTTGCAAATCCGACGCAGTGTATCACAAGACGGGTTATAGGTTGAACAGTTGAACGTCACTAGTGAGTCCATCAGTTTCAATACGAGACTCAGGGTGAGAATAACTTCATCAAACTGAATATAGAGTATATTTCACTCTGACTTATTTACTAAGCTTGGCTTAGTTGTCAGAGGTGCGGTGTGTAACGGTTATCGTCTTACACATTTAACACGAGTCGAGATCAAATCTTGGACGAGTCCGTTTGTATTTCACTTTAGCTCTCACCATAATGTCATTGGGAAATACATGAATCTCTTTCACTCTCTATCTCTCTCTCTCTCTCATTCTCACTATCTCTCTCTCTCTCTCTCTCTCTCTCATTCTCTCTCTCTCTTTCTTTCTCTTTTTTTCTTTCTCTCCTTCCACCCCCTGTTCTTTCTTTCTCTCATTCCACCCCCTGTTATGTACCTCTTGTTCAGGGTATATAAATGACGAAAGAATTAAAATATATTACAGCACATGATTCATTACACTCTCTTTATGTTTTTATACAATACATAGCATGAGAAGAAAATATTTTTAAAATATAACAAACACAGGATGTTATGATCAGGAAACAATTTTAGTGTCAATACTTAAGCATTTCGGTTTATTGTACCATCTTCAGGACACAAAAATCGAAGGTGAAGATCATATTATGTTAATCGTTAATGCATGCGTCATTATATGTTCTTCACCTTCGATTTTTGCACATGCATTGATCACGTCATTGGCTTTCGTAAACAAACGCGCATATAAAAATTAACGGTTAATAACATCATATTCACATAATCACTATACACTTAACATCTTTCATTTTGTCCCTCACATAAACTTTACTTAACAGTGTCCTGAAGATGGTACAATATACCGAAATGCTTAAGTATTGACACTAAAATTGTTTCCCCCAATCATAACATCCTGTGTTTGTTATATTTTAAAAATATTTTCTTCTCATATTGTCGGATTAATTTCCTCACCGTATTTCCAATACACAGTATGTGAAGAGATGGATGTGAATCCGACGGTATGTAGTATAGTAAGAAATTTAAAAAAAAACATAGGTATAACTTACCACTCATTTTATTTTACACGGGTTTAACTTATCACTCATTTTATTTAAACCTGTGTTTTTTTCAAATTTCTTACTATACTACAAAAAGAAAACGGTTTCGAGATAGTGTTAAGAAGCTTCTGACATATTTCGGTATTCCCATCGATAAATTTGGAGTTCCTGCCATCCGATCGTGGACAATGGATGGCTGCGATATACAGAGATGAGATGCTGAACTATTTGAAGCAGCCACGGTGGACCGGGCAAAAGTCAAGAGAGCATAGAGAAAACGTGAATTTTAGAGATATGTGGATTTGTGAGGAGCATATCCGGGCCCTGCTGTCAAAGGCAGGCCTGGTTAATCACAGGATATCACATGAGAGCAATTTGATTGCAACTGTTGTCTCTCCCATACCACACTCTGATTCCCAACATGAAAACTTTCCATGCTCTTGTTACACTAAAGTGTTCTGAACAGCTGGCGGTCTCAGGCGTCACATAATAAGTCCACAGTGATGCGTATAGTCTGCCTGTCGTCTCAGACAACACCGATCGTCACAAGTGTAAAATTTGTTCTAAGATATACAAGTAGCTGGCAGGGCTGAAAAGTCATCAACTTGCTCACGAACGGACAGTTAATGAAGGTTGGTATTCGACTGACAAGATATTGCGATCAACATGTATGTATGTATGTCCAGAGAAAACTACGAAAATAAAACAATTAACGACAATGTAAATATACATACACATTCATTATCACCAGAGCTTGCTTTTTGTGGAAAAATAATGACGATTTGTTCCATATTCCTGGAGATATTTAAAAATTAGGATTTGAATAGTTAGAGAAGAGAAAATCATTTGTGGCTTTCCTGATTAATTTAAAAACAAATCAATAATGGAAGACCAAAACAATCATTGGATCTGCGAGACTAACTTTTTTTTTCATGCCCCTTCTACCCAGGCAACGCCGGTTAACCACTTCTAGTTAATAATAAATCACATAAATTTCAAAGAAAATTCTTATGACTTTCTTTTATGAACTAGTTTATATATTAGAATGTTTGGAAAGTAATGGTGTTTACCAGTGTTGGTCGAACACTGAATGCCAACTAGATTTGCCAAGAGTGATTATTGATAGAGACGGACTGTGTGTGTGTGTGTGTGTGTGTGTGTGTGTGAGAGAGAGAGAAGAGAGAGAGAGAGAGAGAGAGAGATTATTAACGGAATCTGTGCTATTGAAACACCATGATGATGATATTATATATATATATATATATATATATATATATATATATCAAAGACGGGCCGATAGTAGCTGTAAGAAGTTTGAGGTAAGGTGACTCGAGCCGTCCATCCTGAAGCGACACATGACGGACGCCATGGAAACATTTCCTACATTTAAGTCTGACCTGTGTGGCAGGGCCTGTATGTCAATGTTTTCATATGTGTGACAGGGTACATAAAAACAAGCTGGATCCGTGGGCCATCTGCGTGCTCACAACTGCTCACAACTGGACTACTTGTAGAAATGGTCTTATTCTGTCAAGAAGCGACAATCACCATATATATATATATATATATATAATATATATATATATATATATATATGGTTATGGAGTCCATGCATGCTTCTTTGTAGGTATATCTGAGGAATTTTGGAAAAAAAGAGACAGGGGACACCACAAAAACAACATCAAAGACAAAAAGCCGACTAACCACTCGGCCGCCACTAAGTGAACCCCAGCAAAAGAACAGTCAGTCTAAAAAAATAATTCTTTGACAATGCGATAAGTACCTCGAAATATAATGTAAATAAAGATTAAGAAGGCAATATTTATCACTTTGATTTGTATTCTGTTTTGAATTCTTCTACGTATATTTTTCCATGCTTCTAGGACAACCCAAAAAGGTTTTCCTAAAATGCATTATATATATATATTATATATAATATATATATATATATATATGAGAAGTAAATACACAAAGGATGTGTTTTGATATGGCTTT
>CM042140.1:7824073-7877457 GCA_023376005.1 Doryteuthis pealeii
GAAAGAAGTAAAAAAAGAGTAAGAGAATCTGATAAGAAATAAATAAATAAAGAAGAAAAGAAAGAAAGAAAGAAAAAAGAAAGAGTAAAAGAATCTGATAAGAAATAAATCTGAAGAAATAAATAAAGAAAGAAAGAAAGAAAGAAGGAAAGAAAGAAAGTAAAAAAGAGTAAGAGAATCTGATAAGAAATAAATAAATAAAGAAGAAAGAAAGAAAGAAAGAAAGTAAAAAAGAGTAAGAGAATCTGAAAGAAATAAATAATAAAGAAAGAAAGAAAGAGTAAAAAAGTAAGAGAATCTGATAAGAAATAAATAAATAAAGAAAGAAAGAAGAAAGAAAGAAAGAAAGAAGTAAAAGAGTAAGAGAATCTGATAAGAATAAGAAAGAAAGAAAGAAAGAAAGAAAAAAAAAGAGTAAGAGAATCTGATAAGAAATAAATAAATAAAGAAGAAGAAAGAAAGTAAAAAAGAAGAGAATCTGATAGAAAAAAAGAAAGAAAGAAAGAAAGAAAGAAAGAAAGAAAGTAAAAAAGAGTAAGAGAATCTGATAAGAAATAAATAAAAAAATAAAGAAAGAAAGAAAGAAAGAAAGTAAAAAAGAGTAAGAGAATCTGATAAGAAATAAATAAATAAATAAAGAAAGAAAGAAAGAAAGAAAGTAAAAAGAGTAAGAGAATCTGATAAGAAATAATAAATAAAGAAAGAAAGAAAGAAAGAAAGAAAGAAAGAAAGAAAGTAAAAAAGAGTAAGAGAATCTGATAAGAAATAAATAAAGAAAGAAAGAAAGAAAGAAAAGAAAGAAAGAAAGTAAAAAAGAGTAAGAGAATCTGATAAGAAATAAATAAATAAAGAAAGAAAGAAAGAAAGAAAGAAAGATAAGTGAGGCAATCTGAAAAAAAGAAAAGAAAAAAGAGGAGAAAATCTGAATAAAAAGAAAAAAAAGAAAGAAAGAAAGGGTAAGACAGTCTGATTATATATATATATAAATATATATATATATATATATTATATATATATATATATATATATAACAAAAAAAAATGATGATGAAAGAAACTAAAATGAAAAGAGAAAAAAAAACCGAAAAATCTCGAACAAAATATTTTCAATCTTGGATCAAACCAATGCGATGGTAAAATTTCATTTCAATGGCGTCTGTTTTTGTTTTGTTATTTCGGCTTTTCATTTATTTTTGTTTTGTTTTGCTTGTTTTTTTTTAAATATTTCAATCTTGAGATTACGACAAGTTTTCATTTTTTAATCTTTTTTCTTTTCATTTGTTCTCGCCTAACATTTTGTGACGATGGTGGGAATATTGCATTTCTGAAGTCTTCGTTTCGTTTCGTCAGATATTCATGTCATTATTTTTTTATCATTTTTATAGA
Source organism: Doryteuthis pealeii (assembly GCA_023376005.1). Taxonomy (NCBI): domain Eukaryota; kingdom Metazoa; phylum Mollusca; class Cephalopoda; order Myopsida; family Loliginidae; genus Doryteuthis; species Doryteuthis pealeii. The sequence goes on from CM042140.1 coordinate 7,825,459, forward strand.
AATTTATTCCGACATATATCTGTCTGTCTCCGATACTCTCTCTCTCTCTCTCTCTCTCTCTCTCTCTCTCTCTCTCTCTCTCTCTCTCTCTCTCCCCTCTCTCTCCATATATATATATATATATATATATATATATATTATATATATATATATATATATATTCTACTGCACCGAAGAGCTGTTTTATATTGAAGCAGTACTGTAGGTGGATATATATATATATATATATATATATATATATATATATATATATAATATTCATATGTGTCTATCCTAGTCTGCCCAGGTCTATCTAACATTTCAAGCATGTTCATTATTCTTTTATCATTTTTAGAGGAATTTATTCCGACAGCTTGTTTCTATATCTATCTATCTATCTATCTATCTTCTCTTTCTCTTTCTCTCTCTCTCTCTCTCTCTCTCTCTCTCTCTCTCTCTCTCTCTCTCTCTTATTATATATATATATATATATATATATATATATATATATATATAGTCTAACCACACTGAGGAGCTGTGATACAGAGAAGCAGTACTGAACAGAGACGACTCTATCTATCTATCTATCTATCTATCTATAAGGGCCGGTTTAGCTCAGTCGGTAGAGCGTTCGGCTAGAAATCACAAGGTTCCTAGTTCGATATAGACCCTCGCCAACTCAGTGTATGAGTAGCACAGGGATCTGTGCGGTAAAGTAAGGAGCTCATGGTAGGTGTGGTGCTCCATCCCAGACGTATAAACAATCTCCTTGGTCTAACGCTATTGCAAAGGGTATAGACTCCCTCGCTGACTGGCTGATACCGACTTTAGGCCACCCTGACGACGACGACTTTTAGTATGTATATATCATTTTTTTTATTTTTAAACTCTACCAGTGTGAAAAAAAACACGATAATTCAGTTTAAAAACAAAATCAAAATGACATTTAAAATTTAAAAAAAGAAAAGACCAGTACATTCTAGAAATAATAATCAGTATCGTATAAAGTGGACAAAAGAAGAAGAAAAAACACCGAAGGTGTTTGCTAGGTTATATATGTTATACTATATATATATATATATATATATATATATAATCCAAAAGTCCAGAGAAGAAATCTTCCTTACGACACAAGAGTTTTATTTAAAAAACCTGTCGCAGTTTGAGAGCTCAATGTGTGCTCTTAATATTAGACTCACAGAGCAAATATATAAGTAAAGAAATAACAAAAGACTTAGAGATTTAGCTTTATAGTCTATTTCAGGGAGCTTAGACAAAGTGTCTTACTCTCCCGACTCATCAGATGCGAATGATGAATTCTTTTTTACTTTAAAGGCATTTGAAAACAGATTTTTATTTTTTTATTTAAAAATATTTTCTTTGATAATTATCTTTAAATGAATTTTTTATGTTTTTTAATATTCATTTTCATCTGTATCTTGTTTTCATTTTTGTGAGACAGTTTAGTTTTAAAGTGGGGGTTTTATTTACAAGGTAAGTATAATACAGAGTCTCCGTAGCTTTTAAGTTTCTGACCGCCATCCTTGGCCAGTTAAAAAGGATTTAAAGTAAGTAAGTCCTGAACTATAATTCTTTGTAAGTGAATAAGTCATGAATGGAATCTTTCGTTGTGTCAAAGGTCCGGTGATATAATCCTATGTTCCGTCGTCTACGAAGGTTCAAAGCAATGTGAGAGTAGTTAAGATCAGCCTGTATAAATACTATAACAGCAGCAGAGCACCGACAGTGACTGGCCAATAGGTTGGTCACATGGTTCTCGGCGAGTCTATAAGTAGAAGTAGACTGTTGACACGCACCTTATATTACAAAATAATCAACACCCCCCCTTTTTTATATAAGATGGGTGATTCCATTCAGAAATATTAAATCATTTCATTCAGGAATATTAAACATAGTCTCCGTAGCTGTTAAGTTTCTGACCGCCATCGTTGGCCAGTTAAAAAGGACTTAAAGTAAGTAAGTCCTGAACTATTGAATCCTTTATTAAGTGAATAAGTCCTGGGTTATGTAATCCTACGTTGTGTCAAAGGTCAAGTGATATAATCCTATGTTCCATCGTCCATGAAGGTTCAAAGCATTGTGCGTCGGTATGATCAGAACAGCCGGTATAAATAACAATATCAGCAGCAGAATACTGCCAGTGATTGGCCAATAGGTTGGTCACGTGGTTCTCGGCGAGTCTATAAGTAGAAGTAGACTGTTGACACGCACCTTATATTACAAAATAAGTCAACAGTAAATGTATGTCATTATGTCATTTTTGTCTATAAACTTTGATTTTTAACTTAACTAATCAAGTCATTTTATAATCTAATAAATATATACAGCTCATTCAGCTGTGGGGTATGGAAATCTAATAGATTGCAATGGTGTTATAGAATAATAATTGATTAGAAAATTTGTATTTATTTTGTTATTGTCAAAAAGAACTACAATGGTTAAATTACAAAAATACCATAGTACTGGGTACTCGCTTGGTTAACTCATTTTAGGAATGGAACCGTCTTCTTTTGAGGTAGCAGATACATTTTACAATATTTCAATTTTTCTTTTAGCACCTCCCTCTTTACGGAATACATGTCAAGTACCTAAACTTAGAACACCCCTGTGTATTCATGTATGTTTACATGCATCTATCTATCTATCTATCTATCTATGCTCAGATCTATTCTTATCTCAAACAACTCTCGCTTTGTAATTCCAAGTTGGTCGAAAATTATACCCTTGTACCAAATTATGCTAAATATTCTTTAATCTCTCATTTCTTCCGTTCTTTCGTTCTTTCTTTCTTTCTTTCTTTCTTTCTTTCTTTGATTTTCTTTCGTTCTTTCTTTTGTTCTTTCTTCTCAAATTGTCTTACTCTTCTCACCTTTCTTTCTTTCTTTCTTTCTTTCTTTCTTTCCTCTCTGATTTTCTTACTCTTTCTCTCTTCTTACAATTTCTTCCCTTCTTCCCTTCCTCCCTTCTTTCCTTCCTTTCTTCTCTTTCTTTCTTTCTTACAATAAATTTCATATACGTTTATACGCATGACCTTTGTCAATGAACACACACACACACACACACACACACACACACACACACTACATATACAAATATATATAGTCTTTCTCATGTCATAGATTTATACATATGATATCTGGGAATAAGCTCATACGCACACACACACACACACACACACACACACACACACACATATATATATATATATATATATATATATATATATATATATATATATATATATATATATATCCCTCACGTTATACTTATACCTTAATATGTATTACCTTTTGTCAAAGAATACAAACACGTGTTAGTTGCAATATCTTCCTAAAGATTTCGGATTATTTTATTTTCACCAAGTTTGGCAAATGAATATCTGTAAATCTTATTATTCTAGAGAATTCTTCCCGCGTTTCCTAAACGAAATCCTTTTCATAATGATTTATGTCCAATAATTCCATCTGATAAAAGTTGACATCAAAGAAAACTGAACAATTGTTTTATCCTATGTTGCCATTCGAAAAATCAGTGTTTGCCTTAAATCAATTTCAATCAATCTTTCTCTATTTATTGATATTAACGATGTTTACCTCTAACCTGGCACATTGATGGGTACGATGGGACAAGAATACACTGGCATTTCCTTTTGATTACACTCAATCCTTAAATGTACGAGGGGGATTAAAAAATTATCTGCGCACTTTGTTTTATGGAAGCCGAGCTCATCATGGATGATTTGATAGTATTAGTTATTTATTATCAAAATCTACACCATCTAAAGTCTATTCCATGCTATACTATACTATATATATATATATATATATATATATATATATATATATATATATGAGGAGTAGAGGATTGGGTAATTCGAACAAAATTCCAATCCCCCAGCATTCACAAACCTTCCCAGAAAACTGTCGCCACACACTTACTTACCACCAGCCTATCAAATTTCTTCAATGGCAATAAATGACCCCATAAAAAGTACCATACCCCACAAATAAACCCATCACCCATTTTCCTTTACCTCCTCACACACATCCAACTCTCCCCTCTTTCCTTTTGCCTCTTTTGTGTTGTTTTATCCGCATTTTCCTCTATCATATATATATATATGGTCATCCACAGACACGTGCTTCGACTTATCAAGTCTCTTCAGTGTGGCTAGACATTTTGTAAGCTACCTACAGCCGGAATTGAAATCCGATCGATTGGTTGTCAGTCCGGCACCTTAACCATTAGGCTGTCTTCACTTACAGAATGGGAAGGGGATATTAACTGTTTTAATACACATATCGCTTCCTGAAGCTGAGTGAATCAATGATTGTTTGCTAAAGTCTTTTTCCTATTTAGTTTAATAACACAAAATTCATATCAAAATATTCCTTAGTTTTGGGATTGAGTCCTGTTTGAAAGAAAATCTATTTTAATTGGTTCTAATTAGTCGTAATTTGCAAGTAAGTCAAAAACTGACAAGTCTGTTACTTCACATTCTGTCGATCACTTTCCACATCTCTCTCTATATAACTTGATTAGCTCCTCGTTATGTATGTTAGTTTCTCTGCGAGCGTAAAAAGAGTGATTTAGACAGTGTGAAATATATTTGCATGTTAAATTTCATAAGTAGCAGTTCAAATTAGGTCAAACGTTTCCTTTTTTAAAAATGTTATAAAATGATTTTAATGTTGTTTTTTTTTTTAATTATCCGGCCGTATTTATTAATTTCTTTAAATTTAATTCGCTTTACAAACTCACTTTTCCCTAATCCCAGTTATCTATCCAACGTAATCTATCAATGGGTGACCCAACGGTTTATGTTTTGTCTCGTACACACACACACACACACACACACACACAACACACATATATATATATATATATATAATATATATATATATATATATATATATATATATATTAGGGAGATTTGAAAAATTATCCACTAATCTGCATAGAACAAGCTACCTCATCGATGATAACTCACCGGTACGCTATTACTGTCTCTCAAGCTAGCTGAATCTTCTCATTAGTGGTGGAGGTTGACGGGTGTCCTGCAACATCTTCGCACGTCACGCTTGTCCGGGCAGTTTTAACCTTTTCTATCCACTCACACACACTTATACACGGTAGTGCAGTCCCCGTATTGTGCTAAAAGTACATTACATTCCCTCCGACGTTGTTCTAAAAAAAATAGTTCGATAGGTTTTTTGTTTATATGAATTAAAAAGCTCTCTCTCTCTCTCTCTCTCTTTCTCTCTCTCTCTCTCTCTCTCTCACACACACACACACACACACACACACACACACATACTCACTCACTCACTCACTCTCTCAGAATTATTAATATATTATTTCATGTGCAATTTATTCGATGGCATCTCTGTCTGTCTATCTGTCAGTCTCTCTCTCTCTCTCTCTCTCTCTTTCACACACACACACACTCACATACACACACACACACACACATACACACACACACACACACACACACAAACACACACATACTCGGAATTATTACTTAATTTATTTTGTGTAATTTATGTGAAGGTATATCTCTGTCTGTCTGTCTGTCTGTCTCTCTCTCTCTCTCTCTGTCCCCCCTCTCTCTCTCTCTCTAACCTCCATTGTTTTTCTTTCTTACTTGTTAACTGGCTTTTTGTTGTCTTACCTACATTTCTCCTTTCTCTCTCCCTCTCTCTCACTCTCTCTCCCCTCTCCCGTCTCTCTCTCTCTCTTTCTCTCTCTCTCTCTCTCTCTACTCTCCATTGTTTTACTTTCTTCTTTACTTGTTATCTGGCTTTTTGTTGTCTTACCTACAACTCCCCCTCCCTCTCTCCCTTTCTCTCTCTCTCTCTCTCTCTCTCCTCTCTCTCTCTTTCTCTTTTCTCTTTAAACTCCATTGTTTTTCTTTCTTCCTTTCCTTTCTCTCTATCTTACTTGTTAACTGGCCTTTCTTTTCTTCAGCCTGATTCTTTCACTGTAAATACCGTTGGGAAGTACCAGGTGTTTTAAGCACCGTTACAATTCAACAGCGCGCTTTCCGCTTCCCCCCCCCTTTTCTTCTTCTTTGCCTCAATCGTCCCGTCTCGTTTGCAGACTTCTTTTGTTGTCGGCCGTCGCCATTTTTCTTTTGTCGGGAGGCAGTCGCGAGAAATAGAGGGTGACGTGGTGGTTGGGGGGCACAGGACAGTACGAAAAAGAAGCGTACCTTTCTCTTAACACTACACCCATTCTCCTCCTTTCTTTTCTTTCTTTCTTTTCTTTCTTTCTTTCATTCAATAATTCCTACCGTGTATTTCTTAGCTAGTTCATATTCTACAATTTATCCACGGGGCAAATATACATGGCCTAACGAAGGGTTCCACACGCGTAGGTATGGACACGGATAAGAAAAAAATGACCATTCCTAACGACCATTTACTGCAATGTAATTAATTTAGGGACTAGCAAAAAATCAGCTTCTACGAGTTTTAAAAGCGAATTAAAAATAATTAAATCTATTATTTAATGTCAAACTTTATCTAAATCGATAAGTAGTAACACAATGAACATCATTAAAAAAAAGAAAAATATCATTACATATGCAGTTTATTTTTAATACATTTAAAACTATTTGTTTTGGTCAATTTCGACGCGATCCGTCATTCTGTCTCTTTTTCAATGGTTTTAAGCGCTTGTTTTCAATTTTAATATATCATTCGCGATTTTGACTCTCTTCTTTGATGCTGATGGTGGAATTTCCAGGAACTGAATTTCTTGAAAGCAAGTTGGAAACTGATTTGATTTTACAGCATGTCAACACTTGTTTAGTTACTTTATGCTGAAGGCATTTTTTTATTTATAAATGAAAATTATTTTTAACTCAATTTTTTAACACATTTTCTATTGATGGGACCCTAACAGGTACTACCACTCCAGGTCAGAGTAGATCAGGGAGTAATGTTGCTGAAGAGGTACTCCATACTCCTTAGTGCTCCACAATTGGAACTTCCCGAGATGCAGTTAAAGACATACCCAGGAAATGGAGGATAACATGGTGGGCAAAGACAGTACGCAAAAAAGCGTACCTCTATGTTAACCCTAAACCCATTCTCCCGCCCTGTCGGCTGGGCCGTTAGAATGCATCAACTGCACCTCTGCAGAGGGGTAAGACTCCCCCAATGGGGCCACCTGTTGGCGGTGGGTGGCGACCCGTTATGCTTAAGGATAGAACCCAGGTGGATGAACAGTTCATGACTTGCAATACTCCACTTTGGCCCTATCTTGGGCTAGACGGACGGTCGGAGAGGCCCCCTTCGATCAATCGGCTTGTCACGTCAAGCCCTATCACTTATATGATTGTCCCAACCCTATTGCCCTTATGGCAAGCCCCAACTCCTTTTTATCATATGGGTGCTAGAAGGCGGTGACTGAGGGTCTAAATGTTCTGGGAATGACGTTAAACTCTATCTGATGGTGGGGTTCCAGTTGTTGAGGTTTTGGAATGTGGAGCACCCCTTCATCACCATTACTCCCTGGTCCACTCTGACCCGGAGTGGTAGTACCTGTTAGGGTCCCATCTATGGGTTAAATTGAAAAACATGAGTTGATAAACAAAATTGTATTATCCATTAAGAATTGATTTATTTCAAAACTTTATGGCATTAATAACCCACTGAGGTTGATATGCCGTAAAACAAAACAAAACAAAAAAAACAAAACCCATTCTCTTTCTTTCTTCCTTTCTTTCCGCCTTGTCGGCTGGGGCTTTAGAATACACTGACTGCGCCTCTACAGAGGGGTAAGACTCCTCCAATGGGGCCACCTGTTGGCCGTGGATGGCGACCCGTGATGCTTAAGGATGGAACCCTGGTGGCTGAGCAGTCGATGATGCAGCACTCCACCTTGATCTATCTTGGGCTAGACGGGTGGTCGGAGAAGCCCCCTCCGATCAATTTGCTGGTCACGCAAGCCCTAGCACCTATAGGATTTTCCCAACCCTATTGGCAAGCCCCAACCTTTTTTAACATATGGGTGCTAGAAGGCAATGGCTGAGGCTCTTCATGTCCTGGTAATGATGTTAAACTTTGATGGTGAGGTTCCAGTTAAAGTCTATCTGATGGTGAAGTTTCAGTTCTGGAGGCTTGGGGAATGTGGAGCACCCTTTCATCACCATCGCTTCCTGGTCCACTCTGACCCGGAGTGGTACTACCTGTTAAGGTCCCATCAATGGTTTAGATAGAAAAAATGTGTTTATAAAAAAATTGAATATCCATTAAGTATGAATGAGTTTTAAAAACAATATTTTACTTTGAATTAAAACAAAAAAGTATTTTCTCTGATTCAATTGTACTATTTTTATTCACTTGAAAAATTTAATTGTGATTTTTAAACGTCTGAAAGTTGACGTATTTTACAGAATATGCCACCTTTTTGTGCAATATATTTTCTGAGATTTTTATATATTAAAAAACATTACTAACGATTGTTCTTTTTCGCTGACGGAAGATTTACAGTGTTAAATACTAACATAAGTTTTTCCCTTTTTACTTCAAATTGCCCGGATTTTCACTCTGAACACAGCAACGACTGTTACAGTTCGCGTGTTCTTGTGTTGTCATTCATCTCCTTCAACCGTTTTCTTAAAAAGAAAAAAAAAGAAAAGCGAGATGACACTAGTCCGTATGATTCTGATTGCATGCCCCACCCATTTCTTTAAATTGACCACCTGTCTTATAATAAAACTGGGGTGAGGGACCTGAATACCCACACATATATCCGGGTCCCCAGGCTTGAATTAGAGTTTGTTTTCCTCCCCAGGAACGACAAAAATAAACATGAATAGTCCAGACTCTGGATACCAACCCCACGGCAGAATCTCTTCCATTGCACTGAAAGGAGAGAATCAGCGTAGTTCGGCGCCTACTTGACACTGATCGCAGGGAGTAAGGCTATTTTAGGGTCTTACTCGCGTGTGTACAGGCATGGGCTGGTTGCTTGGTTAATTGGTTAGATTTTACGGCATATCAACCCTTGTTGGGTTATTTAATGTCGAAGATGTTTGTTTTATTCATTCTTAATGGTACTCAATTATTTTAACTCAATTTTTTAAACATTTTTTAGAACTCATTTTTATTATATAACCCAGAGATGGGACAATAATGTTGTATACTCTTCTTTACTTCTATTATTCTTCTGCTCATCTTTGGTATCTTACGTTCTTCTTCTAGCGTCTGGACTTCGCGTCTGGACTTGCTGGTTGGTCGTCCTGATTCATTCTTCTTCTAGGTCAGTCTTGTTGCCTAGACATTCATCAACCACAAAACCATATGATTTATTTAAACCTTTATTTACTTAACTAAACATATTTCTCTAACTAACATAACACGCGTGTCCAGGAACTTCAGCTAAGGCAGTACATCTTCTCTGCCAGATATCCAAGCTGAAACTGAGAGCCAACAAGGTCCCACGTGACTTCACGTATTTCGCGGGCTTTCTGTAATATTCCATGGAAAGTCCCGCCCGTGATATGAAAAGGGGCACCCCTTCAGAAATACAGGGGGTTGACAAAATCTATGCATAGATAACAAATAACAAATAACAGATATTACCACTCCGTGTCAGAGTGGACCTGGAAGTAATGGTTATGAAAAGGAACTCCGCATTCCCCAGAGCTAGAGAATTGAAACTTAACCATCAGGTAGTTGTTAACGTCATACCCAGAATACTAAGACCCTCAGCCACCCACTTTTAGCATGTATATCATAAATACGTTTATGGCTTGCCATGAGCAATTGTGTTAAGACATTGATATAGGTACTAAAGCTTGACATGACCAGCCAATTGATCGGGGGGGATTAAGGACAGCAGCAGTCCATGGCATGCAACACTCAACTTTGACCCTTACTTAGGCTAGAGACACCCTCCGATCAATCAGCTGATCACGTCAAGCCCTAGCAACCTATAAGATTTTCTAACAATATTATAAAAAGGGTTGGGGCTAGCCATAAGGGCAATAGGGTTGGGGTAATCATATATATATTTACCAACCCCTCCGCACGAGCAGGATGTGACACAAGGTCAATTTCTTAAGCGGAGTTCAACAGGTTTGAATTCAGAGTTTTCCTTCTCCTAGACCGGTTGCCTCACCAAGGTTAAAGAGCCCAGCCTGCCCTACTATTTATCCATAGCTGGAGGGAGAGTAGGATTCATACCTTTCCCAAGGGTATTAACGCTAAGTGAAATGCAGTTACCACATCGAGGATTTGAACTCGGGGCGACGAGTCCATTTCCCATGACTTTAACCATTACACCACGAGCTTCCTAATCATATAGGTGCTACGACTTGATGTGACCAGCCGATTGATCGGAGAGACCCTCTCCGACCGCCCGTCTAGCCCAAGTATAAGCCAAATCATAGTGGAGGAATTTGAATACATTTAATACATATGTCAGGCAACGCTTAGTAACCTTGCTGATTAATAAGTAAACAATGAATTCTATAAGATATGACAGAGATGGAAAAGTTGTCCAATTAAACCTAATTTCAAGAAAGAGAAACATTATTAATCAAAAGTTGACAGAACTAGAGACGAAATGAAGTAGAATAAATTTTGAAAAACAAAGAAATACTTTTAAATAGTTGAATCGTCAAAATGCACAAGACACAACGAGAAGTTGAAAAACCAAATAAAGAAATGAAGAAAAAAAACAAAAAAAAACAAAATAGATGAATATTTTTTTTTTTTTTTTTTTTTTTTTGCTAATTTTGGAACGGTGAAATTACTTTGAAAGATTTTAAAGAATAAATCGTAACTTTAGATAAAATCATCGTGAAACAAAAGACAGTTCTTGAAAAGCTGTCAAAATAAAACTATGTCCCCCATTAAAATAAAATCTGTTTGGAGCAATTTTACATTAGGAATTAGTCGTCGGGAGAGAGAGAATGAAATTCTGTGTAAAAATATAAAACTCTAAAAATAGACGAACAGTCTTAAGATGATTATTTTGAGCCAAGACAAAACATGAAGCCTGAGTATGTTCGAAATGGCATTTGCATATATACAGTGTCAGATATGCATAAACACACACACACACACACACACACACACACACACACACACACACACACACACACACACACACACACACCACGCGTGTTTCTGTGTGTGTTTACCCGGATACAGCAAAAAGGATAATAAGGAAAAATATTTTTTTTTACAAAAATAGCGACAACATTTCTTTGTAATGTTCTAAGTTTAATGTTTTATTTGTTCCATATTTAAGTTTAGATTAGACATAAAAGTAATGACTAACTCGTGTCGGTTTTGAGTTTCTTATTTATTTAGACGAAGACAAAATATCGTATTTTGCATGTTTAGCGGCAAACATATATAGATTATATTAAAACAGATCTGGATATTGTATTATAAAAGATGTGGAGATTGTAGTTTAACAGATGTGGTGATTGTATTATAACAGATGTGGAAATTGTATTATAACAGATGTGGAGATTGTATTATAACAGATGTGGAGATTGTATTATAACAAATGTGGAAATTGTATTATAACACATGTGGAAATTGTATTATAACAGATCTGAAAATTGTATTATAACACATGTGGAGATTGGATTATAACAGATCTGAAAATTGTATTATAACAAATGTGGAAAGATGTGGTGATTGTATTATAACAGATGTGGTGATTGTGATATTATTTATAACAGATGTGGAGAATCTATCATAACAGATTTGAAGATTGTATTATAACAGATGTGGGGATTGTATTATAATAATAAATGTGCTTTTTTGTCAAACCAAAATAGTATAAAGATACTGATAAGGACTCATGTCTAACCATATATTGATACTCGTGTTCTTTAATTGCACGTCAACAAGAATGAGAAAATCGCAAAATGCAAAAATCTAAATCTCGATTATCTGGTGTTGCTTATCCGCCGAATTCGAATTTCTTATGGGCGTTGTCGCCTTAGCTAAACAATGGATCATTCCGTTTTTTTTATATAAAGAAAGAGAGGGGAGAAAAATAGCATGCTATACAGAAAAAATATTAAGAAAAAAGAAAGAAAGAAAGAAAGAAAGAAAGAAAGAAAGTTGGTGAAAGATAAGATAGGGGCTGAGCGCAGAAGAGATAACGCTAATCTGTTTCAATAGAACATACTGAAAAGATGAAAAGAAAGAAAAAAAAGAAAGAAAGAAAGAAGAAAGAAAGAAAAAAGAAGATAGAGCGCGGAAGAGATAACGCTAATCTGTTTCAATAGAACATACTGAAAAGATGAAAGATTGGTGAAAGATAGAGATAGGGGTGAGCGCGGAAGAGATAACGCTAATCTGTTTCAATAGAACATACTGAAAAGATGAAAAGAAGGAAAGAAAAAAAGAGTGAGTGAGATTGAGAGAGTTAGATCAAAATTGATATACGTTTTACGTATAGCTCTTAAATAAACATGTCAAACACTGTAATAATTAAATTATCATACTGTTTTATATCCACAGGTCCTGCTAGTCAGTTAAAAATACTTTTGGAAGTATATAGAGTTTGAATGCAATACTCAGGTCTTCAATACACGAAATACAAAGATTAAGGAGAGTTTTGTACGTCTGTTGCAGGAACATAAGTAGCCAGCAGCGCCAACACGGAAGAGGCAAACAGGCTACCTTTTTTTAAATTTTTTTCTTCAAACATTTTATTCATTAGAAAAAAAAATGAACAAGTAGTTAGTTTAATAACACAAACAAAATGAGGTTGGCTGGTGATGTAAATTAACAGGAAGGATTGTTGGCCGTCTCTAAAAACTGATTTTTATTTTATTGTTGTCAATATTAAAACTTAACCTGATTTTTTTATAGTAAAATCTTTTGTTACAGACAGAAATACAGACAATCTCCATTATTAATGGATAACTTAAATAACTAAGGAAATTGTGATGTCAGTGGTGACATAGTTTCGGTTACAGACAGTTACATAATCTCCATTATAATAAGATGTAAAGTCGACAGGGTGGCCTAAAGTCAGTATCAGCATTCCCAGTTGATTTTTTTTATTTGAGGTTATTGTTGTTTAACATTAGTTATATAGAGTTGTGTAAATGGAGTTCAGAACCGTTTGAATTATGCAAATATCCCCAGTGGTTCAAAAGTTATGAGAATTTAAAGCCCCGAAATTGGGGGTACAAAAGTGGACATTATTTTGTTTCAAAAATATGTCAAATCACGGACCATTAAAAAAAAAGGAATTCAGTGATTTCTTCACCGTTTCTTTATTCTTGGAGCAATTTTGATACAATTTGGTATTCTTATGTAAACTTGTATGTTCTTTCTGATTATGCACTCAAATTGTATGTATTTCTATGCTTTAACCCATTATAAAAATATTTTCTGTTAGTTTCTTTGATCGTCTGTTTAGCATCAGATCAGAGAGTGCAGTATTTGTGTGTCTCCTGTCTCGGATCAAAGTGTCACTCACCAGGATCAGAGTGTTGTATCTGTATCGATGGAAATCTAATCACTCCTACATCTATTTAAAAAAAAGATTTATTAAGAAAGTATTATATTTTCAGTGATGCTGATAGCTTTTTAATTTAGTGCGTCCGGGGACGCACGAATTTGATTGAATGAATACCCGGGAAATTTGATGGGTCCCAACTAAAGTTTCTTAATAAATTGCTGAGTGCCGGGTTAGCTCAGTCGGTAGAACGTTCGGCTAGAAACCACAAGGTTCATAGTTCGATACCGGTCCCCGCCAACTCAGCGTATGAGTAGCACAGGGATCTGTGCGGTAAAGTAAGGAGCTGATGGTGGGTGTGGCGCTCCACCTCAGATGCTAAAAACAATCTCCTTGGTCTAGCGCTATTGAAAAGGGGATAGACTCCCTCGCTGATTGGCTGATACCGACTTTAGGCCGCCCCGTCGACTTTACTTTTTTAAAACTTTATGTATGAACAACTAAAGCCGGTAATCTTCAACTTGCTCTTCGCAAACTCCCAACATAAAACAAACTGAACACCCACACATCAGTTTTTAAGCGAGTTCTTTGGTCGGCGAAATCTCCGGGGTTGTTTCGGTTTTTTTAATTTTTTTTTTTTTGGGGGGGGCAGTTTTGTTTTATTTTTTCTTTCTTTTCTTTTCTTTTCTTTTGTGTGTAGTGCCGCCTTTTCTTTTTTCTGCCAATGTTATGTGGTTTGATTTGCCAAGTGGGTCGCCCGGTAGACCTTGTGTTGACGTGACCCCTACACAGCCCACTAACAGAAGGTGATTTCGAAAGATATGCGGGTCCTTTTTAAGGAGTTCTTAATTCTTTATTGAGGAGCACCGCTTCTGAGCTGCCCAGGGGCGAAATCTCTAAAGAGGAGGATTTTTCTAAGAATGATCGTTTGCCATGCTCGTTATATATATATATATATATATATATATCTATATATGTATGTATGTATATATATATATATATATATATTATATATATATATATATATAGTCAACGATGAAATTATTCGTACACACACAATATTTAATATTTTGACGCATTTCTTAGAATTTAATACCCGTATGATGCCAGATTTTTTATATGTCATTAAGTACAATATATATATATATATATATATATATATATATATATATATATATATATATATATATATATATACTCAATTTTGAGAAGGATAGGTTAAATGTATTAAATATGAGAAGAAAAATAAAGAAAAGAGGAAAATTAGTATTATTAGGATCGGACTATTGTTCTCATCTTTATTGTTATTTGTACAACGTTTCGGTCGATGTGCCCTCCAGTCTTCTTCAGGTATTTCTTGTCGAACTCGAGAGCCTTCTCGAATTCGGTAACCTTCTTTTAGAACTCGGGAATATTCTCGATTACGACAAGAAGGTTTCCGATTACGAAAAGAAGGTTACGAGTTCGAGAAGGCTCTCGAGTCCGACAAGAAATACCTGAAGAAGGCCGGAGGGCACATCGGCCGAAACATTGTACAGATAACAATAAAGATGAGGACAATAGTTCAAATAATTTTAATAATACTAATTATCAAGCCCCATCTAAAAAATTCAAAAATGAACAATTATAACATTATTAATTTTCTATAGCATGGCCTCTCATCTTAATAACTTTTTGCAATTTTTTCATTCTTGTTGTGTAGTCAATCTAAAAAAAACTCAATTATTTTTAAATACATTTTTAAGAGTCATATTGTAACCTATTTAACCCATAGATTAAACCTTAATAGGTACTAACACTCCGGGTCAGAGTGGACCTGGGAGTAATGGCGATGAAGGTGTACACCTCACTCGTGCTGGATAGAACTTCTGTTCATCTCACCACTTCACACCTGATGATGGCACTAAGTAGTCCCGAAAGTACTAGTATAACAATCTTTGGTGGATTCATTCTCCAATTCCATCCGATATGAAAAAGTTGGCCAGACAATTGGAAAGGATAGAAAAGAAACTCGTCAGACAGGAAATGTCAACAAAACATGCATAAAGGAAAAAAATGCGGCCAAAATATACTTATATATATAAACAAAATGTTGTTCTGGTTCCAACGGGAGAAAATTCAATATTTTATAAAAAAAGAAGGTCTGCAAAATGTATTATGTTCACAGAAAAAAAATGTTAATTCTTTTTATCTTACATATGCGACACGTGTTTCTGATCCGTTGTCTTCTTCAGGCATTGAATTATTATTTTGGCAGAATATGTCCGATATTTAATAGGTTGTATGTGTTTCCGCAATTTTTCTATTATAATATATAGAGAGTGTTCGGGAGAAATTTGACAGTTTCATAAGGAAAAATAAAAAGTGTTTGGTAACTACAAAATTTAATGGACTGTAAAGAAATTCAACAGGCACGGATATTACACTACTGTCAACCAGTTCCACTAAAAAAACCGCCATTAGCATCGATCACAGGCCCAACCCTGCTCCGGAACAAGCAAGCTGATGTTACAGTTTCTCTTGGAAGGGTCTCAAAAACCACCTTAATTCTGTCGATTATCTGGGTTTCTGTAGTACTGCCACGGCGATGGATGTCTTTCTCAACAGCGCTCCATACATAATAATCCATCGAGTTAAGATCTGTGGAGCTCGGAGGCCAAACATTGGGACTGGAGTAGTCGAAAAACTTCACCGTCAACCATTTTTGACTTTTCTCAGTTGTGTGGCAGGGTCTGAATCCTGCTGCCATACATATGGCCTATCATTGACTACCCTTGTTATCCAGGGCTTGACTACAGTGTTTATCAACTCCACGTAGGCATCTGAGGGTCCTCCAACATTTTTTTCTGCAGATTTTCGAGGAATTCTGCTCTACGAACGCAATCAGATCGCCTGTTATGTTGCTTTCTTCTAGCCACATCCTCATAGTCTCCATTGCAATTCTCCAGTTCATGCCTGCTTGTTTTTACAGTGTTCAGGGAGCATTGGGCAGCAACCATAATCACCTTATTTTGAGGGCCGGCGCAAATCATTATGATACAAGTGATTCTCTTCCATGATTCAGGTGGGTTCCAGTAATCCATTCTATCTGTCATCACGTATATGAATGAAGAAGGGTCCAAGCTTTTATATGGTGCGTAGTGTGCGTCAATACCTCCAACCTACGGAGAAAAATAACCAAATATAAATATGTCAAATTTATCCGAACACCCTGCATATATAGGATGGTTGTAAAGTGACTCGTTATATATATATATATATATATATATATATATATATATATATATATATATATATATAATATATATTATATGAAAGGTAAAAATGGATATGAATCCGACAATATGTAAGAAAGTTTTATAGAAAAACAAGATGTTAAAAAATTTTGCTGACAGATATCTGTTTCGACATAATGAATATGTCTTTTTCAAAGCAACATTGTAAGCGGAAAAACGAAATGAATATATCAGTAATTACGAGACACAAAAAAAACAAATTTGGAATTACTTAAATCATATCACCGGAGGCTCATATTTTCGGATGTAATAAGGATCCTGACTCTGCAAGTTTAACATCATTGCAGATTCATGTTGCTGGACTTGTTACATTTCTAAACTTTCATTTGTAACCGGAACATTTTCCTGAACTTTTTTGATATTCATATACATTTTTACTACAAACTCTTTTGAGCTTTTTATGATAAAAATGCTTAAACATTTTAAAAATAAAATTTATTTTATTTTTAACAACAAATATGTATTTTTAAAAATTAAAAAAAAAAATTCCGGTACTGATCGAGAGCGTTCTGTGCCTCGTAATTACTGATATACTCATTTCGTTTTTTCCGCTTACAATGTTGCTTTGATAAAGACATATTCATAATGTCGAAACAGATTTCTGTCAGCAAAAATTTTTAACATCTTGTTGTTTTTCTATAAAACTTTCTTACATATATATATATATATATATATATATATATATATATCGTGACAGCCATAAAAGAAAAAGAAAGATAAAGAAAGATGTCTAACATGGCACTGATGACAACGTAGATGTTTCAATACACAACAAAACGATTTTTTCCTCCGGAACTAAAGAGTGATTGTAATCACAATTTTATCCCCGGTCATTTCTGGGGGATAAAGAAATGATGACCTTAAGATAAACTTGCTTAGTACAAGTTTAGATCAGTTCACAAGTTCTCGACTGCAAAACGGAGGTCAGGTTATATATAATTCCCACGTATCAAAATAATAATAATAATAATATATATATATTATATATATATATATATATATATATATATATATATATATAAAGTTAAGCCTAATGAGTAAGATATAGCTACTAACAGTTTCGCTTATTAGCTCATCAGGGCAAGACTCTGAGTTAAAAAAATCTTTTGGCCAAGTGTTATATATATATATATATAGATCTTAGCCCTGAAGAGCATTAAGCGAAACTAATAGTAGGTTCGTCTGACTCATTAGATTTATCTTTATTATTTGCTCTACTTAGGTATTGAGCACTTTTTACTTATTAGCTATTCTCCTAGCGGTTATATGAATATATATATATATATCTTATATACATATATACATATAAATTGTTTTTTCTTTTGGCCAAATATTGTACCAATAGATTATTTTTTTGTTGGTACGACTATCTTGGTCTTTTCTTTTTTTCAAAATTTTTTTTCTCCCCGGTTGATGTTTGGTAGTATATTTTTTACAATCAAACTATTTGCTGTTTTTTTTTTCTCACCGCAAGGATTTACCAACACACTTGGTATATTAAATTATATATATATATATATATATATATATATATATATATATATATATATACAAAACCTCAATAATAATAACAACTACTGGGACTTCGGGATAAAGACGGATTACCTTATCCCAGTCAGGAGATCAGACCTAGTATTGATTTTTTAAAAAGAGAACTTGCAAATGGGTAGACTTTGCAGTTCCAGCAGATCACAGGGTGAAGATGAAGGAAATCGAAAGGATAGAAAATACTCGGACCCTGACAGAGAATGAAAAAAAGCTCTGGAATATGAGCGTGAAAGTGATACCAATTGTAGTTAGTGCACCTGAAACGGTTCCAAAAAGTTTGGAATAAAGACTGGAGGTAATCAGAGAAAGATTTCAGATCATTCAGACCACTGCATTGCTGAGGTCGGCTAGAATACCCAGAAGAGTCCTGGAGACCTATGGAGATTTGTTGTCCTCCAGACTGCAGGGAAAGGCCATTAGCTAACGCTGGTGTGAAAAACTTTCATAATAATACATTAAAATAAATAAATAGAAATAAAAAAAAATTCCATCTTGTATAGTTTTCAGATTTCCCGCTAATGATGGCCCGTGAAGAAACAGAAAATACTTGGAAACAAATAAGTTATGGCAAATACATCAGCCAATTTCAGTCTGATATTATATAATCTATTCTGGCGAAGAGATTTGGGTTAAAAAGTAACAATTCATTATTTGGATTGTTCGGACTATTTTCCTCATCTTCATTGTTATCTGTACAACGTTTCGGCTGATGTGCCCTCCGGCCTTCTTCAGGTATTTCTTGTCGGCCCCGGGAACCATCTCGGAGTCGGGAACCTTCTTTTCAAACTCGGGAACCTTCTTGTCGTAATCGGGAGCCATCACGGAACTTTGAACCTAATCCTTTATTCAGTCCACGGGGGTATCCTGTTCTCATTCCGCTAACCATAAAAATTCCGAGAAATAGAAAAAATGCGTTTTAAAAAACTGAGTTAAAAAAAAATTCAGTACCCATCAAAAACGAATAAAACAAAATGTCTTCGGCACAAAATAACCCAACAAGAGTTGACATGCCGTAAAAACCAACCAACCAACCAAATTAAACAAAAACCAACGAAATAAAAGAGCAACCTTCCCAAGTCTTAATGTTGAAATGTGTCTCTCTTTTTTTTTTTTTTTTTTTTTTTTTGTTCTCACTGACCCAAAACAAGTCATTTTTTTAAATCACTCAAGCAGAGAGTAAGCGAATGAAAGTCAAGAAGCAAAACTTTCTTTGAGTTTTCACGGAAGAGTAAACATCGGAAGTAAAGACTTCCGAATTCATTAAACATTCCTTGGACAATACTGGGTGACCCCCCTTCCTTACTCACCAAAAAGGGGCCCAAACACACTCTTTTTTTGACAGTCAGGGACCTTTTTTTTTGGTAGTGCTACCCTGTATCAATAAAATTATGTGGTACAAACGCAGTATAGCGCGCAAGAGATAATATCATTAGAATCACATTTTACGTATAAATAGCATTAGATTGCGGAAACTCCTGAAGTAGACTAACCCTAACCCTATCACTAACCCTAACATTAAACCTACCCTAACTTTAGTGTCTCAAAGGTTTCCGGTATATCCTTGAAATGCCATGAAATGTTATGCTTTTTATATGTAATCTAATGATATCTCTTGTGCGCTATTTTGCATTAGTATCAATACTTTTTAGACGTAAAAAAGGAAAGAAAGTAAAGTCGACGGGGCGGCCTAAAGTCGGTAACAGCCAGTCAGCGAGGGAGTCTATCCCCTTTTCAACAGCGCTAGACCAAGGAGCAGCTCCTTACTTTACCGCACAGATCCCTGTGTTACTCATATGCTGAGTTGGCGAGGATCGGTATCGAACTAGGAACCTTGTGGTTTCTAGCCGAACGCTCTGCTGACTGAGCTAACCCGGCCAGTTGACGGGGTGGCCTAAAGTCGGCATCAGCCAGTCAGCGAAGGAGTCTATCCCCTTTTCAAAAGCGCTACACCAAGGAGAATGTCTTAGCATCTGAGGTGGAGCGCCAACTCAGCGTATGAGTAGCACAGGGATCTGTGCGGTAAAGTAAGGAACTGATGGTAGGTGTAGCACTCCACATCAGACGCTAATATAATCTCCTTGGTCTAGCGCTAGTAAAGAGGGGATAGACTCCCGCGCTGTCTGGCTGATGCCGACATTAGGCCGCCACGCCGACTTTTTTTTATTATACTTTTTTACATATTGAAATATTTAGCAATAGCTCTTAAGTAAACTTATCAAACGTTGTAATGATTAAATTATCATACTGTGGTACATCCACAGGTCCTGCAAGTCTTCCAAATAGTTGACACTGGTTGTCAATCATTGACCAATGAAAACGTCGCTCACATCAGTCTCCAACAATGAACACTTGTCCTTTCACATCATATTAAATTTCGGTTTGATTGACTAGAAAAGCCTTAATAAAATTGATATTGGCAACCGACCTGAAACTTGACCCCATGATTCACCCTCATCGGCCGTTTTTGTAAACTGTGTTTGGACCCACAGATCACCCTGCCATCACATGTCATTTTTCTTGCTATGTTTTCGCTAAACTATTTAAACTTTGATCAGGACATCAGTAAATGACATGCGTATTAGGCAAGTGCAAAAACATCAAATGTCTATCAAGTTATATATAAAAAGAAATGCCCTCCAAATTATCGTCTTTTACTTGAGCGCAGTGGCTATGAACCTTTGAAATCTCGAGGACCCTTCAATATTCCGACAAAGCCCTATTTCTATTCCTAGCATTGATTAATGGTTGGTTGGTTGGTTAGTTGGTTGGAAAATATGGCATGCCAACTCCATTTAGGTTATTTTATGCCGAAGATGTTTTGTTTTATTTATTATAGAAGGGGGAGAAATATATGGGGCGAAATAGACCTTCGAATCAACAAGCTCCCGCCAAGGGGGAACCAAAAACAAGCGAGTTCTCAGTCTTCTCACAAGTCAGACCTTCTGTTGGTCTAGCAGCTAAAAAAAATCCGTCGCCGTAGTCGAAATAATCTTTAGCAGTTCAAAATCACATTTCCTTACTGAAAAGCGCTTCGTCGTCGACTGCTTCTGCTGCTGCTGACTGCTCAGCGCTTGACTCACTTGTTATTTTATGGGAATATTAGCCAAACATCCGGGCAAGTCAGTCAAACTTCGCGTCCTTCCAGTTCCTACATCGCATCTGGTTTCGCATGCGGGAGGACGCGAGTTCGATCCCGGCAGGCAAGACAATGTCTTGCTCCCTTTCCTTTCTCGTTCTCCGTCACATTTATTTAAACCCAATTCTTTTTTAAACACATTATAAAACCCATTTTTTCTATTAAATCCATAGATGGGACCCTAAAAGGTACCACCAGAGTGGACCTTGGAGTAATGTTGATGCAAGTGTACTCCACACTCCCGAGAGCTCCAAATTTGGAACTTCACCGTTAGATTAAGTTTAACGTCATACCCAGGACACTAAGTTCCTTAGCCACCGCCTTCTAGCACAAATACGATAAAAATGGTTGAGACTTGACATAATGACAATAGGGCTGGGACAATCGTATAGGCCTTGGTCGTATAGGCTGTATATTGCTAGGCCTTGGTGTGACCAGCCGACTGATCGAAGTGTGTGTGTGTGTGGGGGGGCTCTCCGACCGATCGTCTAGTCTAAGTAAAGGCCAAAGTTGAGTGTTGCATATTGAGGACTGCTCAGCAATCAGGATTCCGTCCTCAAGTATCAGGGATCGCCACGTAACAGGTGGCCACATTGGGGAGATTCTACCCCATTGCAAAAGTGCAGTCGGTGTATTCTTCTAACCTAGCAGACAAGGCGGCCAAGCATTGTGTTTTTGACAATACGTAATGTTCTATAATAATAAGCCACCTTGTGGTGTGTTTGGAGGGGCTTAGGATACGCTAATCGTCTCTTACCATCTGATGAGTGTGAAAACACGAAACTCAGAGTTACGGGACAGTATCATGGGCTCTACTCTAATTATCAAATATATGGGGATTGCCACTTCTTCACAGAATAACGCCATTTCTACAAGTAGTTCGGATGTGAGCACGGCGAGTGTCCCCTGATTCAAGTTTGTTTCTTTCCTGTCACACATGAACCCCTTTCTAGGTTTCCACTCGCATGCGACCGTATGTGATCGAAAATCCCAACCCTCGACAGGCAGGCCCTACCACATAGGTCAAACATGTGGTCAGTCCCAGATGTAAGAGATGTTTCCATGCCGTCCGTCATGTGCCGCTTACGGAGAGGCCACTTTAGGATGGGGAGCTCGAGCTGCCTTACCTCAATTCCATACAGCTACCATGAGGCTGCTTATACAAAAGAATGTGTACGCGGACCCCACCTGTGTCATATATATATATATATATATATATATATATATATATTTCGGAGGTGAGCGCAGTTCAGAATTCGGTTATCGGCCTTTCTACGGATACAACTACCCAACTACCGTTATTCAAAAAAGCATCCCTCACTGTTCAAACAACAATCTTTACATCTTAAAGATTTGATAAAGGTTTATTAAAAAACCGAAACGTTATAATGTTGACTTCAACATCAAGAATGAATTCAACTTTTTGAATACTTTGTTCTTCTATTTTTCAAGCACACACACACACACACACACACACACACACACACACACACAAACACATACATATAATATATATATTTTGTTGAATGTTTTTGGACCGCAACCTGATGATGGATAATAGCCTGAAACCTGGGTAGTTGCTTATGGAAAACAATTATATTTTAAAATTCAACAAATAAATAAATAAAGCTCCTACACATTTGTGGTTGAGCACTGTGATTTCTTTGTTTCATCCAAAAATCTTTTTAAATATATCTATATCTATATATATATATATATGAAATACAATATACAAAATCACAGAAACGTTTGTTGTTCAGTGATTTTTTGACACTACCTTTGTCATAAATTGTATTTATAGAAACCAATAAGAATAGAATTATAAGTGTAATATTACTTATCTAATTTCGTTAGTATTTCTAATTCAATATATTTCATTACACCAAAACTTAAATACTTACGTCCGGAGGCATTGTTTTCTAGCTAGTGTATGTAAAATATCATCATGATCGGATCTCTAGTGTAGGCGCCAACTGGTTATACACAGACAGTCAGAAATTTCCATTTATGTAGTAGAGGTATGTAGCCATGCCGAATGTATCTTTTGAATGGTAGTCGATAGAAAAGAACTCTTCGCAACTATATTTCTTTGCAACAACCAATCAGCTACCCGTGATAAAACCGGTACATTTTAGGGTGTCTCTGGTGCCAGATAATTTCAGGTTAGCCACACGAAGATAAAAGAAAACCATTCTCTTGGCAGAAATCCTTAATCCGAACTGACAAGGCAGCAAATAATTTGTTTAAAAACATCTAGTAAGTGCCAAGGCACCGTGGGAGATAATCCGTTTCTAAATCCAGACATATGGATAAGACGCTTCCGTATTTTAGGGATTAACGCATTACGAACAAACAATGTCTGTTTGTTTTATTCACTTCCTTCAATAATTTTCCTTTATTTTTTTTGTTTATTTTTTGTCTTTTCTTTTTTTAATGCGTCGTATACACAAGTCCTGAGAAATATTTTATCAATATAAATATGTCCATATGTTTACGTTATATAAACTTGAAAGTTATTATTTACTAAGATTTTCTTAGGCTGGCACAAGGGCATGGAGTTGCCTCTATTATATGCTATCTAGTGTTAGAAGGACGTGGTATAATGGTTTTGGTTTGGTTTGTTTTGTTTTACGGCATATCAACCTCAGTAGGTCATTTAATGCCGATAAAGTTTTGAAATACATCAATTCTTAATGGATAATACAATTTTTTTATAAATACATTTTTCTATTTAACACATAGATGGGACCCTAACACGTACTACCACTCCGGGTCAGAGTAGACCAGGGAGCAATGGTGATGAAGGGGTGCTCCACATTCCCCAAACCTCCAAAACTGGAACCTCACCATCAGATAGAGTTTAACGTCATTCCCAGGACATGTAGACCCTCAGCCCCCGCCTTCTAGCACCCATATGATAAAAAGGGGTTGGGGCTTGCCATAAAGACAATAGGGTTGGGAAAATCATATAGGTGCTAGGGCTTGACGTGACCAGCCGATTGATCTGAGGGGGCCTCTCCGACCGCCCGTCTAGCCCAAGATAGGGCCAAAGTGGAGTATTGCATGTCATGAACTGCTCATCCACCTGGGCTCTATCCTTAAGCATCACGGGTCGCCACCCACTGCCAACAGGTGGCCCCATTGTGGGAGTCTTACCCCTCTGCAGAGGTGCAGTCGGTGCATTCTAACGCCCCAGCCGACATGGCGGTGGTATAATGGATAGAGTAGTAAGAAATGGACAAGTCGACCGAGTTCAAATCCTAGACCAGGCCGTTTGCATTTCACATAGCGCTAAATACCTTCGGGAAAGGTATGCATCCAACTAATCTCCCCGTCAGCTATGGATAAATAGTAGGGTAGACTGGGCTCTTTAACCTTGGCTAGGTAACCAGTCTAGGAGAAGGAAAACTCTGAAATCAAACCAGTTAAACTCCGCTAAGAAAATTGCTTTCGTATCCCATCCTGCTCGTGCGGCGGGGTTGGTATATATATATATATATATATATGCTATCTAGGCGTTCTTAGCATAACGATTATCGTTGCAGAAAATGGCATGGGTGACCTGGAAGAAGCTGTTTGCATTCTAATTCGTACTAATGCCCTTGGGAAAGGCATGAACCCTTTTCTTTTTCTGTGACTGAATTAATCAATTAACAACGTTGAAGAGCCGGAAAAAGTTTATTTTTTATTTTTGTAGTATAAGTAAGAGGTCGAAGTGGCCTAAAATCGGTATCAGCCAGACATCGAGGGAGTCTATCTCCTTTTCGCTAGCGCCAAACCAAGAAGACTGTTTTGGCGTCTGAAACGGAGCGCCACATCTACCATCAGCTTCTCATACGCTGAGTTGGCGAGGGCCAGTATCGAACCAGGAACCTTATGGTTCCTACGCGGAAGCTCTACCGACTGAGCTAAATCAGCCCCTTCAACGCGCAGTTCTCCAACAGAATGACTAGCTACTCAATTAGTAGTGACTCTACTACGAATAAACTTGACTACAAATAACCTCGCATATTCGTATCTTTACATGTGTTCCGTTGGACAAGTTCGACTATTTTGTAGGGGAAATATCTTCTATTCTCCCCCCAGCTATGGGTAAATAGTAGAGTATATAGGTAGGTTCTTAAACCTTGCCTTAGGTAATAACAGAAGGAAAATTCTCAATTCAAGACTTCTGTTCCCCGCTTAAAAAATGACCTCGTGTCACATCCTACCCACGGCGGAGGACTTGCATAAAAACATACACTATCAGCTCTTCCTACGTAGTCACCAATCTCATAAGTAAACAAGATCATCATTGCTTACCTTCGGTTATCTAACGGTACTTTGAACGTGATTTTCCGTCATTAGGTTGAAAGTTTGCGTGTGTGTGGATGTATATGTGTGAGAGCGTGTGTATATATATATATAATATATATGTGTGTGTGTGTGTGTGTGTGTGTGTGTGTTTGTGTTTTGTGTGTGTTGTATGTTTGCGTATGTGCGTATGTTCGTGTATGTGTGGATGCTTATGAATTGTTGTGTTGTTTTAAGGCATATCAACCCTTTTCGGGTCATTTAATGTCGAATGAAGTAATTTTGATAAACAAGGGACTCGGTTTGGTTACAGAACCTGCTGTTTCTAAAGTGGTCACCTAATTAAGCATTGAAAGGTCTCATCGCTGATTAATATTGATGATCTAGCGGGAAGATGGTGTTTGGAATTCAGCATTAGATATCTTAACAGGGTTGACACGCCGAAAAAAACAACCTGAGTAGTGTCGGAAGAAGAGATATGAGGATGAGTAAAAAAAGAATGCCTTTTTGTTTAGGACAGGTATAATTACCAACAGAGGAACACGTATCATAAAACATCAAAATCAAGCTGGTTCTCTGTGGATTACATCCTTACTTCTCACATAGGCACCGTTTCTCTCAATAGCAATGTTCCACCTTTGAATGAGAGCATGTATCTCTGCCCCCGTAATATTCTGTTGTCTGTTCTTTGAGACACTTCTTCACTACAGATTTCACTTCCTCGTCATTGGAATAATATTTGCCTCTCAAACCCTCTTTCATAGGACCGAAGAGATGATAGTCTGAGGGTGCTAAATCTGGTGAGTATGGAGGATGCAGTAAAAGTTGTCAACCCGAATAAGGCGATTTTTCCCTTGTCCTCGTGCTTGTGTGTGGTCAAGCATTGTCATGCAGAAGGAGGACATTGTCGATTGGCAAATTGGGTCTTACTCGTCAGATTCTTGCTTTGGATCTCGTTAGGGTCTCAATGTAGGTCTTAGTTTTATAAAAAAAATTCACATGAAATAAAGAAAATAGCATTACGTTTGATTCACCCTCGAATAACTAGCCACTCAAATATATATATATATATATATATATAATATATATAATATATATATATATATATTATATATAAGCATTTTTATCATTAAAAAAGCTCAAAAGAGTTTGCAGTAAAAGTGTATATAAATATCAAAAAGTTCAGGAAAATGTTCCGGCTACAAAAGAAAGTTAAAAAAAATATATATATATAATAAGCCCAACAGTACAATAGATGAAGATGGAAAATTTCAGGAATCTTAAAAATAATATATATATATATATATATATATATATATATATATATATATAATATATATTATGGTAAATATGGAAAATAAATCCAACAATATAAAGAACATTTTGAAAAAACAAGTCTTTCGAAAATGGGATGAATTTAATTATCGATGTTTAAACATTTCGGTTACATTGAACCTTCATCAGGATATATATATATATATATATATATATATATATATATATATATATATATATAGTAAAAAGTTTCACAAACGAATGATGTTTAATAAACCTACGCTGCAGTGTGTCGGTCTGTTTAACAAACCTTCATCAAGACTTTCGTTGGTTTAAGGAAAAAATTAATTATTAATGAACATAAAAAGTCTGTGAACCTCTGCTTTTGGTGTGTGGTTGCTTTTGAAGATCAACAAAAGCAGCCACACACCAACACAGACTTTTTGTGTTCATTAATAATTATTGATGACATACTGAGGAATACTCATGGTTCCTCTATAGGCGAGCACCTTATAAATAACCGTAATTGCGCCAACTCATTTAGTGTTGACTGGTTCTCTGTTGAGAGCAAGTCGCACTCCTTTACGATCTTAAGATTTTAGAAACATTGTATATTCTGACCAATAAGCCTGCTTTTTTGTAATAAAAAAAAGAGGGCTTATTTGGTTTGAATATTATCAATCTATAAGGTCTTCTCCCCCACTCCCTTTTTAGGGTGAAAGAAAATAAATTGTTCTTTTATTTTCTTTTATTTTCCTACTCGTCCATTTACCTGTTTTATCTATTATCCTCGATATTTAGCTCTATTGAGCGAGGATCAAAACTAGTCAGCATGTAACTCGTATTTATTTGTATGTATTTTACAATAGATGTGGGGGGGGGGGCTTCTATTGTAAAATACATACAATTTTTTTTTTTCATACAGTGAATCTTTTAGGAGGTCTTTATAAAGCACTAATAAAATTCTGTACACCCCAAAAAAATGTACAAATATATATATATATATATATATATAAACAATAATATGATATATTATATATATATATAATATATATATATATATATTATATATATATATTAAAAACAATAAAAAAGTTAAAAAAATAAATACAACAAAAATATTAAGAGCAAAAGACAACCAAATAATCTCAAACTAATATTAACCTCGTCCGAATTTGGGGCACACACAACACCGGAGTCTCAAAATGCGGAAACAAAAGATGTAGATATGCAACGTAATTATTAAAGGAACATCCTATACTTAAAAAAAACAACAGGAAATGGACTCGTCGCTCTGAGTTCAAATCCTGGACATGGTAATTGCATTTCACTTAGCACTAATACTCTTGGGAAGGTATAAATCTACTCTCCCTCCAGCTATGGGTAATAGCAGGGTAGACTGGGTTGTTTAACCATGGCTAGGTAACCAGTCTAGGAGAAGAAAAACTCTGAATTCAAACCTGTTAAACTCCGCTTAAGAAATTGACCTTGTGTCGCATTCTGCTCGTTCGGAGGTTGGTAAATATATATACAAAAAAAAAACTAAAAAAAATATATACTTAAAAAAAAAAAGCAAAAAAACACGTTATTCAAAATAAATAAAGTCATTGACTGCACCTCGAAGAATATAATTTACTTAATAGAATGCACAAACTGCAATAAAAAATACATCGAGTGTACAGCATGATTTAATAAAAAGAATTTCACTACACAAGAGCAACATTAGACTATGCGCAAACGCGTTGGATTCTCGTAATGACAAACGCGATACAACGCTATTTGTTTGTATACCCTTTCTTTCCTTACTTCTATTTTTCTTCTGTTTATCTCTGGTATCTACGTTCTTCTTCCAGCGTCTGGACCTAGTCTTGGGACTTCGTGTCTGGTCTTCTAGGTCAGTCTTGTTGCCAAGACATTCATCAACCACAAAACCATATTATTTAATTAAACTTTTATCTTAACTAAACATATTTATCTAACTAATCACAGCGCGCGTGTGCAGTGAGTCTCAGCTAAAGCAGATATATCTTATCTGCCTGACGTCCAAGCTGAAACTGAGAGCCAACCAGGTCCCATGTGACTTCACGTATTTTCGCGGGCTTTCTGTAATATTCCATGGAAAGTCCCGCCCGTGATATGAAAAGGGGCCATCCCTTCAAGAAATACAGGGGATTGACAATAATCTTATGCAACCGGATATAGATTATGTAACACATTAAAGTTTTTTTGAGGAAGTGGGAAGGGGAAGGATTCTAATTGTATTTCATGATAATCTCTGTCATGTCAAGAATTTGGTTAATAAATAAAAACCTTTAGAGTGAATGCATACACAACAAAGCTATAATTAATTTTCCTATTCGTCTGGAAATGTTCTTATTCTCTCAGAGCATTTTAAGTGCATTGCAACAATCTCACTATGACAAGCCGTTCGTTCTTTCACGCGCTTTCAGTATATAATGGTAGATATAGAAAAATAAATTGGGTTTATTGGAGCATAAAAGAAAAAAAAGAAAACATAAATTTTGAAATTTTAAAGTTTTCTTGTAAGGAACACAATTACTTACACAACCCGTCCCTCCTCAGATTTGGAATATGAATTAAGGGGGCCTGAAAATTTAGCTATGGTATCTTTTAATTTCCTGTTGAGAATATTTTATGAATGTTAGCCGTTAACAAATCTAAAGTCAATATGTTTAAAAAATAAACTAAACAATTGATTGAGCAGTTAAAGTTTACTTTATTATAGAAAAAACATGTGAAAAAAAATGTTAAAGAAAAGAACTATATGGGTAATTCTATGTCAAATTATCCAGAAAATAGTAAAATTGTCACCCACCCACTTCAATTTTTCTGAAATTTTGTACAGGTGCGAACTATGTTAAAGTTAGACAATCCCCAAAATTTGAGCTTCCAATTCCAAAAATTAGCTGAGTTATGTCGATTTCTAGCTCTCCAAATTTGAAAGGGGTCACAAAAAATGGCGACAGTGTGTAATCTATTTTTGCCTGTAAAATGAGTTCTAGAGCTTCCCTACTCCTAAAATTTTGGTTTATAAGAATATTTTTAACCGAGAAATTGGTAAATGCTATCGAAAAAAGTCTTAAAGTCAACCAATTTTAAGTTATTGATGATTTCTGATTTTTTCATAGCAAGATCAATATCTCGATGTAGCACTGAATCTATGACAAATATATTTTCTATTATTATTACATATGATGAAGAGGGGGGGGGGACAATTTTACTTTTTTTCTGGATGATTTGACATGGAATTGCCCATATATTTATCAACTCCTCCACACAAGCAGGATGTAACACAAGGTCAATTTTCCAGAGAATTTTAACAGGTTTTAATTCAAGTTTTTTTCCTTCTTCTAGACTGGTTGCCATACCAAAGTTAAAGAACCTCGCCTGCCCTACTATTTACCATAGCTGGATGGAGAATAATTGGATTCATATCGTTCCCAAGATATTCGGACTATGTGAAATTCAAACAGCCTGGTACAGAATTTGAATAACCATTACACCACAAAGGGCACTTAAACGAAAAGAACAAAATGAAGAAAGTAATAAAAAGAATAATTAGGTTAGAGAAGAGTTAAAAAAAAAGAATTTGGAGAAGAGAAGAAAAAGAAAGAATGAAAAGAAAGAAAAGAATGAAATTAGTGAAAAGAAGAAAGAAAGAACCAATAAAGGAAGTTAAAAAAGGAAGAAAATTTAGAAAGAAATGGAAGAAAATAAAGAAAACTAGCAGAACTGTGGATATACCACAGTATGAGATTTGATTATTATAACATTTGATATGTTTACTTAAGAGCTATTGCCAAATAGTTCAATATGTAAAAAGTATAAAAATCTTGATTTAACTCACTCTCACTCTTTTTTTTTTTTTTTCCTTCTTTTCTTTTCTTTTTTTCATTGTGTTCGATTGAAACAGATTAGCATTATTGCTTCCGCACGCTCACCCCCTTTTTCTCTATGTTTCTCCTAACCGATTTCTTTTTTTTCTTTCTATACTTTTTCTCTGTTGCATGTCCCTTTCTTCCCTTTCCTTCTTTATAATGAAAACGGAAGGGACCATTATTTAGCTGAGGTGACGACACTCATGAGAAATAAGAATTCGACGGATAAGCAACACCAGATAATTAAGATTTACATTTTTGCGTTTCATCTTGGACGGTCTCATTTTTAACCACAGGGTGTAGCAAGATCTCTGTGCTACTCGCACACTGAGTTGGCGTGGTCCGGTATTGAACACGGAATCTTGTTGTTCCTAGTCGGACACTCTACCGACTGAGCTAAACCAATAATAATAATAATAATTCTATTAATAATGGAGATTCGCTTCCGGTTTTTGAATGTAACAAAAATTACGTCACTGCTTACGTCACATTACCGCAAAACGTCATAACAGAGAATAAATACACTCAACATTTGAATATGCAACATATAACAGTCTCATTGTTTTTTAAAACAAGTTTTAATAAATACATGACTGGTATTATATATCTATATATAGTTTGTTTTATTTTAATATATATTTAAAGTTTACATTTCAAATTGTTTTATATTTTAATCCTTTAATGAATTTGATGATTTTACTTATTAGGGGTACAAACTTGCTGACATTGAATTTTTTACTCCCACCCCTCAGGCAATATGTTTCAAAAAATCTATTTTTACATCGCCTGGAGGCGTTTTTTGTACTACTACTACTACTAATACTACTACTACTAATATATAATGCTGTCTGTAAGAAACGTCACTAAGTTCCCTTAGTTATTGCGTCACATTCTCCATGATTTTATTTATATTTAAACCGCAATTTAATAATAAACTGTTTGACATTATTAATACTGTTGGTCTTAAAATACTAATAACATGCAATTGTATTTATATATATACCAGTTCAGTGTAAACGTAAAGCTAATTGCATATTGATATTAAAAAACTGATTTTAATAAAAATGTGCTTGTATTATTGAATTTCTAATTGTTTGGTTTTATCTTAATGAATATGAGTTCTCTTAATAAATCCTAAAAAAATTCATTAACAAGAAGAATAATTGTAATTTTATTCTTTACTTCCTATTTAACTAAATAGTTAAATTAGAAAATTTTAAAAACGGAAGTGATGTTGTCATTTTCCGATTATACCCCCTCCGTTTCAAATCTTTTTATTTTGAGTTTCACTAGCCTTTCTGACTAATATTTTATTACATTTAGCACTGGCTAATAAATAATAATAATACCTTAAGGCTGATGATATAGATGGGCTATATGTTACAAGTAAAGAATTGGAACGTGCAGAGTTTTCCTTCTCCTAGACTGTTACCTAGTCATGGTTAAAAGAACCCAGTCTGTCCTGCTATTTCACCCATAGCAGGAGGGAGAATTGGAAATCATACCTTTCCCAAGGGTAGTAGCGCCATGTGAAATGCAATCAGCTTCGTACAGGAATTGAACTCTGATCGACAAGTCCATTTCCTACAACTCTAACCATTGATCACGTGTATGTGTCCTGTGTCTGTATGCGTGCGTGCGTGTGTGTGTGTGAGTGTGAGTGAGAGAGAGAGAGAGAGAGAGAGAGAGAGAGAGAGAGAGAGAGAGAGAGAGAGAGAGAGAAAGAAAGAAAGAAAGAAAGTATTCTCAAATAATTAATTGATTTGAAATGAAGAAATTCAATGAATTTTTTTTTTTTATTTGTTACTGATTTTTTTTCCCTGTCCAAATTTGACGTTGATTAGAATAGAACAAAATGAAATCGCGACATTTTCGTCGTTTATTTCTGACATTTAAAATAAAAACCACTTAAAAATTCCTTGTCTGTTAATTTCAAACTACCAGCAGTTGTTACTTTAAAAAGGCCGTCACGCCTTATTTAGTCGAATGATTTTCCTTGGAAAAAACAATTGATATTTCAAGGGTTAAATGAAACATTATTGTTTTTAAAATAGCCAGGGGCAAACCCCGACCCCCCCAAAATCCAAACAAACAGAAAATAAAATAAATAAATCATTGGACACAATACACAATAGGTTCCTTAGTCTGCGACTTATTTTTTCGATGTCATATCAAATTCAGTTCTTCTGTTTTTGGATGACTGAATATTATATATTAAATGATGGCATTTCAAGAAAGGTCCCACATGCAAACTTGAAAAGGCCATTTCAAATCCCTGAATTCAACCACCTCACCAAAAAGCAGCAACGGAGAACGATTATAGAAAAAATAAAATAAAACGAGGAAAAAGTAGCAGAAAAAAGAACCTAAAAATCATGACAGCCAAACGAAAGCGTCTAATGGAGGCTAAGTGACGGAAAATCATTTTGTGGGTAATTTTAAGACTGGACTTGCAGGCGGATTAACTTATCTGAAAGGACAGCTGGTGTTAAAGAATATTAAGTAGGGGGCGCTTTTACGGGTACGGGAGCTTTATCTCAACCTTGATTTTTAATGAGAACAACAGAATTCCAAAGTTAAAATAATAATATAAATGAAATAGAAATAGATTTAAAAAGAAACAGACGAAATCTCTTCCTTGCATCTTTTCGCGTTTCGTGTTATTTTATTTGTTTAGAATTAGCCACATCAACCGCAAAAAAATGCTGTGCCAAAAAATTCGATGTTGATGAGCGAAATAGAATGGACTTTTTTATTATGTCAAGGGATTGAAGAAGAAGAAGAAGAAGAAGAAGAAGAAAGAAAGAAGAAGAAGAGAAGAAGAAGAAGAAGAAGAAGAGAAGAAGAAGAAGAAGAAGAAGAAGAAGAAGAAGATTTTAAAAGAAGAAGAAACAGATTTTAAAAGAAAAGAAAGAAAATAGATATAAAGAAGAAGAAGAAGAGAAGAAGAAGAAGAAGAAGAAGAAGAAGAAGAAGAAATATAGAGAAAAAAGAAGAAAGATGAAGAAAGAAGATGAAGAAGAAGACATAGATTTAAAAAAGAAGAAGATGAAGAAGAAGACATAGATAAAAAGAAGAAGAAGAAGAAGAAGAAGAAGAAGAAGAAGAAGAAGATTGTAGCTTAGCTGATAGAGAAAGAGAGGGGAAAGACTGTGTATGTGTGTAGGAAGAGAGAGACACAGTGGATGAAGAAGAAGAAGAAGAAGAAGAAGAAGAAGAAGAAGAAGAAGAAGAAGAAAGAAGAAGAAGAAGAAGAAAGATTGGAACTTATCTGATAGAGAAAAAGAGGGGAAAGACTATGTATGTGTGTGCGAAAGAGAGAGAGACACAGAAGAAGAAGAAGAAGAAGAAGAAGAAGAAGAAGAAGAAGAAGAAGAAGAAGAAGAAAGAACGTTGTTTTAAAAGTCCTTTCACTTCGTATCAGGATTTTCGGTGATATGCCGGGAATATGGAAGACATGTTAGAATGGAAATGAAACTGAAACATCGGCAATATTAACGCACATGACAGTTTTTTTCCTTGTTTATTCTTCTCAAAACTTAATCCAAATGAAGTCTCCGTGGTGCAGTGGCAAACGTACTAGGCTGTCACATCGTAGGAAATGGGTTTGTATTCCAGTCACGTTAATTCGGTCATTTTCGGAAAGCCATGAACCTCCCCATTCATCTTCCTATAGTATTAAATAATGCCACTGGTTAATTCCATGTCAAATCATCAGGCCATGTCACCCATCACCTTGAATTTTTCTAAAATTTTGTGCAGGTCTGGACTATGTTAAAGTTAGACAATCCCCAAAATTTGAGCTTCCAATTCTAAAAATTGGCGGAGTTATGTCGATTTTAACTTTCCAAATTTGGGTGGACGGTGGCAAAAAATGGCGACTTTTTTGTAATTTATTTTTGTCTGTAAAATGAGTTCTAGAGCTTCCCTGCTCCTACAAATTGGTTTATATAAGTATTTTTGTCTAAAGAATCAAAAAATGCTATCAAAAAAGTCTGAAAGTTAACCGGTTTTAAATTATTAATGATTTCCGATTTGCAAAATTTTAACTGATGTTGTAGCTTCAGTTCTGGGTAAACATCAGACTATCTTTTTGCTACAAATAATGTTCACTATATGTGAAATAATAATAGAAAACCTTTTTCCGATTCCTCGGGCAAAAATATTCTTATAAACCAAATTTCAGGTGTAGGGAAGCTCTAGAACTCATTTTACAGAGAAAAATAAATTACAAATAGTCACCATTTTTCGTGAACCCCACCAAATTTTGAGAATTGGAAGCTCAAATTTTGGGGAATGTCTAACTTTAACACAGTCCACACCTATGCAAAATTTCAGAAAACTTGAAGGGGATGGGTAACATGACCTGGATGAATTGACATGGAATTACCCAACTACTAGGAGCTGATGGTAGGTGTGGCGCTCCACCTTAGACGCCAAAACAATCTCCTTGGTCTAGCGCTATTAAAAGGGGATAGACTCCCTCGCTCACTGGCTGATACCGACTTTAGGCCGTCCCGACGACTACTGTTCACCAGTAGAGGACCAATTACAATTGGAACGACCTTCACCTTTATGTTCCAGTTTTCTCAGTTCTCTGGCAAGGTCCGAGTATTTGTCTATCTTTTCACTTTCTTTTATTTTTACTCGCTGGTCGGCCGGGATGAGATGACAGGTCCTCTTCTTGTCAATCAATACTAGGTCCGGTCTTCTGGCTGGGATTAGGTGACCCGTCTGTATCTCAAAGTTCCAGAGAATTTATGCGTCTCATTTCTCCATTACCGGTTCAGCCTTGTGCATATACCATTTAGTCGCAGAGTGAAAATTGAATTTCTTGTACAATTCCGAGTGGATTATCTTTCCCACCGCGTAGTCTTGTACTCTCTTTGTGCTAGTTTGCTGCATTCGATTATTATTATTATTATTATTATTATTATTATTATTATTATTATTTCTTCTTCTTCTTCTTCTTCTTCTTCTTCTTATTATTATTATTATTATTATTATTATTATTATTATTATTATTATTATTATTATTATTTACTTCTTTTGAGTTTTTACATCAGCATTAGCTGATGGTCTTTCACTGGAATCTGAGTGACAGCAAGTCTTCTCAGGTTTCCAGGACTCTTCTGAGTATTCTGGCAGATTGCAGCAGTGCAGTGTTCTGAATGGTTTCAACACTTCTTCTGATTTCCAAATATTCCAGACCCTTTTCCAATCCTTTTGGGACTGTTCTAAGTGCACCAACTACAATTGGTATCACCTTCACTTATTCCATAACTTTTTCAGTTCTCTGGCAAGGTCCAGATATTTGTCCATTTTTTAATTTTCCTTTAGCTTCACCCTGTGATCTGCTGGTACTGCAAAATCCACCAGTTGACAAGTTCTTTCTTTTTTGTTTATCAACACTAGGTCTGGTCTTCTTGCTGGGATAAGGTGATCCGTTTTTATTTCAAAATCCCAGAGAATTTTATGCGTTTCGTTCTCAAGAACAGATTCTGGTTCATGCATATACCATTTTGTTGTGTGGTCAAAATTTAATTTTTGCATAATTCCCAAATGGATCACCTTCTCAACCCAGTCATGTCTAGTTTTGTATTCTCGTTGTACTAGTTTGCTACATTGGCAGAGTATATGGTTTACAGTCTCATCTCTATTATTATTATTATTATTATTATTATTTTATTATTATTGTTATTATTATTATTATTATTGTTATTATTATTATTATTATTGTTGTTGTTGTTGTTGTTGTTGTTATGTTTTCACACCTGCCGTGGCCGGTGGTTCATTGGATGCTGAGTGACAGCAAGTCTCTTCAGGTCTCCAGGACACTTCTGAGTATTCTAGCCGATCTTAACAATGCTGTAGTTTGGATGGTCTCGATTCTTCCTTTGATTTCCAATTCACCAAATTCTTGGGGACCGTTCCAAAGGCACCAATTCCAATTGGTACGACCTTCACCTTAGTGTTCCACAGTTTCCTCATTTATTATTATTATTATTATTATTATTATTATTATTATTATTATTACGCAACTTGGAAAAGAACTGATTATGAAAGAGCATTCAAGATGGCGATTTTCAAACATCGGCCATGCTGGTTGGTTGCATGACGTATGAGCGTGTCATTTTCCGTCACCCAAACGAAGGAGAGCTCTTTTGTAAAAGTTAACGCTCCACAACGTAAAATGGCATTAATGAGAAGAGAACGGCTGTCGATGTTCATATTGGAAGCTGGTTCATTTCACACACCAATCGGCCCTTTGCAATCTGCATATTACTCTGTAGATTAATTACAAGAATGGAATTCGCTACTGATAATTAT
Source organism: Doryteuthis pealeii (assembly GCA_023376005.1). Classification (NCBI taxonomy): domain Eukaryota; kingdom Metazoa; phylum Mollusca; class Cephalopoda; order Myopsida; family Loliginidae; genus Doryteuthis; species Doryteuthis pealeii. Next base: position 7,862,688 of record CM042140.1, read on the forward strand.
TCGTCTTGTCAGATACCTTTGGACAAGACGCTTATATTCACCCCCCGCCACTTCCCCTTCACCCCCTCCACCCCACCCTCACCGCCGCTCTACTTTTGTGAAAACTTGCTTGGGAGATTCGCTTCTGTGTTTCGTATAAAGAACAAACATCAATGAAAAGAAAAGAAAAGAAAAAGAAAGAAAGAAAGAAAGAAAAGAAAGGTAAGGACAGGAAAGAAAAAGAAGGAAAAAGAAAGAAAAAGGAAATGAAAGAAAAGAAAAGAAAAAGAAAAAGAAAGAAAAAGAAAGAACAAGGAAAAGAAAGAAAAAGAAAAAGAAAAAGAAAAAGTAGGAAAAAGAAAGAAAAAGAAAAAGAAAGAAAAAGAAAAGAAAAAAGAAAAAGAAAGAAAAAGAAAGAAAAACTAAAAGAAGGAATTAAAGAAAGAAAAAGATAGGAAAAGGAAAAGTAGGAAAAAGAAAGGAAAATGGGAAGAAAGTAAAGAAAGAAAAGGAAAAGAAGAAGAAAAGAAAGGGAAGGGAAAGAAAAGAAAGAAGCAAAAAGAAATAAAGAAAAAGAAAGAAAGAAAAAGAAAGAAAAGGATGGAAGAGAAAAAGAAAAGGAAAAAAAGGAATAGAAAGAAGAAAAAAGAAGAATAGAAAAAAAGAAGTATAGAAAGAAAAAAGAAAGAAAGAAAGAAAGAAAAAAGAAAGGAAAGGGGAGGAAAAAGAAAGAAGCGAAAAGAAAGAAGCGAAAAGAAAGAAATGGAATGAAAGAAAAATGGACGGGAAAAAGAAAAAAAAAGGAAGAGAAAGAAGAAAAAAAAAAAAGAAAAGAAAGAAAAGAAGAAAAAAGGAAAGGAAAGAAAAAGAGAGAAAAAAGGAAGGAAAGAAAAAGAGAAAGGAAAAAAGAAAGAGAGAAAAAAGAAAGAAAATAGGAAAAGGAAAGAAAAAGAAAGAAAGGAAAATAAGGAAGAGAAAAGAAAGAAATGAAAATTAAAAGAAAGGAAAAGAAATGGTTTGTATCAAAATGAAAATAGCCATTCTGTAAGAGACAATCTAATAGTTTAGAAATGATGTGTAAAAAAAAGAAAAAAAAGAAAGAACTAATGTACCTAATTATATAATATATTGTCCTTATTGTTCCCATCAATATTGCACAAGCAATTATCTTATCCAATGGTTCCGTATAGAAATCTGTCATTTCGACTAAATTATTCTTTGAAAAAGACCGGGACAAAAATTGCAATTGGCAATTGGGAAGAACATCTTATTTTGTTTTCAATTTCTTTGTTGGTCAAATCAAGACAGTGGCTTCGAATTTGAATTGATCTCATGTTGAGAGATAGCTCAGTGGTTATGTTAATCTATAAAACATCTATATTATTAAAAGTGTAACTTATATACTGTTAAGTTTTTAAGGGTCATAATTGGCCAGTTGATTCTAGGTAGAGAGCCCTCCGATTTGGTTCCTTTGCTAATCCTCTCAGGTAGAGATTCAGAGGTTCCTTCATCGATGCCTGCTAGTAAACTGAGAAAGAATTATCGTTTAAGTAACATATCAGCCACGCAGTATGGCCAGCGATTGGCTAAGAAATAGATCACATGATCTCGCCAATAGTACTGTTGTATCACGAGGTGGAAAGATACACAGAACAATGGTGTGTTTAATACATTTATTAAGTATAACCATCCAGTGACAAACGGATACATACAAACACAGTGCAAATAAGTACAAACAATTAATGAGGCAACATTTACATTAAATAGAAGGGGATCAATTCGATATAACCAACGCAGCAAAGTCAGTCTGGATATTATTTAGCTAGTCAATCCACTTTAATCGTAGGCTATTTTATGGCTCTGAGCCAGTCCATCTGATAGGATGCTGAAGGGGTGTTAGCTACTCTACAACACATACCTAGATAGTAATAATTCATCTACTGAAAATGATATCAATATATGCATAGGCAAGTGAGCTTGTTTGTGGCGTACTAAGTATCATCGTGGCAAATGTTCTCGGCAAGCCGAGTTCAAATCCTGGTCTTAGCAGTTTGTATTTCACATCAAGGGGTTAAATGGAAAAAATGAGTTTTAAAAAATTGTTTTAAAAAGTTGAGTACAATTCTTAAAAATTGAGTACCCATCAAGAATGAATAGAACAAAAGCTTTTCGCCATAAAATAACCCAACAAGGGTTGACATGCCGTAAAATCCAACCAACGTAACCTAACCTAGGTGGCATCCAGTGTCTACACAGTGTCACACAGATGAATGTAAGTTTTAATAAATCAGTCAGCATTGGTGTGCCTGTGAGTCGGAATTCATAGGATAACATTGATAGTGAGTTCGTTCTTACTCCAGTGCTATGCTGTATATTCCCAGATAAATTTTGAATGATTTCAAGCAAGCCTACTTATGGGTTTATCGCTGAAGAAAATGGAATCGAATCATAGTAAAATCATTTCCAATGCATTTTCATAGTAAAATGATTTTCAGTTCATTTTCAATGCATTTTCATAGTAAAATCATTTTCAATGCATTTTCATAGGAAAATCCTTTCCAATGCATTTTTATAGTAAAAATCATTGTTCAATGCATTTTTATAGTAAAAATCATTGTTCAATGCATTTTTATTGTAAAAAATCATTTCTAATGCATTTTTATAGTAAAAATCATTGTCCAATGCATTTTAAAGTAAAAATCATTTCCAATGCATTTTTATAGTAAAAATCATTGTCCAATGCGTTTTCATAATAAAAATCATTTCCAATGCATTTTCATAGTAAAATCCTTTCCAATGCATTTTCATAATAAAATAATTTTCAGTTAATTTTCAATGCATTTTCATAGTAAAATCCTTTCAAATGCATTTTCATAGTAAAATCATTTTCAATGTATTTTCATAGTAAAATCATTTTCAATGCATTTTTATTGTAAAAATCATTTTCAATGCATTTTCATAGTAAAATCATTTTCAATGCATTTTTATAATAAAAATCATTTTCGATGCATTTTTATTGTAAAAATCCTTTCCAATGCATTTTCATAGTAAAATCATTTCCAATGCATTTTTATTGTAAAAATCATTTTCAATGCATTTTCATAGTAAAATAATTTCCAATGCATTTTAAAATAAAATCTTTTTCGATGAAATTATAATGATAATTCAGAAGAGTTTGTTAATTTTCTATAGATGGACAAACAGTTTGATGCATAATCATTAGACCCCCAGGAAGGTTTTAAAATAAAAAAAATAAAACAATATTCCTCATAGAGAAAGAGAGGCTCTTATCAAGAGGTTGTCTCTAACACGAGTTCAAATCCTGAACGAGGCTCTTAGTGTTTCACACTGCACTGATGCCTTTGGAAAAAGCATGGATCTATATATTCTCCCCGGCTATCTATGTATAAATCGTAGTACACTCTTTAGCCTAATAAAGGCAACCGGTCTGGGAGAAGGAAAACTCTGAATTTACTTAGCTCAGTCGATAGATCTTCCGCCTTGAAACTGAAAGCTTCCGGACCACACCAACTCAGCTTAAGAGTAGCACGGCTTGAATTTGTGCAGTAATTTGGGGAGCTGGTTGTAGGTGTGGTGCTCCACATCAGAACAAAAACAATCTTCCTGGTCTAATACTAACGAAAAGGGGATACAATACCGAGAATTGGTGACTCTGCTGATTTTATTTTTTACTAGTTCACCTAAAAATTGACTTTGTGCCACATAGTCGCCGTCATGAAGGGGTTGGATAGATACATAGTACCGGTGTTAAAAATACCAGGGTTCAATTCCGAGTGAATGCCAGGATTTTGAATGCTGACTTTCGAGGATGTTGGGCGTAGCACTTGGCAGTCTTACTTGTCATTTAGCCTTAAGCTATTAATAGTAAATACACACGAGACTGTCACCTCAAATATGTGATTCTTTGGTCGGATATGCAATGTTATATATATATATATATATATATATATATATATATATATATATATATATACTGTGTGTGTGTGTGTGTGTGTGTGTGTGTTGTGTGTGTGTGTGTACATACTTATATTTGTACGTATATATGTGTATATATATATGCACATATATGTATATATATATGCATATATATAAATATCTGTATATATATATATATATACATATATATATTTATATATATATAGGCATATACATATATATATATATACATATATATGTTTATACACATATATGTTTATATATATGTATATGCATATATATGTATACATATACATACATATATATATATTTATATACATTTATATTTATATACATACATATATGCACATATAAATGTATATATAGACATATGTATATACATATACATATATATATATATATATATATGTATATATATACATGTACATATATATGTACATGCATATATTTATATATAGATATATATATATAGATATATACACACATATATATGTATATACATACACATATATATAAATACACACACATATATATATGAATACACGCACACCACACATATATACACACACACACATATATACATATATATACATATATATATATATATATATGTGTGTGTGTGTGTATGTGTGTGTGTATATTTATATATATATATATATGTGTGTGTGTGTGTGTGTGTGTGTGTATTTATATGTATGTATATGTATATACATATATATGTGTGTTATATATATATATATAGTGTATATAAATATATGCATGTACATATATATATATATATATATTATATATATATATATTATAGTGTCTTCGTCGAACTATTCCCGCCCACCTCCGTCGTTTTAGCGTCATTCTCGATTCTGAAACAAGAACAGACAAAAGAAGAAGTTAAGACAAAAAGAATGAAAGAAAGAAATTGTTGGATTCCCATTATGGCAGCCTTCCCTGTGGCCGTTTAAATAAATCCTAATACGCACAGCCTATTCGTCGGCGCCGGCTGGGCAGTGACAGCAAAATATGTGCCGGGGCCTAAATTTCTGAAACGTCTTTGGCGTTTCACTAAATGGGTGGAGTATGGAAGGAGAAAAGAGGCAAAAAAGGCAGTCTGTCAAGTCCGATAACTACTCAAGGACGGGTGGGTTAAATCCGAAAGAGAGGGCCACACACTGAGACACGCACTAAAAAAACAGGAAAATATCCAGAAATTAACCCCCCCCCCTCTCTCTCTCTCTCTCTCTCTCTCTCTCTCTCTCTCTCTCTTTTTATATATCTATCTATTTATATATCTATATGCCGGTTTAGCTCAGTCGGTAGAGTGTTCGGCTGGAAACCACAAGGTTCCTAGTTCGATATCGGCTCCCGCCAACTCAGCGTATGAGTAGCACTGGGATCTGTGCGGTAAAGTAAGGAGCTGATGGTAGGTGTGACGCTCCACCTCAGATGCTAAAACAATCTCCTTGGTCTAGCGCTATTGAAAAGGGGATAGACTCCCTCGCTGACTGGCTGATACCGACATTAGGCCGCCCCGACGACTTTACTTTTTTATACTGTTCATATCTATCTATGTATCTATCTATTCCTATCTCTCTTCCTTTTCTTTTTTCCTCTTTCTATCTCCCCCAGTTTTTACCCCTCTCTCTCTCATTTTGTCTCTCTTTTTTCGTATCTTTTTTCTTCCATTCTTCCCACCCTCTCTTTATCTCTCTTTTCTCTCTTTTTTCTCTCTCAGTCTTTGTCACTTTCTGGTTTCTTCCTTTCTTCCTCTTTTCCGTCACCCCTTTCTTCCTCTTCTTTTTTTCTCTTCTATCTCACCTAACTTTTCTCTCTGTCTCTCTCTCTCTTTCTCTCTGTCTGTCTCTGTCTCTGTCTGTCTGTCTGTCTATCTGTCTCCCTCTATCCTGCTTTCTCTCTCTCTCTTCCTTCCTTTCTTTCTCTCTCCCATTTCTTTCTCTTTCTCTTTCTGTCTCATCCACATTTTTCTTTCACATTCTCTCTCTTTCTACCTCTTTCTCCTTCTTTTTAACCCTTTTCTTTCTATCTACCCCTCTCTCTACCTTCTCCTTCCTCTTTCTTCTCTCCTTATTTTCTTTCTATCCCATCCAATCTTTTCTCTCATTCTCTCTCTTTCTCTTCCCCTCCTCCATTTCTTCCCCTTCCCCCCCTCCTCTTCTCTCTGGCTCCCTTTCTTTCTCTCTCTCTCTCTGTTACTTTCTATCTCTCTTCGTCCCTCTTTTTCTCTCTCTCTCTATATATATAACAGGCGAGTTATCCCTTAATTTTACGGATAGGACTTTTAAAATATGTCAAGCAAATTCATCTACTTGCAAAATCCATGATATTTCTCCGATCCTTCGGGAACTTTGCACCGAACTCTTTCTTTAATCCATTGGGATAGATTGTTCTCATTCTGTTAACCATGAGCGAGTACAAGTGTTAAGCTCTGTTCAGTATTGTATATTATTTTCGTCCGTAATCAGGATCGAACCTGTAACATATAGATAACTGTCACTTAGAACAGCCATAACTCAATCCTTATATCCATTGCGCTATGTGTCCGGATACGATAACCGTTATGCCATGAATTTTATATAGCTGCATCTATCTTTTACCACTGTTTGTAGTCTTCATGATAGTGAACTCATTAGGTTTGCACAGAGTCGCTGCAATATTTTTTTAAATCAATAGAGTGCAGTCTTTCAATCCGCACGGTCGGTCGGAGAGGCCACCTCCGATCGATCAACTGGTCAAGTCCTTATGGCAACCCCTAAACATGTTATCATATATATATTTACCAACCCCTCCGCACGAGCAGGATGTGACACAAGGTCAATTTATAAGCAGAGTTTAACATGTTTGAATTCAGAGTTTTCCTTCTCCTAGACAGGTTGCCTTACTAAGGCTGAAGAGCCCAGTCTGTCCGATTAATTTCTCCATAGCTGGAGGGAGTATAATTGGATTCATACCTTTCCCAAGGGTATTAGCGCTATGTGAAATACAATCAATTTCGTCTAGGATTTGAACTCTGGTCGACGAGTCCATTTCCAACGACTCTAACCATTATGTCACGCGCTTTCATGTTATCATATATGTGCTCGAAAGCATTGAGTGAGAGTGCGGTTCTAATTCTGGATCTCTGGGGAATGTGGAGTATCCCTTCATAACCATTGCTCCCAGGTCTGGTTAGAGTCCTATTTATGAGTTCAATAGAAAAAAACATGAGTTTAAAAGATATGTTTAAATGATTGATTTAAAAAAAATAGTTTTAAAGAAAGCGAGTACCCACCAAGAAGGAATAAAATAAAAACGTCTTCGGCATAAAATAACCCAACAAGGGTTGACATGCCATAAAACCTAACCAACTAGCCAAACAACTTTCAATCCTCAATGGTGAATGGTTTAAAAGAAAATTAAAACTCTTATCAACATTTAAACCTTAGTATAAGGTTTACTCTATCCATTAGTACACAAGGGTGTACTTACTGTCCCTTAGAGTACATGGTGTGCAGTATTAAGATTAAATCTTTATTTCTTTTATCGTAAAGTTTAAGTGCAGCTATGTTCACAGCTGGGAAACTTATATAAAGCGTTGATGTCTAGATGTCTAGACTGTTGTCTAGATGTCGAGAGGAGTCAGTGCCAATTTTATAAAGGGTAAAATAAGTAAGAATAATTTGGTGACAAGTGACACGCCCCTTAGAAAAGCACCACGCCATTGGACTAAAATGAGTAGAGTCGAATATATAACGTGATGCTTTTAGGGGTTGTGGTTGAATTGTTTTTAATATTTATTTCTTGCCTGAAATAAATTGGGATTTTAACAGGTTTGAGTCTGTAATGTATTTAGGTATTAGCCAATTCATCTAAATTCGTGGCTTAAATCTTATTATAATGGAGATTGTCGGTTTGTCTGTCTGTAACCGAAACTATATTACTATACATGTCTCAATTCCCTTTGTTATTTACATCACATTCTCCATGATTTTATTTTTATTTAAACCTCAATTATTAATAAAATTGTTTTACACCATTAAGACTGTTGACCATATCTACTTACAAATAACATGTAATTGTATTCATATATACAACAAAATAGTGATTTACAGTGTGAATGGGAAAGTTAATTTGCATATTGATATTAAAAATTTGATTTTAATAAATATATGCTTAGTATTATTAATTTCTAATTGTTTGGTTTTATCTTAATAAATATGAGCAAAAATCTTGGGGATAAGTCTTAAAAGAAATCCATTAACAAGAAGAAATAACTATAATATTATTCTTTACTTCCTATTTTAAGTAAATAGTTAAATTAGGAAAATTTACCAATGAAAGACGGAAGTAATGTAAAATGATGGAAGAGTTAGTTTCAAAGTTGTTCTATTTTTCGATTATATACCCTCTGTTCGAAATCTTTTTATCTACATTCTTATTGAGTCTTATTAGCCTTTCTCCTTTAACATGTTATTTAATTATACTAAAACTTAAATACTTGCAGCCGGAGGGTGCATATATTTGCTAGTACATTTGCTAGTACATTTGCTAGTACATACTAAAGAATTTTGATTTACAATACTTTTCAATATTTAATTCTGGAGCTCAGAGGAGCGTGGAGTACCCCTTCATCACCATTACTCTCACGTTCACGCGGACCCGGAGTAATAGTAGCTGTTAGTGTTGAGATTTTTTCAATATATAAGGTGTGAAGGATCCCCGCTCCTACTTATAGACTAGGCGAGCTCATGTAATCTATTCCTTGGCCAATCACTGGCAGTACTCTGGGGCTGATACAATACTTAACCGACCCTACTGGTCATAATTACTGTAGCGTTCACTGACTACGGACATAGGATTAAATCACTGGACCTTTACCAATACGCAGGATAGGACTTATACGCTTACCAAAGGATTCCATAACACAGGACTTTCTTCAAGCCCTTTTCAACTGGCCAAGGATGGCGCTTAAAAACTGTACAGGTTATGCACCCAGGTAGGATCCCATCTATGGGTTAAATAGATAAAAATGAGTTTTGAAAATAAGGAAAAAGATTGGGTTTTAAAAAATTGAATACCCATCAAGAATGAATAAACCAAGACGTCTTCCTCGGAGTGGTTATGGTACTTAGATAAATAGTCTACATTATGCACTATGTTTATGGCAATGCAGGAACCGTATTGAGTTACGGCTTGCTTGCTTTGTCTGCTAATTCAACGGTAATTGGATTATTGCTTCTACATTTGTCAGGAAAGATTTCGTTTGTTTTATTTTTTGCTTGCTTTTGCTTATTTTTAATATAAATAAATAAAAATAAACAAACGTGACTACGAGCAGTATCAGCTGAATTGCCTGACACATGCCCAATCATTTGAGTATCTTTAACATCGAGAGATGGAGATACATATACTGGTAAAACCTTAAAATCCCGTTAAAAACTTTTTTTATCGCAAAACAAATTAAAAGGGGATTTTATCACAATTGTTGCATATGCCTTTTCTTTCCCTCTTATCTTATTATAATAAAGATTCTGTGTCTGTCATCTGTAACCGAAACTACGTCACTGCTTACGTCATGATATCTCCAGAAGAGTTTATTAATGAGTATTTGATTTATAGTCAAAATGATTAATGCATAAAATACCTCTTATTTATCATCGATGTCTCTATGAAAATCTCAGTTAGATTTGCCTCAAAACCGCCCATGTTCTTAATGCGTTTAAAAAATTACAATGTGCCTTATATATCACTAAAAAATAAAGGTTTACATAATATATGGTGTGGTTAATTTGCATACTGGTTTTATAAAAACTGGGTTTAATAAATAATAACTTGCTGTTATTGTTTCATTCTCCAACGTATTAAAATCAATTCTATGAATGATTTTATATAGAAACAAATTAAAATATAATTAAAACAAGTGAAATCTTTTCATATGCGTTCTTATTCAATTTCGTTAGTTTTTCTAATTTGATATATTTCATTCCATTAAAACTTAAATATCTAAGCCCGGAGGGTACATATTCTTGCTAGTTTTTATAATATACTTATCTTCTTCTCAGCTGGTTGGGTCGTCGATCGTCTATCTGTGTATTTGGGCTGGTTCTTTGTTCTTATGGTCTGGGATTACTTGGGTCTTTTTGGGACTTTTCACCTGTGTGTCCGTTGCTGTTTTTAGGAACGAACACAAGACTTGATATTGTATTTAGACGTCTTTATTCAACACAAGTAAGAACAACACGCGTGGAGAAATGAACTACAGACGGCAGACGCCATTTGCGTCTGTTTGTTCAGTTCACCCAGCCAAAAACTGATTTCTAACTTTCTTTCTGTTCTCACGCTAGGCTCTGACTAAAGCTACAAGGTTAGTGAAAAGATTGAGTCCTGTTAATTACTAATACGTCTTTTTTCTATGTTTCAGAATTACCGTTGTTTTAATTTTTATGCTACCATACATAAATTTATAGACAACAAATATAATTATGAAACACAGCGACTTTTTCTATGATTTTTCATATTGCATATTATAAATAGAAATTTATGCTGATGATATCCTTGTAAGGGCTCCAGCGACAATGTCAAATAAATCAATTGCTGTTGTTTATTGATTTGAACGGCATATCAACCCGTCTGGGGTTATGTCATGCCTAACGGTTATGAAATTATACATATCGTGTATTTATATTTATACTTTTTAGTAATTGGTTTTAACAATGTGTTAGCATTATTGGGGATTATGTTGTATGGTATTGATTTGTTTCATGTCTATATTCTATGGTATAATTTTATTTCCCTCAAAAAGGAGAAAATATCCTCCATGTTAACATTTTCAAACAGATCTTTCATATTGTTTGCTTTAAAATAATGTTTTTTGATGTGAGAAAAAAATCTGCATTCCATGAATAAGTGTTTAACTGTCAGAGATGTTTCACATGTTTCACATTGTGGTTGTTGTTCTTGTTTGAGTATGTAGGAGTGCGTTAGTTTTGCATAACCAATGCGTAATCGAGATACAATGACTTGTTCCTTTCTAGACTTCCTTAAAGTTGGTCTCCCCTATATGACTCGGGATCCAGCATATCATAATCTCCTTAGAATTAGACATCAAGTCTAATCTATTCAGGAGCTTAATGATGAGAGGGTCTTCCAGTTTTTTTTTTATTTCTTAATGATAATAGGACAGAGACCGAGTCTGAGAAGATGATATATTTTCTGTTGTTAATTTCCTCAGTGTCACAATCAGGTGAATGAACCATTAGTTTCGTATCTTTTTAGAGCATCATTATAGAGGTAACTGTTTATTTGGGGAGAGCATATGATAGTAGTAGTTGCTCCATCTTTTCTCTTTGTATGGAGTCAAATGTTTGGGACAAATCTACAAGCAATTGTGATGCCTTGAGATTTTTTTGATCGAACCCTTTGATTCGACGAATTGTGCCTCACGTTACCAAATATTGGAACCACCCAGGGGCTGTGGAATACACTAACTAAACCTCTGCACAGGAGTAAGACCCCCCCCCTCCAATGGGGCCACCTGTTGACTGCAGGTTGTGACACGTGATACTTAAGACTGGAATTCTGGTGGCTGAACAAAATGTATAGTACTATACATATATATACATATATATATTAGTACTATTACATATATATATCATATATACATATATATATATATAGTATATATATATATATATATATATATTATATATATCTATATATATAGTACTAATATATATACTATACATATATGTATATATAATTATACTAATATATATATATATAGTATATATAGTATATCATATATATATATATAGTACTATACATATATATATATAATATATATGTACATATTATATATATATATATATAATATATATAGTACTTATACATATATATTATATAATATATATATATATATATTAGTACTTCCATAAATTTGGTAATGAGCTCTCTAATTGGTAATTTAAATTAACTCTCCTACTAAGCAAATAAGCAAAATGATCATTTCTCCGGAATGTGATCTCTCAGGTGACCGAAAGATACATACATTCCTATGTTCTTAATAGTTTAAAAAACACCAGTCAACCGCATCAGCTTGTCAGTGGACGAGGGGATAAGATATCGGACTACCATGCGGTCAGTCTGAGTTCGACCCTACCCAAGGATTAGTTGTGTCTAGCCACACTGAAGAGGCATGATATGCCGAAACACGTGTCTGTGGATGACTATTTAATATATATAGTACTATATATATATATTATATATATATATATATATATATATATATAGTATATACATATATATAATAGCTAGAAAACCCGTGGACTCGCTGGGTCACCCCATTGAGCTCGAGTTATATTGTTAAAATCACAATAATGTAAAATAAATCAGGGAATTTTCCAATTTTAATGAAATTTTCAGTGTTGATTTATCAATAAATGAATTTTATAATGCATCAGTTATTTTATTTCAAAACTTTCTGACTTAATTAGGTATTTCCTCTATGTTAAATTAATATTTAGAATTCATTTATAATATGAAACGCCTAATTTTAAGTTTCAAATTTTCTATTAAATGATTTGTTTAAAAGATTGATTTAAAAAAATTAGTTTATAAAAAAATAGAGTACCCAGCAAGAATGAATAAAACAAAAACGTCTTCGGCATAAAATAACCCAATGGGTTGTGATGCCGTAAAATCCAACCAACCAGCCAAAACATTGCAAATCTTTTGACTCACTCTAGTGTGTAGATATTTGCTTCAGTTTTACTTAACGGTCTCAACACAATTATCTCTGTGTACGCGTCTATGCTTAAGTGAGTTTTAACTTATAGCTTATAACGACATCACTGAGTGCCTTCAACGAAAATCTAACCACCATAATGACTATATCAGCAAAACTACCTCGCCAACACCAACCATACCACTCGAGACACCAACCACGCTTCCAGCGCCGCTACAACCATCCACTGTCATGGCAACAATATGTTGTGACCGTCTAAAATTTTATAGTTCCATCCAGGCCATCAATTCATTAAAAGTGTGCGTGTCGCTGATAAAGACATTACATGAGTCCGGCTGGCAATGAAGACTTGGTCTTCCTTTCTATGGTCGGAATCCCCGGGAAATTTTTTGTTTTGCCATTTTTTGTGGGCAAACTTGGAGAAGAAGCACACCGTTTCGCCATGACCGTGTGTGTGTTTTTAAAAAGCTCGTCGGCACTCGCTGAGCAATTTAATGAACATTGCGCACGGCGACTAATTTAACATTTTGATCAAATGCGATCTAAAGAATTTACTCATCCGGCTAAAATTATTCATGCTGGATTTATGGCATCACATCCTCTTTTAAATAACGCATCTCAATTGAAACTACCACACTCTCTCCGCTTTTTTCTGTCTGGTCTCTCTCTCTCTGTCTTGTGTGCGTGTGTGTGTTGTGTCTCTCCCTCTCTCTCATCTCTGCTCTCTGAATATCCTCCCCTACCTCTTTAGATATCTCCACCTTAATACTCATCCCTCTCTAAAAATAATACTAATACTCTCACTTTCTTCTCTCACTCTCGTCTGGCCTCTCTCTCTCTCTCTCTGCTCATCTATCAAGTCTCTCTCTCTCTCTGCTCTCTGTCTGTCTTTCTCGTCTGTCTTCTCTCTGTCCTCTCTCTGATAACCCCCTCTCTTTAGATATCCTCCTTCACTGTTAATGCTCACCCGCTCTCTAAAATAATACTAATACTCTCACTTACTTTCTCTCACTCTCCTGCCCCTCTCTCTCTCTCTCTCTCGGTCGTCTCTCCACTCTCCTCTCTCTGTGCTTCTCTCTCTCTACTTCTTCTGCGTGTCTTTCTCTCTCTCTCTGTGTCTGTCTGTTCTGGTCTGTCTGCTTTCTGATACCGAGCACCCTCTCTTTAGATATCCTCCTTCACTGTTAATGCTCACCCCTCTCTAAAGATAATACTTATACTCTCACTTTTTTCTCTATCGTTCTGCCCCCCATAGTTGTGGTGGACCGGTCTAGTCAGCGCACCCTACCGTGTCACCGTGCCCGCGGACTGCCCTCTCTCGTCTGCTCCGTCTTCGTCTCTCTCTCTCTCTATCGCCCCTTCTCTCTGTGTCTTTCTCCTAATTGCACTTCTATAATCTTACTGTTACGCTCTATTGATGTGAATTCAAGCTACCGTCTTTAGATATCCCTGCCTGTCCATTTTTAAGTACTCCCTTGTTGTGGAAATCCGGGCCCCGCTTTCTTGCTCCGTTCTCTTTTTTGTTTCATGCTCTCGTCTCTCTCTCGGTCTCTCTCGCTCCTCGATCTCTCTTTCTCTCTCTCTCTCTCTCTCTCTCTCTCCTTCTCCATCTCTCTCTCTTTCTCTCTTTACCCTCTATCTTGTCCTCCCCTCCTCTCCCTCCCACTCTCTCCGTCTTTTCTCCGTCTCTCTCTCTTTCTCTTCTTACCCCTATCTCCTCCTCCCTCCTCTCTCTCCTCTCTCTCTCTCTCTCTCTCTGTTCCTCTCTCTCTCTGTTCTTCTATTGTCTTTTTATCTACTGTTTACCAACCACTCTTAGATCTTCCTCTCCCATTATTAATACTCATAGCTGTTTAAAACAACCCTCTCTTTTACCCTCCGCGCACTCTCCTCTCCTTCCACTACTGCTAATTTTCTCTCATCTCTCTCTCTCATCTCTTTCTCTCTCTCCTCTCTTCTCGTCTCTCTTCGTCTCTCTCTGTGTGTTCTATTCCATTTACTTGGTACTGTTCACCTCTACCCGATCTTTTTAGATATCCTCCTCGTGCGTGTTAAACTCTCCTTGTTTGAAACACGTATTCTCTTCGCTATCCCACAATT
>CM042140.1:7877557-7885057 GCA_023376005.1 Doryteuthis pealeii
AAAAAAGAGAGAGATCCCCCCCACATCTATTGTAAAATACATAACAAAATAAATACGTTACATGCTGACTAGTTTTGATCTCCGTCGAATAAGCAAATATCGGGATAATAGATAAAAACATGGTAATGGGAGAGTTAGAAAAATAAAAAATAAAAAGAACAATTTATTCTTTTCACGGCTAAAAGGGGAGTTGGGGAGAAGACCTTATAGATTGATAATATTACCAATAATGCCCTGCTTTTTTATTACAAAAAAGCAGGCTTATTTGGTCATGAATATTAACAATGTTTCTAAAATCTTAAGATCGTAAAAGAGTGCGACTTGCTCTCACAGAGATCAGTCAACATCAAATTGAAGTTGGCGCAATTACGGTTATTTATAAGGGCTCGCTATAGAAGGACCTATGAGTATTTCTCTTCAGTAGTCATCAATAATTATTAATGAATCACAAAAAAAGTCTGTGTTGGTGTGTTGGTGCTTTTGTTGATCTTCAAAAGCAACCACACAGCAAAAGCGAAGGTTCAAGACTTTTTTATGTTCATTAATAATTATTTTTTCCTTAACACAACGAAGTCTTGATGAAGGTGTTACGACCGACAACTGCAGCGTAGTGTTATTAAACATCATTCGTTTGTGAAACTTTTTACTATATATATATATATATATATATATATATATTATTATATATATATATATATAGATCCTGATAGAAGGTTCAATGTAACCGAAATGTTAAAACATCGATAATTAATATTCATGACCATTTTCTGAAAGACTTGTTTTTCAAAAATGTTTATTTATATTGTTTGGTTTATTTTCCCATTTTACTCCCATATATATAGTAATATTTATATATATAATATATATTTATATTATATATATAATGATTATTTTAAGATTCCTGAAATTTTTCATCTTCATCTATTGTACTGTTTGGGCCTTATTATATATATAAATTTTTTTAACTTTCTTTTGTAGGCCGGAACATTTTTCCTGAAATTTTTGAATATTATATTACCACTTTACTGCAAACCTCTTTGAGCTTTTTTAAATGATAAAATGCTTATTATATATATATATATTATATATATATATATATAATATTATATGATATATATTATATATGTTTGAGTGGCTAGTATTCGAGGTGAATCAAAGTAATGCTATTGTTCCTTTATTTCATGTGGAAATTTTTTTATAAAAACTAAACCTACATGAGACCGCTAACGAGATCAAAGCAAGAAGTCTGACAGTAATGACTCAATTTTGCCAATCGACAATGTGTTCCTCTTCTGGCATGACAATCTTTGACCACACAACTAGCCGGAGACAAGGGGATAAATGCCTATCGGGTTGACAAACTTACTGCAATCCTCCATACTCACCAGATTTGCACCTCAACTATCATCTCTTCGGTCCTATGAAAGAGGGTTTGAGAGGCAAATTATTATTCCAATGACGAGGAAGTGAAATCTGTAGTGAAGAAGTTGTCTCAAAGAACAGACAACAGAATATTACGGGGGCAGAGGATACATGCTCTCATTCAAAGGTGGAACATTGCTATTGAGAGAAACGGTGCTTATGTTGGAGAAGTAAGGATGTAATCCACAGAGACCAGCTTGGATTTGATGTTTATATGGAATACCTGTGTTCCTCTGTTGGTAATATACCTGTCCTAATGAAACCAAAAAGGCATTCTTTTTTTACTCATCCCCATATCTCTTCTTCGCGCGACACTACTCAGGTTGTTTTTTTCGGCGGTGTCAACCGCTGGTAAGATATCTAATGCTGAATTCCAACACCATCTTCCCGCTAGATCATCAATATAATCAAGCGATGAGACTTTCAATGCTTAATTAGGTGACACTTTAGAAACAGCAGGTTCTGTAACCAAACCGAGTCCTTGTTTATCAAATTTACTTCATTCGACATTAAATGATACCCGAAAAGGGTTGATATGCCTTAAAACAACAACAAAATTCATAAGCACCACACATACACGAAACATGACGTCCACATACGCAAACATACTAACACACACAAAACACAAACACAACACACAACACACACACACAACACACATATTATATATATAATATATACACACGCTCTCAACCATATACATTTCCACCACACGCAAACTTTCAAACCTAATTGACGGAAAAATCACGTTCAATAGTACCGTTAGATAACCGAAGGTAAGCAATGATGATCTTGTTTACTTATGAGATTGGTGACTACGTTAGGGAAAGCTGATAGTGTAGTTTTTTATGTTTCAAGTCCTCCGTCCGGGGTAGGATGTGACACGAGGTCTTTTTTAAAAAAGCGGGGTAACAAGAAGTTCTTGAATTGAGAATTTTCCTTCTGTTTATTACTTTAAGGCAATTGGTTAAGAACCTACCTATATACTCTACTATTTACCCATAGCTGGGGGAGAATAGAAGATATTTCCCTACAAAATAGTCGAACTTGTCCAACGGAACACATGTAAAGATACGAATATGCGAGGTTATTTTGTAGTCAAGTTATTTCGTAGTAGAGTCACTACATAATTGAGTAGCTAGTCATTCTGTTGGAGAAACTGCGCGTTTGAAGGGGCTGATTTAGCTCAGTCGGTAGAGCTTTTCCGCGTAGGAACCATAAGGTTCCTGATTCGATACTGGCCCTCGCCAACTCAGCGTATGAGAAGCTGATGGTAGATGTGGCGCTCCGTTTCAGACGCCAAAAACAGTCTTCTTGGTTTGGCGCTAGCGAAAAAAGGAGATAGACTTTCCCTCGATGTCTGGCTGATGCCAGATTTAGGCCCTTCGACCTCTTCTTCATACTACAAAATAAAAAATAAACTTTTTCCGGCTCTTCAAGTTCGTTGTTTAATTGATTAATTCAGTCACAGAAAAAGAAAAGGGTTCATGCCTTTCCCAAGGCATTAGTACGAAATTAGAAATGCAAAACAGCTTTCCAGGTCACCCATGCCATTTTCTGCAACGATAATCGTTAATGCTAAGAACGCAGATAGATATATATATATATATATATATACCAACCCCGCCGCACGAGCAGGATGGGATACGAAAAAGCAATTTTCTTAGCGGAGTTTTAACTGGTTGATTTCCAGAGTTTTCCCTTCTCCTAGAACTGGTTACCCTAGCCAAGGTTAAAGAGCCCAGTCTAAAACCTACTATTTATCCCATAGCTGACGGGGAGATTAGTGGATGCATACCTTCCGAAGGTATTAGCGCTATGTGAAATGCAAACGGCCTGGTCTAGGATTTGAAAACTCGGGTCGACTTGTCCATTTCTTACTACTCTATCCATTTTACCACCGCATGTCGGCTGGGGCGTTAGAATGCACCGACTGCAACTCTGCAGAGGGGTAAGACTCCCACATGGGGCCACCTGTTGGCAGTGGGTGGCGACCCGTGATGCTTAAGGAAGAGCCCAGGTGGATGAGGCAGTTCATGACATGCAATACTCCACTTTGGCCCTATCTGGGCTAGACGGGCGGTTCGGAGAGGCCCCCTCAATCAATCGGCTGGTCACGTCAAGCCCTAAATGCACTTATGAATTTTCCCAACCCTATTGTCTTTATGGCAAGCCCCAACCCCTTTTTATCATACTGGTGCTAGGAAGCGGGGGCTGAGGGTCTACATGTCCTGGGAATGACGTTAACTCTATCTGATGGTGAGGTTCCAGTTTTGGAGTTTGGGGGAATGTGGAGCACCCTTCATCACCATTGCTCCCTGGTCTACTCTGACCCGGAGGTGTAGTACGTGTAGGGTCCCATCTATGTGTTAAATAGAAAAAATGTATTTATAAAAAAATTATTGTATTATCCATTAAGAATTGATGTATTTCAAAACTTTATCGGCATTAAATGACCTACTGAGGTTGATATGCCGTAAAACAAAACAAACCTTAAACCAAAACCATTAATACCTTAACTGTCTTCTAACACTAGATAGCATATAATAGAGGCAACTCCATGCCTTTTGTGCAGCTAAGAAAATCTTAGTAAATAATAACTTTCAAGTTTATTATAACGTAAACATATGGACATATTTATATTGATAAATATTTCTCAGGTCTTGTGTAATACGCGCATTAAAAAAAAAAAGACAAAAAATAAACAAAAAATAAAGGAAAATTATTGAAGGAAGTGAATAAAACAGACATTGTTTGTTCGTAATTGCGTTTAATCCCTAAAATACGGAAGCGTCTTATTCCATTTATGTCTGGATTTAGAAACGGATTATCTCCCACGGTGCCGTTGGCACTTACTAGATGTTTTTAAACAAATTAATATTTGCTGCCTTGTCAGTTCGATTTAAGGATTTCTGCCAAGAGAATGGTTTTCTTTTATCTTCGTGTGGCTAACCTGAAATTATCTGGCACCAGAGACACCCTAAAAATGTACCGGTTTTATCACGGGTAGCCTGATTGGTGTTGCAAAGAAATAATAGTTGCGAAAGAGTTCTTTTCTATCGACTACCATTCAAAGATACATTCGGCATGGCTACATTACCTCTACTACATAAATGAAAATTTCTGACTGTCTGTGTAATAACCAGTTGGCGCCTACACTAGAGATCCGATCATGATGATATTTTACATACACTAGCTAGAAAACATGCCTCCGGACGTAAGTATTTAAGTTTTGGTGTAATGAAATATATTGAATTAGAAATACTAACGAAATTAATAAGTAATATTACACTTATAATTCTATTCTTATGGTTCTTATAAATACAATTTATTGACAAAGGTAGTGTCAAAAAATCATGAACAAACAAACGTTTCTGTGATTTTGTATATTGTATTTCATATTATATATATATATAGATAGATTATTATTAATAAAATTTTTGGTATGAAACGAAGAAATCACAGTGCCTCAACTCACTAAATGTGTAGTGTAGCTTTTATTTTTATTTATTTGTTGAATTTTTTAAAATATAATTGTTTTCCATAAAGCAACTATCCTCAGGTTTTCAGGCTATTTATCCATCAATCAGGTTGCGGTCCAAAAACATTCAACAAAATATATATATATATATGTTATGTGTTTGTGTGTGTGTGTGTGTGTGTGTGTGTGTGTGTGTGTGTGTGTGCTTGAAAAATAGAGAACAAAAGTATTTCAAAAAGTTAATTCAATTCTTGAATGTTGAAGTCACATTATAACGTTTTCGGTTTTTTTATAAACCTTATCAAATCTTTAAGATGTAATAAGATGTTGTTTGAAACAGTGAGGGATGCTTTTTTTGAGATAACGGTAGTTGGGTAGTTGTAATCCGAGAAAGGCCGATAACCCGATATTCTGAACTGGCTCACCTCCGAAAATATATATGATATATATATAATATATATATATATATTGACACAAGGTGGGGTCCGCGTATACATTCTTTTGTATAAGTTCAGTCCTCGGTAGCTGTATGGAATTGAGTAAGGCAGCTCGAGGCTGCTTATACAAATAGAGTGTACGCGTGACCGCCCCGCCCCCCCCACTGTGTTCAATATTATATAATATATAATATATAATATATATATTTCGGAGGTGAGCGCAGTTAAGAAATTTTCGGTTATCGGCCTTTCTACGGATACAACTACCCAACTACCGTTATTCAAAAAAGCATCCCTCACTGTTCAAACAACACTTTACATCTTAAAATTTGATAAAGGTTTATTAAAAAACCGAAACGTTATAATGTTGACTTCAACATCAAGAATGAATTCAACTTTTTTGAATACTTTGTTCTTCTATTTTTCAAGCACACACACACACACACACACACACACACACACACACACACACAAAAACACATACATATATATATATATATTTGTTGAATGTTTTTGGACCGCAACCTGATGATGGATAAATAGCCTGAAACCTGGGTAGTTGCTTATGGAAAACAATTATATTTTAAAAATTCAACAAATAAATAAATAAAGCTCCTACACATTTGTGGTTGAGCACTGTGATTTCTTTGTTTCATCCAAAAATCTTTTTAAATATATCTATATCTATATATATATATATATGAATACAATATACAAAATCACAGAAACGTTTGTTGTTCAGTGATTTTTTGACACTACCTTTGTCAATAAATTGTATTTATAGAAACCAATAAGAATAGAATTATAAGTGTAATATTACTTATCTAATTTCGTTAGTATTTCTAATTCAATATATTTCATTACACCAAAACTTAAATACTTACGTCCGGAGGCATTGTTTTCTAGCTAGTGTATGTAAAATATCATCATGATCGGATCTCTAGTGTAGGCGCCAACTGGTTATACACAGACAGTCAGAAATTTCCATTTATGTAGTAGAGGTATGTAGCCATGCCGAATGTATCTTTTGAATGGTAGTCGATAGAAAAGAACTCTTCGCAACTATATTTCTTTGCAACAACCAATCAGCTACCCGTGATAAAACCGGTACATTTTTAGGGTGTCTCTGGTGCCAGATAATTTCAGGTTAGCCACACGAAGATAAAAGAAAACCATTCTCTTGGCAGAAATCCTTAATCCGAACTGACAAGGCAGCAAATATTAATTTGTTTAAAAACATCTAGTAAGTGCCAACGGCACCGTGGGAGATAATCCGTTTCTAAATCCAGACATATGGATAAGACGCTTCCGTATTTTAGGGATTAACGCATTACGAACAAACAATGTCTGTTTTATTCACTTCCTTCAATAATTTTCCTTTATTTTTTTTGTTTATTTTTTGTCTTTTCTTTTTTTAATGCGTCGTATACACAAGTCCTGAGAAATATTTTATCAATATAAATATGTCCATATGTTTACGTTATATAAACTTGAAAGTTATTATTTACTAAGATTTTCTTAGGCTGGCACAAGGGCATGGAGTTGCCTCTATTATATGCTATCTAGTGTTAGAAGGACGTGGTATAATGGTTTTTGGTTTGGTTTGTTTTGTTTTACGGCATATCAACCTCAGTAGGTCATTTAATGCCGATAAAGTTTTGAAATACATCAATTCTTAATGGATAATACAATTTTTTTTAAAATACATTTTTCTATTTAACACATAGATGGGACCCTAACACGTACTACCACTCCGGGTCAGAGTAGACCAGGGAGCAATGGTGATGAAGGGGTGCTCCACATTCCCCAAACCTCCAAAACTGGAACCTCACCATCAGATAGAGTTTAACGTCATTCCCAGGACATGTAGACCCTCAGCCCCCGCTTCTAGCACCCATATGAAAAAAGGGGTTGGGGCTTGCCATAAAGACAATAGGGTTGGGAAAATCATATAGGTGCTAGGGCTTGACGTGACCAGCCGATTGATCTGAGGGGGCCTCTCCGACCGCCCGTCTAGCCCAAGATAGGGCCAAAGTGGAGTATTGCATGTCATGAACTGCTCATCCACCTGGGCTCTATCCTTAAGCATCACGGGTCGCCACCCACTGCCAACAGGTGGCCCCATTGTGGGAGTCTTACCCCTCTGCAGAGGTGCAGTCG
>CM042140.1:7890057-7904719 GCA_023376005.1 Doryteuthis pealeii
AAGGGGGCCTGAAAATTTAGCTATGGTATCTTTTAATTTCCTGTTGAGAATATTTTATGAATGTTAGCCGTTAACAAAATCTAAGTCAATATGTTTAAAAAAACTAAACAATTGATTGAGCAGTTAAGTTTACTTTATTATAGAAAAAACATGTGAAAAAAAAAAAATGTTAAAGAAAAGAACTATATGGGTAATTCTATGTCAAATTATCCAGAAAATAGTAAAATTGTCACCACCCACTTCAATTTTTCTGAAATTTTGTACAGGTGCGAACTATGTTAAAGTTAGACAATCCCCAAAATTTGAGCTTCCAATTCCAAAAATTAGCTGAGTTATGTCGATTTCTAGCTCTCCAAATTTGAAAGGGGTCACAAAAAATGGCGACAGTGTGTAATCTATTTTTGCCTGTAAAATGAGTTCTAGAGCTTCCCTACTCCTAAAATTTGGTTTATAAGAATATTTTTAACCGAGAAATTGGTAAATGCTATCGAAAAAGTCTTAAAGTCAACCAATTTTAAGTTATTGATGATTTCTGATTTTTTCATAGCAAGATCAATATCTCGATGTAGCACTGAATCTATGACAAATATATTTTCTATTATTATTACATATGATGAAGAGGGGGGGGGTGACAATTTTACTTTTTTCTGGATGATTTGACATGGAATTGCCCATATATTTATCAACTCCTCCACACAAGCAGGATGTAACACAAGGTCAATTTTCCAGAAGATTTTAACAGGTTTTAATTCAAGTTTTTCCTTCTTCTAGACTGGTTGCCATACCAAAGTTAAAAGACCTCGCCTGCCCTACTATTTACCATAGCTGGATGGAGAATAATTGGATTCATATCGTTCCCAAGAGTATTCGACTATGTGAAATTCAAACAGCCTGGTACAGAATTTGAATAACCATTACACCAACAAAGGGCACTTAAACGAAAAGAACAAATGAAGAAAGTAATAAAAAGAATAATTAGGTTAGAGAAGAGTTAAAAAAAAAGATTTGGAGAAGAGAATAAAAAAAGAATGAAAAGAAAGAAAAGAATGAAATTAGTGAAAAGAAGAAAGAAGAACCAATAAAGGAAGTTAAAAAAAGGAAGAAAATTTAGAAAGAAATGGAAGAGAAAATAAAGAAACTAGCAGAACCTGTGGATATACCACAGTATGAGAATTTTGATTATTATAACATTTGATATGTTTACTTAAGAGCTATTGCCAAATAGTTCAATATGTAAAAAGTATAAAAATCTTGAATTTACTCACTCTCACTCTTTTTTTCTTTCCTTCTTTTTTCTTTTCTTTTTTTTTCATTGTGTTCGATTGAAACAGATTAGCATTATTGGCTTCCGCACGCTCACCCCCTTTCTCTATGTTTCTCCTAACCGATTTCTTTTTTTTTCTTTCTATACTTTTCTCTGTTGCATGTCCCTTTTCTTCCCTTTCCTTCTTTATAATGAAAACGGAAGGGACCATTATTTAGCTGAGGTGACGACACTCATGAGAAATAAGAATTCGACGGATAAGCAACACCAGATAAATTAAGATTTACATTTTTTGCGTTTCATCTTGGACGGTCTCATTTTTAACCACAGGGTGTAGCAAGATCTCTGTGCTACTCGCACACTGAGTTGGCGTGGTCCGGTATTGAACACGGAATCTTGTTGTTCCTAGTCGGACACTCTACCGACTGAGCTAAACCAATAATATAATAATAAATTCTATTAATAATGGAGATTCGCTTCCGTTTTTTTTGAATGTAACAAAAATTACGTCACTGCTTACGTCACATTACCGCAAAACGTCATAACAGAGAATAAATACACTCAACATTTGAATATGCAACATATAACAGTCCTCATTGTTTTTTAAAACAAGTTTTAATAAATACATGACTGGTATTATATATCTATATATAGTTTGTTTTATTTTAATATATATTTAAAGTTTACATTTCAAATTGTTTTATATTTTAATCCTTTAATGAATTTGATGATTTTACTTATTAGGGTACAAACTTGCTGACATTGAATTTTTTACTCCCACCCCTCAGGCAATATGTTTCAAAAATCTATTTTTACATCGCCTGGAGGGCGTTTTTTTATTTTGTACTACTACTACTACTAATACTACTACTACTAATCTTATTATAATGGAGATTGTGTGTTTTTCTGTCTGTAACCGAAACTATATTACTACTCAAGTCACTAAGTTCCCTTAGTTATTTGCGTCACATTCTCCATGATTTTATTTATATTTAAACCGCAATTAATAATAAAACTGTTTGACATTATTAATACTGTTGGTCTTACCTAAATACTAATAACATGCAATTGTATTTATATATACAACAAAATACCAGTTTTCAGTGTAAACGTAAAGCTAATTTTGCATATTGATATTAAAAAAACTGATTTTAATAAAAATGTGCTTGGTATTATTGATTTCTAATTGTTTGGTTTTATCTTAATGAATATGAGTAAAAATCTCTTCAATAAATCCTAAAAAAAAATTCATTAACAAGAAGAAATAATTGTAATTTTATTCTTTACTTCCTATTTTAACTAAATAGTTAAATTAGGAAAATTTAGCATTGAAAAACGGAAGTGATGTTGTTCTATTTTCCGATTATACCCCCTCCGTTTCAAATCTTTTTATTTGAATTCTTAATTTGTTTCACTAGCCTTTCTGATTTAATCTAATATTTTATTACATTTAAACTTAAATACTTGCACCCGGAGGGTGCATATATTTGCTAGTAATAATAATAATACAAATTCTTAAGGCTGATGATATAGATGGGCTATATGTTACAAGTAAAGAATTTGGAACGTGCAGAGTTTTCCTTCTCCTAGACTGGTTACCTAGTCATGGTTAAAGAACCCAGTCTGTCCTGCTATTTCACCCATAGCAGGAGGGAGAATTGGAATCATACCTTTCCCAAGGGTAGTAGCGCCATGTGAAATGCAATCAGCTTCGTACAGGAATTGAACTCTGATCGACAAGTCCATTTCCTACAACTCTAACCATTAGATCACGTGTATGTGCTGTGTCTGTATGCGTGCGTGCGTGTGTGTGTGTGTGTGTGTGTGTGTGTGTGAGAGAGAGAGAGAGAGAGAGAGAGAGAGAGAGAGAGAGAGAAGAAGAAAGAAAGAAAGTATTCTCAAATAATTAATTGATTTGAAATGAAGAAATTCAATGATTTTTTTTTAGTCGTTTGATTACTGATTTTTCCCTGTCCAAATTTGACGTTGATTAGAATAGAACAAAATGAAATCGCGACATTTTCGTTTTATTTCTGACATTTAAAATAAAAACCACTTAAAATTCCTTGTCTGTTAATTTCAACTACCAGCAGTTGTTACTTTAAAAAGGCCGTCACGCCTTATTTAGTCGAATGATTTTCCTTGGAAAAAACAATTGATATTTCAAGGGTTAAATGAAACATTATTGTTTTTAAAATAGCCAGGGGCAAACCCCGACCCCCCAAAAATCCAAACAAACAGAAAATAAAATAAATAAATCATTGGACACAATACACAATAGGTTCCTTAGTCTGCGACTTATTTTTTCGATGTCATATCAAATTCAGTTCTTCTGTTTTTGGATGACTGAATATTATATATTAAATGATGGCATTTCAAGAAAGGTCCCACATGCAAACTTGAAAAGGCCATTTCAAATCCCTGAATTCAACCACCTCACCAAAAAGCAGCAACGGAGAACGATTATAGAAAAAATAAAATAAAACGAGGAAAAAGTAGCAGAAAAAAGAACCTAAAAATCATGACAGCCAAACGAAAGCGTCTAATGGAGGCTAAGTGACGGAAAATCATTTTGTGGGTAATTTTAAGACTGGACTTGCAGGCGGATTAACTTATCTGAAAGGACAGCTGGTGTTAAAGAATATTAAGTAGGGGGCGCTTTTACGGGTACGGGAGCTTTATCTCAACCTTGATTTTTAATGAGAACAACAGAATTCCAAAGTTAAAATAATAATATAAATGAAATAGAAATAGATAAAAAAATTTTTAAAAAAGAGACGAAATCTCTTTCTTGCATCTTTTCGCGTTTCGTGTTATTTTATTTTTTAGAATTAGCCACATCAACCGCAAAAATGCTGTGCCAAAAATTCGATGTTGATGAGCGAAATAGAATGGACTTTTTTTAATTATGTCAAGGGATTGAAGAAGAGAAGAAGAAGAGAAGAAGAAGAAGAAGAAGAAGAAGAAGAAGAAGAAGAAGAAGAAGAAGGGCGAGAAGAAGAGAAGGAGAAGAAGAAAAAAGAAGAAGAAAGAATGAAAGGACAAAGAAGAAGAAGAAGAAGAATGGAAGAAGAAGAAGAAGAAGAAGAAGAAGAAGAAATGAAGAAGAAAGAAGAAGAAGAAGAAGAAGAAGAAGAAGAAGAAGAAGAAGAAGAATGGATGAGAGAAGAAGAAGAAGAAGAAGAAGAAGAAGAAGAAGAAGAAGAAGAAGAGAAGAAGAAGAAGAAGAAGAAGATTGGAACTTATCTGATAGAGAAAAAGAGGGGAAAGACTATGTATGTGTGTGCGAAAGAGAGAGAGACACAGAAGAAGAAAAGAAGAAGAAGAAGAAAAGAAGAGAAGAAGAAGAAGAAGAAGAAGGACGTTGTTTTAAAGTCCTTTCACTTCGTATCAGCATTTTAGATGATATGCCGGGAATATGGAAGACATGTTAGAATGGAAATGAAACTGAAACATCGGCAATATTAACGCACATGACAGTTTTTTTCCTTCTTTATTCTTCTCAAAACTTAATCCAAATGAAGTCTCCGTGGTGCAGTGGCAAACGTACTGGGCTGTCACATCGTAGGAAATGGGTTTGTATTCCAGTCACGTTAATTCGTTCATTTTCGGAAAGCCATGAACCTCCCCATTCATCTTCCTATAGTATTAAATAATGCCACTGGTTAATTCCATGTCAAATCATCAGGCTATGTTAAAGTTAGACAATCCTCAAAATTTGAGCTTCCAATTCTCAAAATTGGCGGATATGTGTCGATTTTTAACTTTCCAAATTTGGGTGGACGGTCGCAAAAAATGGTGACTTTTTTGTAATTTATTTTTGTCTGTAAAATGAGTTCTAGTGTTTCCCTACTCCATAAAATTGGCTTATATAAGTATTTTTGTCCAGAGAATCCAAAAATGCTATCGAAAAAGTCTGAGGGTTAACCGGTTTTACATTATTAATGATTTCCAATTTGCAAAATTTTAACTGATGTTGTAGCTTCAGTTCTGAGTAAATATCAGACTTTCATTTTGGTACAAATAATGTTCACTATATGTGAAATAATAATAAAAAACATTTTTCCGATTTCTCGGGCAAAAATATTCTTATAAACCAAATTTCAGGCGTAGGGAAGCTCTAGAACTCATTTTACAGACAAAAATAAATTACAGATAGTCACCGTGAACCCCACCAAATTTTGAGAATTGGAAGCTCAATTTTTTGGGAATGTTTAACTTTAACACAGTCCACACCTATACAAAATTTCAGAAAACTTGAAGGTGATGGGTTGTTGCATACCCTTCTCATTACTTACTTCTTACTTTTATTCTTCTTCTGTTCTTCTGACATCTTAAGTTCTTCTAGGTCTCTTCTAACATCTGGACTTCTCTTGGGGACTTCGTGTCTGGTCTTTCATTGGGGATTTCTCTTTATCAGAAGCCCTGTGTCATTGGTAGTTTTTAGATAATAACACAAGACTTCGATTTACTTTGATCATATTTCATTCTCGAAATCCCCCACCAGACTACCTGCGAAGACCGAGTCGGAGCGTGTATACCACGACTCACCATCGTCGTGGTTTCTCGCTGACTGACTAAAATCTATTTCTAATCTAAACCGGAAGAGGGTCTCCTCCACCGATTCTCACGGTATCCAACGGAAGGAAGGATCAGGACAGGTCAAGCCTTGTCATTCAAATCCTTCAAGGCCGTGGGCTGCAGCTTATAACGGCCATTTTGATCCTACACTATTGCACATGAATATTAGGTATCTAATAATATGTAACAGGGTGACATGGGCTGATGATTTGACATGGAAATTACTCTACTACTGTTCACCAGTAGGGCACCAATTTACAATTGGAACGACCTTCACCTTTATGTTCCAGTTTTCTCAGTTCTCTGGCAAGGTCCAAGTATTTGTCTATCTTTTCACTTTCTTTTTATTTTTACTCGGTGGTCGGTCGGAACGGCAAAATCCATGAGATGACAGGTTCTCTTCTTGTCAATCAATACTAGGTCCGGTCTTCTGGCTGGGATTAGGTGAACCCGTCTGTATCTCAAAGTTCTGGGACTTTTTATGCGTCTCATTTCTTCAGGACATGTTCAGAATTGTGGCATATACCATTTAGTTGCAGGATGAAAATTGAATTTCTTGCACAATTCCGACTGGATTATCTTTCCCATCGCGGTAGTCTTGTAACTCTCTTTGTGCTAGTTTGTTGCATTCGCTTATTATTATTATTATTATATTTTATTATTATTATTATTATTATTTATTACTTTTTTCACCCAGTGTTAGCTGATGTGGTATTTTCATGGAATTTTAGAAACAACGAATATCCTCAGATCTCCAAGACTCTCCAGAGTTGTATTCAGCTGATTTTTCAACAGTGCTGTTGTC
Source organism: Doryteuthis pealeii (assembly GCA_023376005.1). NCBI lineage: Eukaryota > Metazoa > Mollusca > Cephalopoda > Myopsida > Loliginidae > Doryteuthis > Doryteuthis pealeii. The sequence goes on from CM042140.1 coordinate 7,896,708, forward strand.
TGGATTGTCTCAATTCTCCTCTGATTTCCAGTTCGTCTAATCTTTTTTAACCGCTTTTGAAGACCGTTCCTAGTGCCCCAAATATTATGGGTATTACTTCCACCTTATATTCCAAATTTTTTTTCATTTTCTAGCGAGGTCTAGGTATTTTGTTTATCATTTCGTTTTTTTTTTTTCATTTTCACCTTGTTTTCAGCTGGAACAGAAAAATCTACCAAGTTGACAAGACTATTTATTTATTTTTTTTTCAATACTAAGTCTGGTCTTCTGGGCTGGATAAGGTGATCCGTCTTTTAATTATTATTATTTATATTATTATTATTATGTTTCACACACCTGCCGTAGCCAGTTGTTCACTGGATGCTGAGTGACAGCAAGTCTCTTCAGGTTCTCCGGACACTTCTGAGTATTCTAGCCGATCTTAACAGTGCTGTAGTTTTGGATGGTCTCGATTCTTCCTTTGATTTCCACTTCACCCAAATTATTTTTCCAGGGCCTTTGGGGACCGTTCCAAGGCACCAATTCCAATTGGTACGACCTTCACCTTAGTGTTCCACCATTTTCCTCATTTATTATTATTAATTTATTATTATTATTATTATTTAATTAATTATTATTATTTAATTATTATTATTTACTCCTTTTGAAGTTTCAAACATCAGCACCAACTGATGGGTCCTTTAACTGGAGTCTGAGAGACAGCAAATCTCCTCAGGTTTCTCCAAGGACTTCTCTGAGTATTCTGGCAGATTGAGCAGTGCAAGTGGTTCTGAATGGTTCATCCTTGCCTCTGATTTCCAAACGTTCCAAACCTTTCCATCTTTTGGGACTGTTTCCAAGTGCACCAACCACAATTGGTATCACTTTTCACTTTCATATTCCATAACTTTTTCAGTTCTCTGGCAAGGTCCGATATTTGTCCACTTTTTTCATTTTCCTTTAGCTTCACCTGTTGATCTGCTGGGCACTTGAAACAGTCCCAAAAAGGATTGGAAAAGGGTTTGGAACGTTTGGAAATCAGAGAAAGGATTGAAACCATTCAGAACACTGCCACTGCTGCAATCTGCCAGAATACTCAGAAGAGTCCTGGAGACTGGAGGAAGACTTGCTGTCTCTCAGACTCCAGGAAGACCATCAAGTTAGTTGCTGATGTGAAAAACTCAAAAGGAGTAAATAATAATAATATAATAATAATACATAATAATAATAATAATAATAAAATAATAATAAATGAGGAAACTGTGGAACACTAAGGTGAAGGTCGTACCAATTGGAATTGGTGCTTTGGAACGGTCCCCAAAGCCTGGAAAATAAATTTGGGTGAAAGTGAAATCAAAGGAAGAATCGAGGACCATCCAAACACAGCACTGTTTAAGATCGGCTAGATACTCAGAAGTGTCCTGGAGACCTGAAGAGACTTGCTGTCACTCAGCATCCGTGAACAACTGGCTAAGGCAGGTGTGAAAACATAATAATAATAATAATAATAATAATATAAAAGAGGATCACCTTATCCAGCCAGAAGACCACTTAGTATTGAAAAAATAAATAAATAGTCTGTCAACTGGTAGATTTTTCTGTTCCAGCTGAAAACAAGGTGAAAATGAAAAAAAAAAACGAAATGATAAAACAAATACCCTAACCTCGCTTAGAAAATTGAAAAAAAAATTGGGAATATAAGGGTGGAAGTATACCCATAATATTGGGGCACTAGGAACGGTCTTCAAAAGCGTTAAAAAAGATTAGACGACTGGGAAATCAGAGGAAGAATTGAGACATCCAGACCCAACAAGCACTGTTGAAATCAGCTGGAAATACTCTGGGAGGTCTTGGAGATCTGAGGATATTCGTTGTTACTAAAATTCCATTGAAATACATCAGCTAACACTGGTGTGAAAAAGTAATAAATAATAATAATAAAATAATAATAATAATAATAATAATAATAATAAGCGAATGCAACAAAACTAGCACAAAGAGAGTACAAGACTACGCGATCGGAAAGATAAATCCAGTCGGAATTGTGCAAGAAATTCAATTTTCAATCCTGCAACTAAATTGGTATATGCACAATTCTGAACATGTTCCTGAAGAAAATGAGACGCATAAAAATTCCCAGGAACTTTGAGATACAGACGGGTCACCTAATCCCAGCCAGAAGACCGACCTAGTATTGATTGACAAGAAGAGAAACTGTCATCTCATGGATTTTGCCGTTCCGACCGACACCGAGTAAAAATAAAGAAGTGAAAAGATAGACAAATACTTGGACCTTGCCAGGAACTGAGAAAACTGGAACATAAAGGTGAAGGTCGTTCCAAATTGAATTGGTGCCCTACTGGTGACAGTAGTAGAGTAAATTCCATGTCAATCATCGCCCCAGTCACCTGTACATAATTATTAGATAACCATAATTCATGTGCAATAGTGTAGGAATCAAAATGGGCCGTTATGAAGCTGCAGCCACGGCCCTTTGAAGGATTTGATGACAGGCTTGAACCTGTCCTGAATCCTTCCTTCCGTTGGATACCGTGAGGAATCGGGTGGAAGGAGACACCTCTTCCGGTTTAGATTGGAATTAGATTTTAGTCAGTCAAGCGAGAAAACCACGAACGATGGGAGTCGTGGTATACACGCTCCGACTCGGTCTTCGCAGGTAAGTCTGGTGGGGGATCAGAATGATTATATCAAAAGTAAATCGAAGTCTTGTGTTATTATCTAAAACTACCATCGACACAGGGCTTCTTGATAAAGAGAAATCCCATGAAAGACAGACACGAAGTCCCAAGAGAAGTGCCAGATGTTAGAAAGAGACTAGAAGAACCTTAATGTTCAGAAAGAACAGAAGAAGAATAAAAGTAAGAAGTAAGCTAATGAGAAGGGTATGCAAACAACCCATCACCTTCAGTTTCTGAAATTTTGTATAGGTGGTGGACGTGTTAAAAGTTAAACCATCCCCAAAAAATTGAGCTTCCAAATTCTCAAAATTTGTGGGGTCACGGTGACTATCTGTAATTTAAATTTTTGGTCTTGTAAAATGAGTACTCTAAGAGCTTCCTACGCCTGAATTTTGGTTTATAAGAATATTTTTTTGCCCGAAAATCGGAAAAAAATGTTTTTTATTATTATTTCACATATAGTGAACATTATTTGTACAAAATTGAAAGTCCTGATATTTACTCAGAACTGAAGCTAACACATCAGTTTAAAATTTTGCAAATTGGAAAATCATTAATAATTGTAAAACCGGTTTAACCCTCAGACTTTTTCGAATAGCATTTTGGCATTCTCTGGACAAAAATACTTATTAGCCAATTTTTGAGTAGGGAAACAATAGAACTCATTTACAGACAAAAAATAAATTACAAAAAAAGTCACAATTTTTTTGCGACCGTCCACCAAATTTGGAAGTTAAAAAATCGACACTATCCGCCAATTTGAGAATTGGAAAGCTCAAATTTTGAGGATTGTCTAACTTTAACATAGCCTGATGATTTGGAACTATGGAATTATACCAGTGGCATTATTTAATACTATAGAAGATGAATGGGGAAGGGTCATGGCTTTCCGAAAAATGAACGAATTAAACGTGAACTGAATCAAACCCATTTCCTACGATGTGACAGCCCAGTACGTTTGCCACTGCACCACGAGACTTCATTTGGATTTAAGTTTTGAGAAGAATAAAGAAGGAAAAAAACTGGTCATGTGCGTTAATATTGCCGAATGTTTTCAGTTTCATTTCCATTCCTAACATGTCTTCCATATCCCGCCATATCATCTAAAAATGCTGATACGAAGTGAAAGGACTTTTAAACAACGTCCTTTCTCTTCTTTCTTCTTCTTCTTCTTCTTCTTCTTCTTCTTCTTCTTCCTTCTTCTCGTGTCTCTCTCTCTTTCGCACACACATACATAGTCTTTCCCCTCTTTTTCTCTATCAGATAAGTTCAATCTTCTTCTTCTTCTTCTTCTTTTCTTCTTCTTCTTCTTCTTCTTCTCTTCTTATATCTCGTCTTCTTCCTTCTCTCATCCATTCTTCTTCTTCTCTTTCTTCTTCTTCTTCTTCTCTTCTTCTTCTTCTTCTTCTTCCATTCTTCTTCTTCTTCTTCTTCTTCTCTTCTTTTCTTCATCTTCCATTCTTCTCTTCTTCTTCTTTGTCCTTTCATTCTTCTTTCTTCTTTTTTCTTCTTCCTCCTTCTTCTTCTTCTCGCCCCGTTCTTTCTTGTCTTCTTCTTCTTTCTTTTCTTCTTTCTTCTTCTTCTTCTTCTTCTTCTTCTTCTTCTTCTTCTTCATCCTTGACATATAAAAAAGTCCATTCTATTTCGCTCATCAACATGCGAATTTTTTGGCAGCAGCCATTTTTTTGCGGTTGAATGTGGCCTAATTCTAAAAATAAAATAACACGAAAACGCGAAAAGAATGCAAGAAAGTTTCGTCTCTTTTTTAAAAATTTTTTTATCTATTTCTATTTCATTTATATTATTATTTTAACTTTGGAATTCTGTTGTTCTCATTAAAAAATCAAGGTTGAGATAAAGCTCCCGTACGCCGTAAAAGGCGCCCCCTACTTTAATATCTTTAACACCACTGTCTTTCAGATAAAGTTAATCCGCTGCAAGTCAGTCTTAAAAATTACCCACAAAATGGATTTTCCGTCACTTAGCCTCCATTAGACGCTTTTTTTTTCTTTTCGTTTGGCTGTCATGATTTTTAAGGATTCTTTTTTCTGCTACTTTTTCCTCGTTTATTTTATTTTTCTATATCGTTTCTCCGTTGCTGCTTTTTGTGAGTGGTGAATTTCAGGATTTTGAAATGGCCTTTTCAAGTTTGCATGTGGGACCTTCTTGTAAATGCATCAATTTAATAATATAATATTCAGTCTCCAAAACAGAAGAACTGATTTGGATATGCATCGAAAAATAAAGTCCAGACTAGAACCTATTGTGTATTGTTGGTCATGATTTATTTTATTTTATTTTCTGTTTGTTTTGGATTTTTGGGGGGTCGGGGTTTGCCCCTGGCTATTTTAAAAACATAATGTTTCATTTAACCCTTGAATATCAATTGTTTTTTCCAGGAAAATCATTGACTAAATAAGGCGTGACGGCCTTTTTTAAAGTAAAACTGCTGGTAGTTGAAATTACAGACCAAGGAATTTTAAGTGTTTTTATTTTAAAATGTCAGAAATAAAACGAAATGTCGCGAATTTCATTTTGTTCTATCTAATCAACGTCAAATTTGACAGGGAAAAATCAGTAAATCAAACAACTAAAAAAAAATCATTGAATTTCTTCATTTCAAATCAAATTTAATTTATTTGAGAATACTTTTCTTTCTTTTTCTTTCTCTCTCTCTCTCTCTCTCTCTCTCTCTCTCCTCTCTCTCTCAACACATCACACACACACACCACACACACACGCAACGCACGCATACAGACACAGAACCATACACGTGATCTAATGGTTAGAAGAGTTGTAGGAAATGACTTGTCGATCAGAGTTCAATTCCTGTACGAAAGCTGATTGCATTTCACATGGCGCTACTTACCCTTGGGAAAGGTTATGATTCCAATTCTTCCCCTTCTCTGCATGGGTGAAATAGCGGACGAACTGGTTCTTTAAACCAATGACTAGGTAAACGCAGTCTAGGAGAAGGAAAACTCTGCACGTTCCAAATTCCTTTACTTGTAACATATAAGGCCCGCATCTATATCATCAGCCTTAAGAATTTGTATTATTATTATTACTAGCAAATATATGCACCCTCCGGGTGCAAAGTATTTTAAGTTTAAATGTATAAAATATTAGATTAAATCAGAAAGGCTAGTGAAACAAATTAAGATTCAAATAAAAAGATTTGAAACGGAGGGGGTATATCGGAAAATAGAACAACATCACTTCCGTTTTTCATATGCTAAATTTTCTATTTAACTATTTAGTTAAAATAGGAAGTAAAGACTAAAATTTACAATTATTTTTCTTGTTATGAATTTTTTTTTAGGATTTATTGAAGAGATTTTTAAACCTCATATTCATTAAGATAAACCAAACATTAGAAATCAATAATACCAAAGCAACATTTTTATTAAAATCAGTTTTTTTTAATATCAAATATGCAAAATTAGCTTTAAGTTTACACTGAAAACTGGTATATTTTGTTGTATATATAATACAATTCAATGTTATTAGTATTTAGGTAAGACCAACAAGTAATTAAATAATGTCAAACAGTTTATTATTAATTGCGGTTTAAAATATAAATAAAATCATGGGAGAATGTGACGCAAAATAACTAAGGGAACTTAGTGACTTGAGTAGTAATATAGTTTCGGTTTACAGACAGAAAAACACACAATCTCCATTATATAAGATTAGTAGTAGTAGTATTAGTAGTAGTAAGTAGTACAAAATAAAAAAACCGCCCTCCAGGCGATGTAAAATAGATTTTTGAAACTATTGCCTAGGGGTGGAGTAAAAATTCAATGTCAGCAAGTTGTACCCTAATAAATAAAATCATCAAATTCATTAAAAGGATTATAAATATAAAACAATTTTGAAAATGTAAACTTTAAATATATATTAAAATACAAACTATATATAGATATATAATACCAGTCATGATTTAATTAAACTTGTTTTTAAAAAAACAATGAGGACTGTTATATGTTGCATATTCAAATGTTGAGGTGTAATTTATTCTCTGTTATGACGTTTTGCGTAATGTTGACGTAAGCAGTGACGTAAATTTTTGTTACATTCAAAACCGGAAGCGATCTCCATTATTAATAGAATTATTATTATTATTATTTGGTTTTAGCTCAGTCGGTAGAGTGTCCGACTGGACAACAAGATTCCGTGTTCAATACGCGGACCACGCAACTCAGTGTGCGAGTAGCCACAGAGATCTGCTACCCCTGTGGTTTAAAATGAGACCGTCCCAAGATAGAACGCAAAAATGTAAATCTTAATTATCTGGTGTTGCTTATCCGTTGAAATTCTTATTTTCTCATGAGTGTCGTTCACCTAGCTAAATAATGGTCCCTTCCGTTTTCATTTAATAAAGAAAGGAGGGAAGAAAAGGGACATGCAACAGAGAAAAAAGTATAGAAAGAAAAAAAAAGAAATCGGTTAGGAGAACATAAGAGAAAGGGGGTGAGCGTGCGGAAGCAATTGCCTAATCTGTTTCAATCGAACACATGAAAAAAAGAAAAAGAAAAGAAAGGAAAGAAAAAAAAAGAGTGAGAGTGAGTTTTAAATCAGATTTTTTATACTTTTTACATATTGGAACTATTTGGCAATAGCTCTTAAGTAAACATATCAAATGTTATTAATAATCAATTTCTCATACCTGTGGTATATCCCAGGTTCTGCTAGTTTTCTTTATTTTCTTCCATTTCTTTCTAAATTTTCTTCCTTTTTTAACTTCCTTTATTGGTTTTTCTTTCTTCTTTCACTAATTCAATTCTTTTCTTTCTTTTCATTCTTTTCTTTATTCTCTTTCCAAATTCTTTTTTTTTACTCCTTCTCTACCTAATTATTCTTTTTATTTACTTTCTTCATTTTGTTCTTTTCGTTTAAGTGCCCTTTGGTGGTAATGGTTATTCAAATTCTGTACCAGGCTGTTTGAATTTCACATAGCCGAATATCTTGGACGATATGATCCAATTATCTCCATCCAGCTATGTAAATAGTAGGGCAGGCGAGGTTCTTTAACTTGGTATGGCCAACCAGTCTAGAAGAAGGAAAACTTGATTAAAACTGTTAAAATCTTCTGGAAAATTGACCTGTGTACAATCCTGCTTGTGTGGAGGATTGATAAATATATGGGCAATTTCCATGTCAAATCATCCAGAAAAAAAGTAAAATTGTCACCCCCCCACTCTTCATCATATGTATAAAATAGAAAAATATTTGTCATAGATTCAGTGCTACATCGAGATTTGATCTTGCTATTGAAAAAATCAGAAATCATCAATAACTTAAAATTGTTGACTTTAAGACTTTTTCGATTTA
>CM042140.1:7904819-7922319 GCA_023376005.1 Doryteuthis pealeii
CCCTTTAGTTATCTTGCGTTCACTTCTCCCATGATTTTTATTTATATTTAAACCGCAATTAATAATAAAAAACTGTTTGACATCTATTTAATACTGTTGTCTTACCCTAAAATACTAATAACATGCAATTGTATTTTATATATCAACAAAATACCAGTTTTCAGTGTAAACGTAAAGCTAATTTGCATATTGATATTAAAAAAAACTGATTTTAATAAAGAATGTGCTTGTATTATTGATTTTCTAATTGTTTGTTTTATCTTAACTGAATATGAGTAAAAATCTCTTCATAATAATCCCTTTAAAAAAATTCATTAACAGAAGACAATAGCATTGTAATTTTATTCTTTACTTACTATTTTTAACTAAATAGTTAAATTAGGAAAATTAGCAATTGAAAACACGGAAGTGATGTTGTTCTATTTCCGCATTTTATACCCCCTCCGCTTTCAAATCTTTTTATTTGAATTTTCTTAATTTGTTTCACATAGCCTTTCTGATTTAATCTAATATTTATTACATTTAAACTTAAATAACTTGCACCCGGAGGGTGCAATATATTTTGCTTAGTTAATAATAATAATACAATTCTTAAGGCTGATGATATAGATGGGGCTATATGTTACAAGTAAAGAATTTGGAACGTGCAGAGTTTTCCTTTCATCGATCCTAGACTGCGTTACCTAGTCATGGTTTAAAGAACCCAGTCTGTCCTGAACTATATTCACCCATAGCAGGAGGAGAATTGGAATCATACCTTTCCCAAGGGTAGTAGCGCCATGTGAAATGCATTCAGCTTCGTTACAGGAATTGAACTCTGATCGACAAGTCCATTTCTACAACTCTAACCATTAGATCACGTGTATGTGTCTGTGTCTGTATGCGTGCGTGCGTGTGTGTGTGGTGTGTGTGGTGTGTGTGTGAGAGAGAGAGAAGGAGAAGAGAGAGGAGAGAGAGAAGAGAGAGAAAGGAAAGAAAAAGAAAGGAAGTATTCTCAAATAATTAATTGATTTGAAATGAGAGAAATTTTCAATGATTTTTTAAGTCGTTTGATTACTGATATTCCCTGTCCAAAATTTGACGTTGATTAGAATAGAACAAAATGTAAATCGCGACCATTTTCGTTTTATTTCTGACATTTAAAAATAAAAACACTTAAAATTCCTTTGTCTGTTAATTTCAACTACCAGCAGTTGTTACTTTAAAAAAGGCCGTCACGACCTTACTTTAGTCGAATGATTTTCCTTTTGGAAAAAACAATTGATATTTCAAGGGTTAAAGAAAAACATTATTGTTTAAAATAGCCAGGGGCAAACCCCGACCCCCCAAAAATCCAAACAAACAGAAAATAAAATAAATATAATCATTGGACACAATACACAATAGGTTCCTTAGTCTGCGACTTATTTTTTCGATGTCATATCAAATTCAGTTCTTCTGTTTTTGGATGAACTGAATATTATATATTAAACTGATGGCATTTCAAGAAAGGTCCCACATGCAAACTTGAAAAGGCCATTTCAAATCCCTGAATTCAACCACCTCACCAAAAAGCAGCACGGAGAACGATTATAGAAAAAATAAAATAAAACGAGGGAAAAGTAGCAGAAAAAAGAACCTAAAAATCATGACAGCCAAACGAAAAGCGCGCTAAGGAGCGCTAAGTGACGGAAAAAATCATTTGTGGGTAATTTTAAGACTGGACTTGCAGGCGGATTAACTTATCTGAAAGGACAGCTGGTGTTAAAGAATATTAAAGTAGGGGGCGCTTTTACGGGTACGGGAGCTTTATCTCAACCTTGATTTTTAATGAGAACAACAGAATTCCAAAGTTAAAATAATAATATAAATGAAATAGAAATAGATAAAAAAATTTTTTAAAAAAGAGACGAAATCTCTTTCTTGCATCTTTTCGCGTTTCGTGTTATTTATTTTTAGAATTAGCCACATCAACCGCAAAAAAATGCTGTGCCAAAAATTCGATGTTGATGGAGCGAAATAGAATGGACTTTTTTATTATGTCAAGGATTGCAAGAAGAAGAGAAGAAGAAGAAGAAGAAGAAGAAGAAGAAGAAGAAGAAGAAGAAGAAGAAGAAGAAGAAGCGAAGAAGAAGAAGGAGAAGAAGAAAAAAGAAGAAGAAGAATGAAGGACAAGAAAGAAGAAGAAGAAGAATGGAAGAAGAAGAAGAAGAAGAAAGAAGAGAAGAAGAAGAAGAAATGAAGAAGAAGAAGAAGAAGAAGAAGAAGAAGAAGAGAAGAAGAAGAAGAAGAATGGAGAGAGAAGAAGAAGAAGAAGAAGAAGAAAGAAGAAGAAGAAGAAGAAGAAGAAGAAGAAGAAGAAGAAGAAATTGGAACTTATACTGATAGAGAAAAAGAGGGGAAAAGACTATGTATGTGTGTGCGAAAGAGAGAGAGGACACAGAAGAAGAAGAAGAGAAGAAGAAGAAAAGAAGAAGAAGAATTAAGAAGAAGAAGAAAGGACGTTGTTTAAAAGTCCTTTCACTTCGTATCAGCATTTTAGATGATATGCCGGGAAATATGGAAGACATGTTAGAATGGAAATGAAACTTGACAACATCGGCAATATTAACGCACATGACAGTTTTTTTCCTTCTATTCTTCTCAAAACTTAATCCAAATGAAGTCTCCGTGGTGCAAGTGGGCAAACGTACTGGGCTGTCACATCGTAGGAAATGGGTTTGTATTCCAGTCACGTTAAATTCGTTCATTTTCGGGAAAGCCATGAACCTCCCCATTCATCTTCCTATAGTATTAAATAATGCCACTGGTTTAATTCCATGCTCAAATTCATCAGGCTATGTTAAAGTTAGACAATCCTCAAAATTTGAGCTTCCAATTCTCAAAATTGGCGGATATGTGTCGATTTTTAACTTTCCAAATTTGGGTGGACGGTCGCAAAAAATGGTGACTTTTTAATTTATTTTTTGTCTGTAAAATGAGTTCTAGTGTTTCCCTACTCCATAAAATTGGCTTATATAAGTATTTTTGTCCAGAGAATCAAAAAATGCTATCGAAAAAGTCTGAGGGTTAACCGGTTTTACATTATTAATGATTTCCAATTTGCAAAATTTTAACTGATGTTGTAGCTTCAGTTCTCTGAGTAAATATCAGACTTTCATTTTGGTACAATAATGTTCACTATATGTGAAATAATAATAAAAACATTTTTCCGATTTCTCGGGCAAAAATATTCTTATAAACCAATTTCAGGCGTAGGGAAGCTCTAGAACTCATTTACAGACAAAAATAAATTACAGATAGTCACCCGTGAACCCCACCAAATTTTGAGAATTGGAAGCTCAATTTTTTGGAATGTTTAACTTTAACACAGTCCACACCTATACAAAAATTTCAGAAAACTTGAAGGTGATGGGTTGTTGCATACCCTTCTCATTACTTACTTCTTACTTTTATTCTTCTTCTGTTCTTCTGACATCTTAAGTTCTTCTAGGTCTCTTCTAACATCTGGACTTCTCTTGGGGACTTCGTGTCTGGTCTTTCATTGGGGATTTCTCTTTATCAGAAGCCTGTGTCATTGGTAGTTTTAGATAATAACACAAGACTTCGATTTACTTTGATCATATTTCATTCTCGAAATCCCCCACCAGACTACCTGCGAAGACCGAGTCGGAGCGTGTATATACCACGACTCACCATCGTCGTGGTTTCTCGCTGACTGACTAAAATCTATTTCTAATCTAAACCGGAAGAGGGTCTCCTCCACCGATTCTCACGGTATCCAACGGAAGGAAGGATCAGGACAGGTCAAGCCTTGTCATTCAAATCCTTCAAGGCCGTGGGCTGCAGCTTATAACGGCCATTTTGATTCCTACACTATTGCACATGAATATTAGGTATCTAATAATTATGTAACAGGGTGACATGGGCTGATGATTTGACATGGAATTACTCTACTACTGTTCACCAGTAGGGCACCAATTACAATTGGAACGACCTTCACCTTTATGTTCCAGTTTTCTCAGTTCTCTGGCAAGGTCCAAGTATTTGTCTATCTTTTCACTTTCTTTTATTTTTACTCGGTGGTCGGTCGGAACGGCAAAATCCATGAGATGACAGGTTCTCTTCTTGTCAATCAATACTAGGTCCGGTCTTCTGGCTGGGATTAGGTGACCCGTCTGTATCTCAAAGTTCCTGGGAATTTTATGCGTCTCATTTCTTCAGGACATGTTCAGAATTGTGCATATACCATTTAGTTGCAGGATGAAAATTGAATTTCTTGCACAATTCCGACTGGATTATCTTTCCCATCGCGTAGTCTTGTACTCTCTTTGTGCTAGTTTGTTGCATTCGCTTATTATTATTATTATTATTATTATTATTATTATTATTATTATTATTTATTACTTTTTCACACCAGTGTTAGCTGATGGTATTTCAATGGAATTTTAGTAACAACGAATATCCTCAGATCTCCAAGACTCTCCAGAGTATTCCAGCTGATTTCAACAGTGCTGTTGTCTGGATTGTCTCAATTCTTCCTCTGATTTCCAGTTCGTCTAATCTTTTTTAACGCTTTTGAAGACCGTTCCTAGTGCCCCAAATATTATGGGTATTACTTCCACCCTTATATTCCAATTTTTTTTTCAATTTTCTAGCGAGGTCTAGGTATTTGTTTATCATTTCGTTTTTTTTTTTCATTTTCACCTTGTTTTCAGCTGGAACAGAAAAATCTACCAGTTGACAAGACTATTTATTTATTTATTTTTTCAATACTAAGTCTGGTCTTCTGGCTGGGATAAGGTGATCCGTCTTTTATTATTATTATTATTATTATTATTATTATGTTTTCACACCTGCCGTAGCCAGTTGTTCACTGGATGCTGAGTGACAGCAAGTCTCTTCAGGTCTCCAGGACACTTCTGAGTATTCTAGCCGATCTTAACAGTGCTGTAGTTTGGATGGTCTCGATTCTTCCTTTGATTTCCACTTCACCCAAATTATTTTCCAGGGCTTTGGGGACCGTTCCAAAGGCACCAATTCCAATTGGTACGACCTTCACCTTAGTGTTCCACAGTTTCCTCATTTATTATTATTATTTATTATTATTATTATTATTATTATTATTATTATTATTATTATTATTTACTCCTTTTGAGTTTTCACATCAGCACTAACTGATGGTCTTTCACTGGAGTCTGAGAGACAGCAAGTCTCCTCAGGTCTCCAGGACTCTTCTGAGTATTCTGGCAGATTGCAGCAGTGCAGTGTTCTGAATGGTTTCAATCCTTCCTCTGATTTCCAAACGTTCCAAACCCTTTTCCAATCCTTTTGGGACTGTTCCAAGTGCACCAACCACAATTGGTATCACTTTCACTTTCATATTCCATAACTTTTTCAGTTCTCTGGCAAGGTCCAGATATTTGTCCACTTTTTCATTTTCCTTTAGCTTCACTCTGTGATCTGCTGGCACTGCAAAATCCACCAGTTGACAAGTTCTTTCTTTTTTGTTTATCAATACTAGGTCTGGTCTTCTTGCTGGGATAAGGTGATCCGTTTTTATTTCAAAGTCCCAGAGAATTTTATGCGTTTCGTTATCAAGAACATTGGATGCTGAGTGACAGCAAGTCTCTTCATGTCTCCAGGACCCTTCTGAGTATTCTAGCCGATCTTAACAATGCTGTAGTTTGGATGGTCTCGATTCTTCCTTTGCTTTCCAATTCACCCAAATTCTTGGGGACCGTTCCAAAGGCACCAATTCCAATTGGTACTACCTTCACCTTAGTGTTCCACAGTTTCCTCATTTATTATTATTATTATTATTATTATTATTATTATTATTATGCAATTTGGAAAAGAACTGATTATGAAAGAGCATTCAAGATGGCGATTTTCAAACATCGGCCATGCTGGTTGGTTGCATGACGTATGAGCGTGTCATTTTCCGTCACCCAAAAGAAGGAGAGGTTCTTTGTAAAAGTTAACGCTCCACAACGTAAAATGGCATTAATGAGAAGAGAACGGCTGTCGATGTTCATATTGGAAGCTGGTTCATTTCACACACCAATCGGCCCTTTGCAATCTGCATATTACTCAGTAGATTAATTACAAGAATGGAATTCGCTACTGATAATTATTCCGTCTTGTCAGATACCTTTGGACAAAACGCTTATATTCACCCCCCGCCACTTCCCCTTCGCCCCATCCCCCATCCCCGTCGCCGCTCCACTTTTGTGAAAACTTGCTTGGGAGATTCGCTTCTGTGTTTCGTATAACGAACAAACAGCAATGAAAAGAAAAGAAAAGAGAAAGAAAGAAAAAGAAAAAGAAAGAAAAACAAAAACAAAAAGAAAGAAAAACAAAAAGAAAGAATTAAAGAAAGAAAAAGATAGGAAAAGTAGGAAAAAGAAAGGGAAAAGGGAAGAAAGCAAAGAAAGAAAAGGAAAAGAAGAAAAAAGGGAAGGGAAAGAAAAGAAAGAAGCAAAAAGAAAGAAAAAGAAGGAAAAAGAAAAAGAAAGAAAAAGAAAAAGAAAAAGAATGAAAAAGAAAAGAAAAAAGAAAAAGAAAGAAAAAAAGAAAAAGAAAAAGAAAGAAAAAGAAGAATGAAAAAGAAAAGAAAAAGAAAGAAAAAGAAAGAAAAAGAAAGAAGGAATTAAAAAAAGAAAAAGATAGGAAAAGGAAAATGGGAAAGAAAAGGGAAAGAAGAAAAAAAAGAAAGGGAAGGGGAAAGAAAAGAAAAACAAAAACAGAAAAGAAAGAAAGAAATTAAAAGAAAGAAAAGGATGGAAGAGAAAAAGAAAAGGAGAAAAAAGGAATAGAAAGAAGAAAAAAGAAGTATAGAAAGAAAAAAGAAAAAAGAAAGAAAGAAAGAAAGAAAAAAGAAAGGAAAGGGGAGGAAAAAGAAAGAAGCGAAAAGAAAGAAATGGAAAGAAAGAAATGGAAAGAAAGAAAAGATGGACGGGAAAAAGAAAAAAGAAAGGAAGAGAAAGAAGAAAAGAAAGAAAGAAAAGAAAGAAAAAAAGAAAGAAAAAAGGAAAAGGAAAGAAAAAGAGAGAAAAAAGGAAAAGGAAAGAAAAAGAAAGAAAGGAAAAAAAGAAAGAGAGAAAAAAAAGAAAGAAAAATAGGAAAAGGAAAGAAAAAGAAAGAAAGGAAAAAAAAATAAGGAAAAGAGAAAAGAAAAAGAAATGAAAATTAAAAGAAAGGAAAAAGAAATGGTTGTATCAAAATGAAAATAGCCAATTCTGTAAGAGACAATCTAATAGTTTAGAAATGATGTGTAAAAAAAAAGAAGAAAGAAAGAACTAATGTACCTAATTATATAATATATTGTCCTTATTGTTCCCATCAATATTGCACAAGCAATTATCTTATCCAATGGTTCCGTATAGAAATCTGTCATTTCGACTAAATTATTCTTTGAAAAAGACCGGGACAAAAATTGCAATTGGCAATTGGGAAGAACATCTTATTTTGTTTTCAATTTCTTTGTTGGTCAAATCAAGGCAGTGGCTTCGAATTTGAATTGATCTCAGGTTGAGAGATAGCTCAGTGGTTATGTTAATCTATAAAACATCTATATTATTAAAAGTGTAACTTATATACTGTTAAGTTTTTAAGGGTCATAATTGGCCAGTTGATTCTAGGTAGAGAGTCCTCCGATTAGGTTCATTTGGTAATCCTCTCAGTTAGAGATTCCTAGGTTCCTTCATCGATGCCTGCTAGTAAACTGAGAAAGAATTATCGCCTAAGTAACATATCAGCCACGCAGTATGGCCAGCGATTGGCTAAGAAATAGATCACATGATCTCGCCAATAGTACTGTTGTATCACGAGGTGGAAAGATACACAGAACAATGGTGTGTTTAATACATTTATAAAGTATAACCATCCAGTGACAAACGGATACATACAAACACAGACCAAATAAAAACAAACAATTAATGAGGCAAAATTTACACTAAATAGAAGGGGATCAATTCGGTATAACCAACGCAGCAAAGTCAGTCTGAATATTATTTAGCTAGTCAATCCACTTTAATCGTAGGCTATTTTATGGCTCTGAGCCAGTCCATCTGATAGAATGCCGAAGGGGTGTTAGCTACTCTACAACACATACCTAGGTAGTAATAATTCATCTACTGAAAACGATGTCAATATATGCATAGGCAAGTGAGCTTGTTTGTGGCGTACTGAGTATCATCGTGGCAAATTTTCTCGGCAAGCCGAGTTCAAATCCTGGTCTTAGCTTTTTTTATTTCACATCTAGGGGTTGGATGGAAAAAATGAGTTTAAAAAATTGTTTTAAAAAATTGAGTACAATTCCTAAAAAATGAATACCAATCAAGAATGAATACAAAAAAAAGCTTTTCGCCATAAAATAACCCAACAAGGGTTGACATGCCGTAAAATCCAACCAACGTAACCTAACCTAGATGGCATCCAGTGTCTACACAGTGTCACACTGATGAATGTAAGTTTTAATAAATCAGTCAGCATTGGTGTGGCTGTGAGTGGGAATTCATAGGATAACGTTGATAGTGAGTTCGTTCTTACTCCAGTGCTATGCTGTATATTCCCAGATAAATTTTGAATGCTTACAAGCACGCCTACTCATGGGGTTATCACTGAAGAAAATGGAATCGAATCATAGTAAAATCATTTCTAATGCATTTTCATAATAAAATCATTTCTAATGCATTTTCATAGTAAAATCATTTCTAATGCATTTTTATAGTAAAATCATTTCCAATGCATTTTTATAGTAAAAATCATTTCTAATGCATTTTTATAGTAAAATCATTTCCAATGCATTTTTATAGTAAAAATCATTTCTAATGCATTTTTATAGTAAAAATCATTGTTCAATGCATTTTTATAGTAAAAATCATTTCTAATGCATTTTTATTGTAAAAATCATTGTTCAACGCATTTTTATTGTAAAAATCATTTCCAATGCATTTTTATAGTAAAATCATTTCCAATGCATTTTTATAGTAAAAATCATTTCTAATGCATTTTTATTGTAAAAATCATTGTTCATAGCATTTTTATTGTAAAAATCATTTCCAATGCATTTTTTATTGTAAAAATCATTGTTCAATGCATTTTTATAGTAAAATTCATTTCCAATGCATTTTCATAGTAAAAATCATTTCTAATGCGTTTTCATAGTAAAATCATTTCCAATGCATTTTCATAGTAAAACGATTTTCAGTTCATTTTCAATGCATTTTCTTAGTAAGATAATTTTCAATGCATTTTCATAGTAAAATCATTTCCTATGCATTTTTATTGTAAAAATCATTTTCAATGCATTTTCATAGTAAAATAATTTCCAATGCATTTTAAAATAAAATCTTTTTCGATGAAATTATAATGATAATTCAGAAGAGTTTGTTAATTTTCTATAGATGGACAAACAGTTTGATGCATAATCATTAGACCCCGAGGAAGGTTTTATAATAAAAAATATTCCTCATAGAGAAAGAGAGTCTCTTATCAAGAGGTTATCTCTAACACGAGTTCAAATCCTGAACGAGGCTGTTAGTGTTTCACACTGCACTGATGCCTTTGGAAAAAGCATGGATCTATATCTTCTCCCCCGGCTATCTATGTACAAATCGTAGTACATGCTTTAGCCTAATAAAGGCAACCGGTCTAGGAGAAGGAAAACTCTGAATTTATTTAGCTCAGTCGATAGATCTTCCACTTTAAACTAAAAGCTTCCAGACCACACCAACTCAGCTTAAGAGTAGCACGGCTTGAATTTGTGCAGTAATGTGGGGAGCTGGTTGTAGGTGTGGTGCTCCACATCAGATGCAAAAACAATCTTCCTGGTCTAATACTAACGGAAAGGGGATACAATACCGAGAATTGGTGACTCTGCTGATTTTATTTTTTACTAGTTCACCTAAAAATTGACTTTGTGCCACATAGTCGGCGTCATGAAGGGGTTGGATAGATACATAGTACCGGTGTTAAAAAATACCAGTGTTCAATTCCGAGTGAATGCCAGGATTTTGAATGCTGACTTTTGAGGATGCTGGGCGTAGCACTTGGCAGTCTTACTTGTCATTTAGCCTTAAGCTATTAATAGGAAATACATACGAGACTGTCACCTCAAATATGTGATTCTTTGGTCGGATATGCAATGCATATATATATTATACATATAAATATATATATATATATAATATATAATATATTATATATATATATATATATTGTGTGTGTGTGTGTGTGTGTGTGTGTGTACATATTTATATTTGTACGTATATATGTATGTATATATATGCAGATATATGTATATATACGTATGCATATACATATATATCTGTATATATATATATATATATATATATGCATACGCATATATATACATATATATGTTTCTATATATATATATATGTATATGCATATATATATATGCATATATATGTATATATATACATACATATATATACATATATATTTATATACTTATATATATATTCATATTTATATACATACATATATACACATATAAATGTTTATATAGACATATACATACATATATATATGCATATACATATATGTACATATACATATATATATGTATATATATACATATACATATATATGTACATGCATATATCTTTATACATAGATATATATATATATATATATATATATACATACACACATATATATGTATATACATACACATATATATAGATACACACACACATATATATATAAATACACACAGACACACACACATATACACACATATATACATATATATACATATATATGTGTGTGTGTATGTGTGTGTGTGTATATTTATATATATATGTGTGTGTGTATTTATATGTATGTATATGTATATACATATATATGTGTGTATGTATATATATATATATATATATATGTGTGTATATAAATATATGCATGTACATATATATGTACATATATATATATATATGCATGTACATATATATGTATATATATATATACATATATATATATATATATATATATATATATATATATATATATATATATATATAGTGTCTTCGTCGAACTATTCCCGCCCACCTCCGTCGTTTTTAGCGTCATTCTCGATTCTGAAACAAGAACAGACAAAAGAAGAAGTTAAGACAAAAAGAATGAAAGAAAGAAATTGTTGGATTCCCATTATGGCAGCCTTCCCTGTGGCCGTTTAAATAAATCCTAATACGCACAGCCTATTCGTCGGCGCCGGCTGGGCAGTGACAGCAAAATATGTGCCGGGGCCTAAATTTCTGAAACGTCTTTGGCGTTTCACTAAATGGGTGGAGTATGGAAGGAGAAAAGAGGCAAAAAAAGGCAGTCTGTCAAGTCCGATAACTACTCAAGGACGGGTGGGTTAAATCCGAAAGAGAGGGCCACACATTGAGACACGCACTAAAAAACAGGAAAATATCCAGAAATTAACTCTCTCTCTCTCTCTTCTCTCTCTCTCTCTCTCTCTCTCTCTCTCTCTCTTTATATATCTATCTATTTATATATATGCCGCTTTAGCTCAGTCGGTAGAGTGTTCGGCTGGAAACCACAAGGTTCCTAGTTCGATACCTGTCCCCGCCAACTCAGCGTATGAGTAGCACTGGGATCTGTGCGGTAAAGTAAGGAGCTGATGGTAGGTGTGACGCTCCACCTCAGATGCTAAAACAATCTCCTTGGTCTAGCGCTAGTGCAAAGGCGATAGACTCCCTCGCTGTCTGGCTGATACCGACATTAGGCCACCCCGACGACTTTACTTTTTTATACTGTTCATATCTATCTATGTATCTATCTATTCCTATCTCTCTTCCTTTTCTTTTTTCCTCTTTCTATCTCCCCCAGTTTTTACCCCCTCTCTCTCATTTTGTCTCTCTTTTTTCGTATCTTTTTTCTTCCATTCTTCCCACCCTCTCTTTATCTTTCTTTCTCTCTTTTTTTCTCTCTCAGTCTCTGTCACTTTCTGGTTTTCTTCCTTTCTTCCTCTTTTCCGTCACCGCTTTCTTTCTCTTTCTCTTTCTCTTTCTATCTCACCTAACTTTTCTCTCTGTCTGTCAGTCTCTCTCTCTGTCTCTATCTCTATCTCTATCTCTGTCTGTCTGTCTGTCTGTCTCTCTATCCTGCTTTATCGCTCTCTTCCTTCCTTTCTTTCTCTCTCGCATTTCTTTCTCTTTCTCTTTCTGTCTCACCCACATTTTTCTTTCACATTCTCTCTCTTTCTACCTCTTTCTCCTTCTTTTTAACCCTTTTCTTTCTATCTATCCCCTCCCTCTCTATCTCTCTCTCTACCTTACTTCCTTCCTCTTTCTCTCTCTTTATTTTCTTTCTATCCCATCCAATCTTTTCTTTCTCATTCTCTCTCTTTCTCTTCCTTCCTACATTTCTTCCCCCTTCCCCCCTCTCTCTCTGGCTCCCTTTACTTTTTCTTTCTCTCTCTCTCTCTCTCTGTTACTTTCTATCTCTCTTCGTCCCTCTTTGTCTCTCTCTCTCTATATATATATATATAACTGGCGAGTTATCCCTTAATTTTACGGATAGGACTTTTAAAATATGTCAAACAAATTCATCTACTTGCAAAATCCATGATATTTCTCCGATCCTTCGGGAACTTTGATTTGAACCCTTTCTTTAATCAATTGGGATAGATTGTTCTCATTCTGTTAACCATGAGCGGGTACAAGTGTTAAGCTATGTTAAGTATTCTGTGTTATTTTCGTCCGTAATCAGGATCGAAACTGTAACATACAGATAACTGTCACTAACAATCCTTATATCCATTGCGCTATGTGTCCGGATACGATAACCGTTATGCCATAAATTTTATATAGCTGCATTTATCTTTTACCACTGTTTGTAGTCTTCATGATAGTGAACTCATTAGGTTAGCACAGAGTCGCTGCAATATCTTTTCCAATCGATAGAGTGCAGTCTTTCAATCCACACGGTCGGTCGGAGAGGCCACCTCCGATCAATCAACTGGTCAAGTCCAGCCTATTGTCCTTATGGCAACCCCTAAACATGTTATCATATATATATTTACCAACCCCTCCGCACAAGGTCAATTTATAAGCAGAGTTTAACATGTTTGAATTCAGAGTTTTTCTTCGCCTAGACAGGTTGCCTTACTAAGGCTGAAGAGTCCAGTCGGTCCTATTAATTTCTCCATAGCTGGAGGGAGTATAATTGGATTCATACCTTTCCCAAGTGTATTAGCGCTATGTGAAATACAATCAGTTTCGTCCAGTATTTGAACTCGGGTCGACGAGTCCATTTCCTAAGACTCTAACCATTATGTCACGCGCTTCCATGTTATCATATATGTGCTCGAAAGCAGTGAGTGAGAGTGTGGTTCTAATTCTGGATCTCTGGGGAATGTGGAGTATCCTTTCATAACCATTGCTCCCAGGTGTGGTTAGAGTCCTATTTACGAGTTCAATAGAAAAACATGAGTTTAAAATATATATTTAAATGATTGATTAAAAAAAATAGTTTTAAAGAAAGTGAGTATCCACCAAGAAGGAATAAAACAAAAACGTCTTCGGCATAAAATAACCCAACAAGGGTTGATATGCCATAAAACCTAACCAACTAGCCAAACAACTTTCAATCCTCAATGGTGAATGGTTCAAAAGAAAATTAAAACACTTATCAACATTTAAACCTTAGTATACGGTTTACTCTATCCATTAGTACACAAGGATGTACTTACTGTCCCTTAGAGTACGCGGTGTGCAGTATTAAGATTAAATCTTTATTTCTTTTATCGCAAAGTTTAAGTGCAGCTATGTTCACAGCTGGGAAACTTGTATAAAGTGTTGATGTCTAGATGTCTAGACTGTTGTCTAGATGTCGAGAGAAGTCAGTGCCAATTTTATAAAGGGTAAAATAAGTAAGAATAATTTGGTGACAAGTGACACGCCCCTTAGAAAAGCACACGCCCCTTAGAAAAGCACACGCCCCTTAGAAAAGCACCACGCCATTGGACTAAAATGAGTAGAGTCGAATATATAACGTGATGCTTTTAGAGGTTGTGGTTGAATTGTTTTTAATATTTATTTCCTGCCTGAAATAAATTGGGATTTTAACAGGTTTGAGTCTGTAATGTATTTAGGAACTAGCAAACGGAGCCTAAAATGCGTTTTTGACAAAATGACTTTAGCCCCCCTACAGAAAATAATTTACCAAAAATCAGGGAATTATCGGATTTTAATGAAATTTTCAGTGTTTATGTATCAATGAATGATCTTTATAATACATTATTTATTTTATTTCAAAACTTTCTCATTTTTTTCAGGTCACTTAATTTTGACCCCCCCCCCCTTATGTTGGGGGCGTAAAATGTTTTTCAAGTTGGTCATATATTGTACTAATTACAGTATAAATAAAGAGATAAAAGACCGAACTTATGAATAGAAACAAAAAAAAAAATTTCCGGTTGCGCTTCTATGAGAAAATAAGTACCGAAAATCGAAAAATAAAATGTAAAAAATAATAAATAATTAATTTTTGGAGATTTCTTTTTTACTCATTTCAATAATTATTTAATTGGATATTATTTTATAAAAGAAAGAATTATACATCGATGTTTTTCTACTTAAAAAGGGGAGGGGGTACATTTTCAATCGAGTTTTTTTTTCAAAACTTATTACTTTTGGAACCTAAAATAAGGTTTGCATTAAGTAGATATTTATTACATTCTAAACTTAACATCAGGATTTTCATATTTTAAATGAATTTTATATATTCATTTTTCATAGCAAAAATGCTAAATTAAAGTTTTGAAATAAAATAACTGATGCATTATAAAATTCATTAATTGTTAAATCAATACTGAAAATTTCATTAAAATCGGATAATTACCTGATTTTTGGTAAAATTTTTTTCCATCCCAAATGTTACGTTAAAATTGTAAACAAGCGCCTAAAACCCTTGAAAAAGAGACAGAATGGTGGATCGCGTCGAAATTGACCAAAACAAATAGTTTTAAATCTTTTAAAAATAAACTGCGTATGTAATTATATTTTTCTTTTTTAATGATGGTTATTATGCTACTACTTATCGATTTAGATAAAGTTTAACCTTAAATAATAGATTTAATTATTCTTAATTCGCTTTTAAAACTCGTAGTATCCGATTTTTTCTGCCAGTCCCTAATTTAGGTATTAGCCAATTCATCCAAATCCGTGGCTTAAATACATACTAAAGAATTTTAATTTACAATATTTAATTCTGGAGCTTAGAGGAGCGTGGTGTACCCCTTCATTACCATTACTCTCAGGTTCATAGTAGCTGTTAGTGTTGAGATTCTTTCAATATATAAGATGTGTGATAGATCCCCGCTCCTACTTATAGACTAGGCGGGATCATGTGATCTATTCCTTGGCCAATCACTGGCAGTACTCTGAGGTTAATACAATACTTAACCGACCCTACTGGTCATAATTACGCCGACGTTCATAGACGAAGGACATAGTATTAAATCACTGGACCTTTACCAATACGCAGGATAGGACTTATACACTTACCAAAGAATTCCATAACATAGAACTTTCTTTAAGCCCTTTTCAACTGGCCAAGGATGGCGCTTAAAAACTTTACAGGTTATGCACCCAGGTAGGGTCCCATCTATGGGTTAAATAGATAGAAATGAGTTTAAAAAATATGGCAAAAGATTGGGTTTTAAAAAAATTGAATACCCATAAAAAATGAATAAATCAAGACGTCTTCCTCAGAGTGGTTGTGGTACTTAGATAAATAATCTACATTCTGCACTATGCTTGTGGCAATGCAGGAACCGTATTGAGTTACGGTCTGCTTGCTTTGTCTGCTAATTCGACGGTAATTGGAATATTGCTACTACATTTGTCAGGAAAGATTTTGTTTGTTTTATTTTTTGCTTGCTTTTGCTTATTTTTAATATAAATAAATAAAAATAAACAAACGTGACTACGAGCAGTATCAGCTGAATTGCCTGACAAATGCCCAATCCTTTGAGTATCTTTAACATCGAGAGATGGAGATACATATACTGGTAAAACCTTAAAATCCCGTTAAAAACTTGTTTTATCGTAAAACAAATTAAAAGGGAATTTCATCACAATTGTTGCATATGCCTTTTCTTCCCCTCTTATCTTATTATAATAAAGATTCTGTGTCTGTCGTCTGTAATCGAAACTACGTCACTGCTTACGTCAAAATATCCCCAGGAAAGTTTATTACTGAGTATTTGATTTAGAGTCAAAATGATTAATGCATAAAATAAATCTTATTTATCATCGATGTTTCTATGAAAATCTGAGTTAGATTTGCCTCAAAACAGCCCATGTTCTTAATGCGTTTAAAAAAATTACAATATGCCTTATATATCACTAAGTAATAAAGGTTTACATAATATATGGTGTGGTTAATTTGCATACAGGTTTTTATAAAAACTGGGTTTAATAAATAATTACTTGCTGTTATTGTTTCATTCTCCAACGTATTAAAATCAATCCTATGAATGATTTTATATAGAAACAAATTAAAATATAATTAAAACAAGTGAAATCTTTTCATGTGCGTTCTTATCTAATTTCGTTAGTTTTTCTAATGTGATATATTTCATTACATTAAAACTTAAATATCTACGCCCGGAAGGTACATATTCTTGCTAGTTTTTATAATATACTTATCTTCTTCGCAGCTTGTTGGGTCGTCGATCGTCTATCTGTGTATTTGGGCTGATTCATTGTTCCTTCTGGTCTGGGATTACTTGGGTCTTCTTGAGGCTTTTCGCCTGTGTGTCCGTTGCTGTTTTTAGTAACCAACACAAGATTTTATATTGTATTTAGACGTCTTTATTCAACACAAGTAAGAACAACACGCGTGGAGAAATGAACTACAGACGGCAGTCGCCATTTGCGTCTGTTCTGTTCAGTCACCCAGCCAAAACTGATTTTCTAACTTTCTTTCTCTTCTCACGCTTGGCTCTGACCAGCTACAAGGTTAGTAAAAGATTGAGTCCTGTCAATTACTAATACGTTTTTTTTCTATGTTTCAGAATTACCGTTGTTTTTAATTTTTATGCTATTATACATAATTTATAAACAACCTATTAATTATGAAACACAGCGACTTTTTCATATGATTTTCATATTACATATTCTAAATAGAAATGGTGCTGATGGATATCCTTGTAGGGCTCCAGCGACAATGTCAAATAAATCAGTTGTTGTTGTTGTTTATTGATTTGAACGGCATATCAACCCGTCTGGGGTTATGTCATGCCTAACGGTTAGGAAGTTATACATATCGTGTATTTATAATTATACTTTTTAGTAATTGGTTTTAACAATGTGTTAGCATTATTAGGGATTATGTTGTATGGTATTGATTTGTTTCATGTCTATATTCTATGGTATAATTTTATTTCCCTCAAAAAGGAGAAAATATCCTCTATGTTGACATTTTCAAACAGATCTTTCATATTGTTTGCTTTAAAATAACGGTTTCTGATGTGAGCAAG
>CM042140.1:7927319-7930504 GCA_023376005.1 Doryteuthis pealeii
CATTTAAACCTGTGTTTTTTTCAATCTTTCTTAATAAATATATATATATATATATATATATATATATATATATATATCTACTAGCAAGAATAGGCGCCTTCCGGTCGTAAGAATTTAACTTTTTATGTAATTGAATATATCAAATTAGAATGACTAACGAAATTAAATAAGAACGAACATAAAAATATCACACTTATTTTAATTATGTTCAATTAGTTTCTTTATAAAATGATGCATAGGATTGATCTTAATACGTTTGAGAATAAAACAATGATATTATAGATCAATAAAACCGAGTAATTATTTATTAAACACAGTTTCGTTCAGACCATTATGCAAATTAACCGCACCATATATCATGCAAACCTTTATTTCTTAGAGATATCAAAGACACATTGCAGGATTTTAAACGCACTGGGGTGTGGTGTTTTTGACTGGGGATTAATTAACCTAGTGGTGGTGGTGATGTCACTTCAGGTGGTTTTGCCCCCTCAATAAATTCTTACTCAGAGAGATCGGCCACATTGCTCATTTGGCTGTAGGGTTATATATATATATATATATATATATGTTGTTCTGGTTCCAACGGGAGAAAAAATTCAATATTTTAATAAAAAAAAGAAACGGTCCGCAAAATGTATTTGTTGTTCTCAGAAAAAATGTTTTTTAATTCTTTTTGTTTTACATAAGCAACACGTGTTTCAGAATCTTCTGGTATCTCTTTCAGGCTTTGATTGATGATATGAAAAAATGAATTCTTTACATGTGCATGGTATATTATATATTATATATATTATATACATGAGTATTTTCACTCCCTCTTCCTGTTTTGGGTGGAAGTGGAATATAAAGGAATTTCATTTTTTTAACATTAGTGTTTTTTGTTTTCTGGGTGCTTGCTAATAAAATTCATATTAGCTGAGTTTTATTTTTTTTTATTGTGGTTGTCTTGATAAGTTCATTCATGTGTTCATTTGATATATCAGGTGTGTGTGTTTGCTATTTGTTTTTTTGTTCTGAAGAAATTCTGTGTTTTTCTACTTAAATTTATATAAAATAACTTTTTGGGTGTGTATGTGTGTGTGCCTACGTATATGTGCCTATGTGTTTACTTTTTGGGTGTGCGTGTGTGCGGTGGGTGCTGCATGTATATGGTTGTATTTCGGTGTGCATATGTGTATATTATATAATATATACATACTTAAGAGTTGAATTTTTAATTAAGGAATTAAATTAAGTCTATTCATAACTATCTTTCTATCTATTTATCTATCTATCTATCTTACTTTGTTTATAACTATCTATTATATCATATCATATCATATCATATATTATAAAAATTTATATTATATAAGGATGTGTCATATGAAAAGTATCGAGATTGAAAATGTATTCAGCAAGACAGAAAATAACAATGAATGGAACGATAACTTTTTCAGAACACAATGTGTGTCATAAAAGTGTCAAGTCTGAAGCTGTATTTACCAAGATGGAAATGAACAATGAATGGAACATTATTTTTCAGAGTACAAGGTGTGTCAAAAAGTACGAAAATTCCGGATACTTTTTGACACACCTTGTATATCATATTATTATTTATATGTATATTATCATATATATTATATATATCAAGGAATTATATATATATATATATATATATATATATATATATATATACGTATGATATATTATATATATATATATATATATCTTATATATATTAAAGAATTATAATTTAATAATATATATATATATATATATATTATATTAAAGTTATTTATATATTTTTTTTTTATATATATATATATTATATATATATTAAAGAATTATATTATCCTATATATATATTATATATTTGTTTATATATTATTGAAATAATTATATTATATATAATATAATATATATGTAATATATATTTATGTATATATTATATATATATATAAAGAAGAAATATATAAATTATATATATATTATAGAATTATATATATATATATTATAGAATTTTATATATATATATATATATATATATATATAATATATATATAATTATATATATTCACGAATTATATATTAAACATATATATTAAAGAATTTATTAATTATATCTAGCAAATATAATGCAAAAAGACCCCCTCCGGGTGCAAGTATTTAAGTTTTAATGTAATAAATATTGTATTAAATTAGAAAGGCTAATGAAACTGAATAAGAATACAGATAAAAAGATTTGAAACAGAGGAGTAGTATATAAAAAATGGAATAACTGAAACTTACTCTTTATCTATCACTCTCGTCTTTCATTGGTATTTTTTCTAATTTAAGTATTTAGTTATAAGAAGGAAGTAAAGAATAAAATGAAGTTATTTTTTATCTTGTTAATGGATTTCATTTAAGATTCATTGAAGAGATTTTTGCTTATATTCATATAAATCGAAAATATTAAACCAGAAACAGTTAGAAGATACATTAAAATAATGTGCTTAGTTAAAAGAAGCTCACTTATTTATTAAGATTCGAGATATTTTTTTTAATTATTATTATTGGCAGATAATCTGCCTTTAGTTTATCCCGTACGTTCACGATCTGTTAGTCAAACAAGCGCTATTTGGTTGTATTAGGAGTTATATAATATAATTGTGGCATGTTGTCAAGGTATGTTTGAATAAAACATAGTTTAAACAGTGATTAATAATGTGAGAAGCATATTTTAATTAAAACTTATTCTGAGGTTAGGGTAAAGGAGAATTAATAAAAATTCATTGGAATGAGAGGAAAAAAATAAAATGTGGGTTGGTGATGTCAATAAGTATTCGTAAAGTAGGAGGCGAAAATAATTGTTAACTTGAGTAAGTGAAGAGAATATAGTCTTTCGGTTACAGACGCAGAAAATACTAACCGCCACCAATTCTACTGCCCATTATAATAAATAAAAGCATATAGATGTATAAGATCTTTAGATTATACAAATTTATAATAATTATAAAGGGTCAATACTATATTCAATTTTTATATACAATATATATTAGTTTACGATTTTCTTTATTATATTATATATTAGGGATTTTATATATATAATATTGTCATGTATATCAATTAAATAATTATAAATTATATATATTGTATAGTATATATATTATATAACTATATATATATATATATTTTTATAAGAAATATATTTGTATATCTAA
>CM042140.1:7930604-7940604 GCA_023376005.1 Doryteuthis pealeii
ACACAAATATATTATCTATATATATATACATGCCATATATATATTCATACATAATACATACATATATATACATACATATATATATATACATATATATATATACATATATATACATACATATTATATATACATAATATATATATCACATACATATATTATATACTACTATACATACATATATATATATATATACATATATATACATTTATATGATACACATACATTTATATATTATATATATACATACATACATATATATATATGATATATATATATTATACATACATATATATATGTATATACATGTATTTACTATATATATATATATATATGATATATATATATATATATATTCACGAATATGATGCCTCAGCTTTAGATGTTAGTCCGCGTAATTGCGATTACTTTATTTTTTCTTATTTCCATCTGTACATTTAAATCATTTAAATAGGTTACAGCCAGAAAAGCATATGGCTTCACTGCGCCTGAGCACGCGCATGTGCACTGGAACGAATGCTGCAACATCAGCAATGGGGTGTTTCGTTATGGAAATTACCTCCATCTTTGCAAACATACTTGGCATAAACTAATTACATTAGGTGTTCAACAATAACATATAGTTGCACATACACCCACCTATATATGGAGACGCGTATTGTAATGGTTAGAGTCGTAGGAAATGGACTCGTCACCCCGAGTTCAAATCCTGGACGTGGTAGTTGCATTTCATTTAGCGCTAATATCCTTGGGAAAGGTATTGAATCCTACTCTTGCCCTCCACATGGGTAAATAGTAGGGCAGACTGGGCTCTTTAACCTTTGGTTAGGCAACCGCGTTTAGGAGAAGGAAATTCTGAATTAACACCTGCTGAACTCCGCTTAAGAAATTGACCTTGTGTCGCATCCTGCTCGTGCGGAGGGGTTGGTAAATATACATATATGGAGACGCGTATTGTAATGGTTAGAGTCGTAGGATATGGACTTGTCAACTCGAATTTAAATCATGGACGAGGCTGATTGCATTTAAATACCGCTGATATTCTTGGAAAAGATATACATCCAACTATTCTACCGCTATCTATGTGATAATAGATTCCTTAGTTAGGCAACCAGCATTGGCGAAGGCAAACTCTGTATAGCTTTTGAAAACCTCTTAAATCTGCTAAAAAATTGACCTTGTGTCTTATCGTGCTCGTGGAGAGGGGTTGGTAAATATACATACTCGTGGATCATGTGACATTCTGTGATTAAGACATTTGCAGCTGGAAATTGTGAGCGTACCAGTTCGCCAAGGCCTAGCCTTGGCCAATTATGTACTCTCTGAAAAATTTGTATCTCGCTAAAAATTTTGCCAAAAATTTAGGTCTCATAAAGTCGCTTCATAGTCCGTTGAAAATGGACTCGTCGGCCCGAGTTCAAATCCTTGACGAAGCTGTTTGCATTCCACATATCGCTAATACTCTTGGGAAAGGTATGCATTCAACTATACTCCAGCTACATATACTATACTCCCTCCAGCAGTTAATAGTAGGGCAGATTAGGCTCTTCAACCTGGTAAGGCAACCTGCCTAGAAGAAGAAAAACACTGAATTCCCGCCTGTTAAACTCCGCTTAAGAAATTGACCTTGTGTCGCATCCCAATTGTGCGGAATGGTTAATATATATATATATATATATATATATATATATATATGTATGTATATATGCAAGTGTTCAGCGTTGGACCAACAATATTTGAGAGATTATTTTACCATCTCTCGAATTATAGAATAATTCATTTTCTGTAGAGAGAGGGAACATGCACCTCGTTGAATAAAGCGGGCACGAACCTGTATCGCTTGCAGGATGAGTGAAAACGTGTGGTCGGGTAGTGTTCATTAGCATACTGACAAATGAAGAAGCCAGAGAGGGAGGAAAGTTGTCTTCTTATAGGATAATACAGATGCATTGTGGCTAAGTGAATGGACATAAAAGAACCTACTTACCCTGAAAGAGTGGGGTCATTCAGTGAACAGGCGTCAGTCAGTTAGGAAGTGAAAAGAAGGAAAAGAACGAGGAAAGAGAAAAGAAAGCAGCGGGAGAAAGGAAAAGAGGAAGAGAAAGAAGGGAAATACAGGATAGCTCAAGTTTTTCTTTCTTTTTCTGGCTAAAAAGCGACACCTAAGAGAAAGACTGAGGAAACGATAATAGATTATTTTACCATATTCTCGAATTATAGAACTGTGTTGGAAGATGATAACGGTCGGAAGGAACAAGTGTAAGAGTATATAGATGGTACATTGAAATTATCCAATTAAAAAAAAGTTTAACCCTTTGAAAACAACATTTCCTTAGTTTTCATTCAAAGAGATGATGGGATTGGATTTATTGCAAATTTATATGAACCTTTTTGTAGTTGTTCCTCTATCATTTGTATACAGTTATTATATCAAGTATTCCTATCTAATACTAATAATTACATGGTTTTTAAACAAGCATTTCAATTTAATCTCACCACCCTAGAGATGATAGAGATAGATTATATGTGTCAAGAAAGGAAGGGGGAAGAGGTCATGCCAACATAGAGGAATGCGTAGAAACCACAATCCAACAACTTGAAGATTACACAAGAAAGAGCAAAGACAAACTACTTATGGCGGCCAACAATTGTAGAAGCGACAGATGGACAAACAGAAAAACAACAAAGACTAGAAAACAAAAATGAGGGAAAAAAACAATTATATGGACGCTTCAAACGACAAATAGAAGAGATTGCACATGAAAATACTTGGGCATGGTTAAGAAAGGGAAACGTCAAAAGAGAAACTGAATCACTTATAATTGCTGCACAAAATAATGCCATAAGAACAAACTATATCAAAGCGAAAATTGATAGGACCCAACAAAATAGTAAATGTAGACTTTGTGGGAATAGAGATGAGACTGTAAACCATATACTCTGCGAATGTTGCAAACTAGCACAACGAGAATACAAAACTAGACACGACTGGGTTGGGAAGGTGATCCGCTGGGAGTTATGCAAACAATTAAATTTTGACCATACAACAAAATGGTATATGCATAAACCAGAATCTGTTCTTGAGAACGAAACGCACAAAATTCTCTGGGACTTTGAAATAAAAACGGATCACCTTATCCCAGCAAGAAGACCAGACCTAGTGTTGATAAACAAAAAAGAAAGAACTTGTCAACTGGTGGATTTGCAGTGCCAGCAAATCACAGAGTGAAGCTAAAGGAAAATGAAAAAATGGACAAATATCTGGATCTTGCCAGAGAACTGAAAAAGTTATGGAACATGAAAGTGAAAGTGATACCAATTGTAGTTGGTGCACTTGGAACAGTCCCAAAAGGATTGGAAAAGGGTTTGGAAAGTTTGGAAATCAGTGGAAGTATTGAAACCATTCAGAACACTGCACTACTGCAATCTGCCAGAATACTCAGAAGAGTCCTGGAGACCTGAGGAGACTTGCTGTCACTCAGACTCCAGTGAAAGAGCATCAGCTAATGCTGATGTGAAAACTCAAAAGTAGCAAATAATAATGCCTTACAAGCTAGCATCGTTGATACCAGGAGGGGGCATCCCCACAGGCAATACCTGTTCCCTCGATTTAAAGGGGTAGGGCTAGGTTTACTGCCCAGTTCCTGAGGTGCCCCCTTGAGGGGGAAGGCCAACGGGATCAACGCATTCTTTGGGCCTACCACTCATGAGCTTCGGTTTGTGGGTGGGCCCACACAAAAATGTCCTTGTGTCACACCCTCATAAGTGGGATGAGAGGTAAATACCTCTAACTCCACTTTCGACCGGGGGTCCAGTGGCTTCGGCCCTGGATCTTACAAGCTAACTTCCTCAGAGGACTCTCCCCAAAGCAAAAACTGTCCCCTTGATTAAAAGGGGCGAGGCTATGTTTATTACCCAGTGTCTGAGGTGTCCCCTTGAGGGGGGATACCGACGGAATCAATGCATTTTTGCACCCACCACCCATGAGCTTAGGTTTGTGGGTGGTACCACATTAACAGGGCCTTGTGCCTAACTCGTACACGTGGGGTACGTAGTAAATATTCAGTATGTAGATATGGCCAACAGTATTAATAATAGAAAACAATTTTATCAATAATTGAGGTTTAAATAAAAATGAATGTGATATAAATAACAAAGGGAATTGTGACTTGAGTAGTGATATAGTTTCGGTTACAGCCAGAAAAACACACAATCTCCATTATAATAAGATAAAGAAGAAGAAAAATAAATTTTAGCTAATGGATAAGTGTCGAAAATATATGTTTTATCGAATGTGTTAATTTGTATTGATGATTTATTTTTATTTTATTTTTTTATTATTCGCTTCAGATTAGTTGGGAGATTTATTAGTCTCTTCGATTCGTCTTCCAATGTTGTTACATGGTATTTGGTGTTTGTGTTTATTAGGCTTTCTTTACATCTTTTGATCTTTAAAATCTTTTTCTTGTGGAATTGATTTGTCTTTTCAATAGGGAAGCACAGTAGACGAAACGGGTGTATAGGTATATTAAATATATACGCAGTTTTACTGGCGACTCAATCTTGAAGATTTAAACAAATCTTATGATTCTTCTGTCGCTGACAGGAATTTCTCAGAAATTCGGAACGTTTTGTTGCCTCGTCATTAACTATTAGAAGTACTAGTAAGAATATGCACCCTCTGTGCATAAGTATTTAAGTTTTAATGCAATTAAATATATCAAATTAGAAAGAGTAACGAAATTAAATAAGAACGCATGTAAAAAGATTACACTTATATTAATTATATTTTAATTGGATTCTTTATAAAAATACTTCATAGGATTTATTTTGATACACTATAGAATAAAATAATAATAATAATAATAATAATAATAATAATAATATAAAATTCTCTGGGACTTTGAGATAAAAACGGATCACCTTATCCCAGCAAGAAGACCAGACTTAGTATTGATTAACAAAAAAAAAAGAACTTGTCAACTGGTGGATTTTGCAGTTCCAGCAGATCACAGGGTGAAGATAAAGGAAACCGAAAAAATAGACAGATACCTGGACCTTGCTAGAGAACTGAAAAAGTTATGGAATATGAAAGTCAAAGTGATACCAATTGTAGTTGGTGCACTTGGAACGGTCCCAAAAAGTTAGGAAAAAAGACGTGAAAATCTGGAAATCAGAGGAAGAATTGAGACCATCTAGAATACTGCATTGCTGCGATCTGCCAGAATACTCAGAAGAGTCCTGGAGACCTGAGGAGACTTGTTGTCACTCAGACTCCAGTGAAATACCATCAGCTAACGCTGGTGTGAAAAACTCAAAAGGAATAATAATAATAATAATAATAATAATAATAATAATAATAATAATAATAATAATAATAATAATTGGCTGTCCATCGTCTCCAAGGATGACACCATATGAATCTGTTTTCTCCATTTGATTCGATCTCTGGTTGCGTCTTGCCAACTGTCTATGGGGATGTTCAAGTTCTTCAGATTCTCTTGATGTCTTTGTACCTGAGCTTTGGTCTACCAATTCCACGTGATCCCTCTGTCAGTTGAGAGTACAGAATCTGCGTTGGCAGTCTGTCATCCCTAAGTCTGTTTAAGTGGTCAGTCCATCTCAGGTTGTGCTGGACAAGTATGGCGTGCATACCAGGGAGTCCAGTTCTCTCCAGGATGGCCCTGTTTGAAATATGTTGCCACCACCTGACAGCATTGTTTCAAACAGGACCATCCTGGAGAATAAAATAATGATATCGGAGATCAATGACATCAAGTAATTATTTATTAAACCCGGTTTTGTTAAAAACCAGTATGCAAATTAATCCCATCATATATTAAGCTTTATTTCCTAGTGATATATGACACATTGTAGGATTTTAAACGCATTAATAAGATGGGCTGTTTTGAGGCAAATCTAACTCAGATTTTCATAGAAATCCTTAATAAATATGATTTATACTATGCATTAATGATGTTAACTATAAATTAAATACTTCGACAATTCCTGACTGTATTGCAACGTAGCAGTGACGTACTTTCGGTAACAGACAGATACCGAATCTCTATTATAATAAGATACATAATTTTACATGCGATTCTAATCACATTTTATGATACTTTTGTTGCTGACAGGAATCTCCTGTCTTGGAAATTTGGGATGTTTGATTTTAAAGCACAAAATTAATCCCAAAGGTCGCGAGATGAAGAAGGTGGAGTGTTCTCTTGTCGGTATCAGCCCGATGGCGAGGGAGTCTATTCCCTTTTCACTAGTCTTGTCAAGCCGTAGAATCTATATGATTTTACCGACCTAGTGGCCGAGGGTCATATTATCCTGGATATGACGTTGAACTGAATATAATAGTGAAGTTCAAATTCTGGATCTCTGAGAAAATTGGTGTATCTATTCATCACCATTACTCCCAGGTCCACCCTGACCCTGTTAGGGTGGACCTGGGAGTAATAGAAAAAACATGAGTTGAAAAAATGTGTTGAAAAAATTGAGTTTTAAAATTTGAATACCAATTAAGAATGAATAAACAAAACGTCTTTGGCATAAAATAAACCAACAAGGATTGACATGCCGTAAAATCAAAACCAACCAGCCAATCAATCTTCTTGAAGATTTGAATCAAGTTTCATGATTCTTCTGCCACCGACAGGAATTTCTCTGCAAAGAAATTTGGGATTTTTGGCTTTAAAGTACTAAGTAATCCCAAAGGTAGCCTAGTGTCGATATCAGCCGGACAACGAGGGAGTCTGTTCCCTTTTCACTTGCACTAGACCAGGGAGATTGTTTTCTTTTCAGAATTTCGTAGTCCAAAATTAATGGTAAGGATATTTGTCTCATAGCCCACTTGTATGGACTGGGCACAAGGCCTCGTTTTAACGTGGGTCCACCCACAAGCCGAAGCTCATGGGTGGGAAAGAACAAAAGTTGCGTCAATCCCTTCGGAATTCCCCCGCAAGGGGGGCGCCTCAGGCGCTGGGCAATAAACCCAGCCCTGCCTACAAAGGGGCTGGTAATGCCTGGAGGGATAGCCCTCTGGGATCGACGCTAATAATTGTACTTGAACCCGGTCCAGAGGCCGAAGCACACTGGACCCCCCGAGGGGAATAGGCAAGTCTCAAAGTATAGTAACTGGAACAGATACTACACCTTGATCCTCGCCTACATCAGGTAAGTATTATACACTTATACGTGTTATACACAAATAATTACAATATAGCAGGTGTCCATAAAGTCCGGGTGCACTTTAAACAGTTTTTAACATTTAAAGTGCACACAGAATTTGTGGACACGATTTATGAATTAATGTATTGATAAAATATCTGCCTAAATATCCTCTCTGTCTCTCTGTCTACGCCAACATTCTCTTGCGTCTCTGCCTAAATAATTCTCACCACTCTCTTCTTTCTCTTTGTCTAAACATTTCCGCTCTCCTCTCTCTCTCTCTCTCTCTCTCTCTCTCTCTCTCTCTCTCTCTCTCTCTCTCTACCTTAATATTCCTCTTACTGCCGCAACGTTCCCCTCTCATCTCTCCACCTCAACGTTCACACTGTCTGTCTGTCTGTCTGTCTGTCTCTGTCTCTGTCTCTCTCCCTCTCTCTAACACAACTTTTTCTTGCTCAGCCCGAAAATTTCCTCTCTGCTAAACATTCACCCTCTCTTTCCCTAAGTATTACCACTTTGTGCCTCAGCACCTCTCTCTCTCTCCTTCTCTCTCTCTCTCTCTCTCCTCTCTCTCTCTCTCAGCGTAAACATTCCCTCTCTCTGTCTGCCCAACATTTCTCTCTCTCTGAGCCTCAATATTCCTTATCTCCCTCAAAACCTCCACTCTCTCTCTCTCTCTCTCTCTCTCTCTCTCTCTTCCCTATTTTCTTATTCTCCTTTTCTTCTCCCTCCCTCTCTCTCCCCCTCTCTCACTCTCTCTCTCTCTCTCTTTCTCTGTCTTTTCTCCTCTCTCTCTCTCTCTTTGCTCGAATTCCTGTTCTCTGCCTTAACATTCCGTCGCTATTTGATTCAAGACTCGTTCCTCTTTCTCTCTCTGTCTCTTTCTCTCTGTCTCTCTTTCTCTCTCTTTGCCTCAGCATTCCCTCCCTATATACTTTAACATTCCTTATTTCTCGGCATCAACATTCCCCCCTCTTTCTCCCTCCCTCTTAACATTCCTCCTCTTCTCTCTCGGCCTCAACTCTCTCTCTCTCTCTCTCTCTTCATCAACATTCCCCCTCTCTTCTCAACTCCCTCTCTTCTCTCTCAGCCCTCAACATTCTCTCTCTCTCTTTACCTCAAACATTTCCCCTCCTCCCCCTCTCTCTCTCTCTCTCTCTCTCAACATTCCTCCTTTTCTTCTCTGTCTTAATATCCCCTCTCTCTTTGCCTCAACATTGCCCCCTTCTCACTCTGTATCAATATTCCCCTCTCCCTCTCCCCCCTCTCTCTCTCTCTCTCTCAACATTCCTCCTTTTCTTCTCTGTCTTAATATTCCCTCTCTTCTTTGCCTCAACATTGCTCCCTTCTCACTCTGTATCAATACCCCCCCTCCCTCTCCACTCTCCCACTAAGCATATTTTTTTTTATGGATCCACTAGATCTGCACAAAAAAGCCACATCTCAGCTAAACATATTCTAATGGATCCACAAAGACACTAAAAAACTCCCCAAAAAATCCAAAACCCCCAAAAAAAGAACATACACACACATATACAAAGTTTTTCTCTCCTTTTACCCTCACTACCTCTACCCCTTACTCTCTCTCTCTCTCTTCTCTCTCTCTCTCTCTCTCTCCTCTCCCTCCCTCTCACTCTCTCTCTCTCACGCACATATACAAGTACCTACAACTGAAAAAATACAGTTATGCACTCTCACACACACACACACACACACACACACATCTATCATATATAGATACATTCTTCTTCTTCTTCTTCTTCTTCTTCTTCTTCTTATTATTATTATTATTATATTATTATTATTATTATTCTCTCTTCCTTCTTCTTCTTCTTCTTCTTCTTCTTATTATTATTATTATTATTATTATTGTTATTATTATTATTATTATTATCATTATTATTGAGGCTGTTCTCATCATACACATGCCCAATACACACACACACATACGAACAGATACAAGTACATACAACAACAAAAAATACATTTATGTACATACCTACACACACACACACAGACACACACACAGACGAAAAGAATCAAGAATCTTTACTCAGACACTTTTAAAATGTTCTGGAAACGGAGAGAGAGAGCGAAAGAGAGAGAAAGAGAGCGAGAGAGAGAGAGAGAGAGAGAGAGAGGGGGGAGAGAGAAGAGAGAGGGGGGAGGGAGAGAGGGGGAGAGAGAGGAGAATCGCAGTTCCATTTGTCGACTATTGTTGTGATGGAAATAGACAAGACATAATCATAAATTAGTTGGGACGTCACAGATTCTGATAGATTTTAGACAGAAACAAAATGAAGGCTGACTTAATCCCCGCTTTTCTATTAATACGTGACACGACGCAATAAAACAAACAAACAAACAAAAATACAAAACCAAACCCCCCAAAAAAACAGAACGATTTAGAATAACCTCAATTTATTCATTTCTGTGATTTCCCCGAACTCGAAAAGGCGTCCCCGTCTTTATGGTCAAATTGTCAGCCATTTTCTTCTTTTTTTTTAACGGATGGACCAATCATTGGACAGACCGACTCTCCTTCAATAACTTTTTTCTGTTGCTTTAATGTCGAACGACAGCGAGAAATCTCCTTATATTCCTTTTGGTTTCTTTCCGTTTTTTTTTTGTGGTTTTTTAACATTTCAATTTTTTAAATATTTCTTGGTTTAACCTTGTGATCTATATCTTTTCTCTGTTTTATATATACACATTCAAGACAATAGACGCGGCGAATCAATTTCGTACTTTTACGAGTTCATTTGCGTTCATAAATCTATCACATGTACACATGACGTTAACTGATATAATGGCTTGGTTTGTTTGG
>CM042140.1:7945604-7977733 GCA_023376005.1 Doryteuthis pealeii
TGAGTGACAAGGCGTGACCTCTGTCCTAACCTTCCGGTGGATACCGTGAGAACCGGTAAAGTGGACCCTCTCTTCCGGTTTAGATAGTAAGTAAGTTTCAGTCAGTTAGAAGCTAGAAGCCGAGCTCGTAGGATGTAAGTCTCACTGCGCAGATGTCTGGGTTGGGGATTGAAAATAAAGTAACATCAAAGTAAATCGAAGTCTTGTGTTTATTACCGAAAAACTAACAATGACAGAGGGCTTCTGATAAGGAGAAATCCCTAACAGAAACCAGACCCGAAGTCCCCAAGAAAATCCAGACCTTAGAAGAGACAAGACCAAGATAGATGATCAGAATAGCAAAGCCGACCAGAAGAAAATACGACCAGAAGTAAGAAGTAAGAAAGGGTATACAACACTTTTTGTAAAATTCTACCCGTTGGGTAAATAACTTTTTTTTTAGTTAGTACTAGCAAATATATGCACCCTCCGGGTGCAAGTATTTAAGTTTTAATGTAATAAAATATCGTATTAAATTAGATAGGCTAATGAAACTAAATAAAAATGCATATAAAAAGATTTGAAACAGAGGGAGTATAATCGAAAAATAGAACAACTGAAACTTACTCTTCCATCACTCTCGTCTTTCATTGTTATTTTTTCTAAGTGAAGAATAAAATGACAGTTATTTGTTCTTGTTAATGGATTTCATTTAAGATTCATTGAAGAAATGTTTGTTTATATTCATTAAAATAAAACCAAACAGTTAGAAATTAATAATACTAAGCACATATTTATTAAAATCAATTTTTTTATATCAATATGCAAATTAGCCTTCCCGTTCACATTGTAAACCGCTATCTTGTTGTATATATAAATATAATTGCATGTTGTTAGTATGTAGATATGGTTAACAGTATTAATAATGTAAAACAATTTTATCAATAATTGAGGTCTAAATAAAAATAAAATAATTGAGAATGTGATGTCAATAACTAAGGGAATTGTGACTTGTATAGTAATATAGTTTCGGTTACAGACATATAAACACACAATCTCCATTATAATAAGATGTACAAAACACGCAATTGCTAACGAATCGGTTTTTTTTTTTTTTTTTTTTTTTCAAAATTCCCCCACATCGGCTAATTATCATATTTTAATAAGACATTCAGTATTTAACGCAATAAAGATAAGGTTACTTTGAAATACATTTTTCCTTAAAATACTGACTGGCGGTCAAGTCACATTGAAAGCACCGGTTCCTGCTAGATCACCAAAGTTAAGCAGCGATGAGCCTGTTCGGTACTTAGATTGGTGACCATCTATACATATATAAAGGGTAGTTTGTGTGTATGTATGTCCGGATGAAACTACCAAAATAAAACAATT
This sequence comes from Doryteuthis pealeii, assembly GCA_023376005.1. Classification (NCBI taxonomy): domain Eukaryota; kingdom Metazoa; phylum Mollusca; class Cephalopoda; order Myopsida; family Loliginidae; genus Doryteuthis; species Doryteuthis pealeii. The sequence continues at coordinate 7,946,976 of CM042140.1, forward strand.
AACGACAAAGTAAATATATATACACATTCACTATTACCAGATCTTGCTTTTGGAGCAAAATAATGATTTGATTTATATTTGTGAAAATAAAAAAAATAAAAATTCTAAATAGTAACAGCATGGAATTATTATTATTATTATTATTATTATTATTATTATTATTATTATTATATATTTATTTATTTTTTTTTTTTTTTTTATTTTTAAATTTTTTAAATAGGAAACATTAATTTTTATTTTCAGAGTTACGCAAGGTCTTTTTTATTATTATTATTATTATTATTATTTTACACAGGGATTTTAATGGGGCATTCTGCGAGGATCCAACTCCTGATTCAGTAATAATGTATCTGCGAGATTAACTTTTTGGTCCACCTACCGATTAGCCGCTCCAAGTTTAAGCATAAAGCAAGAACTGTAAACAACCTAATATCAAAATAAATTGATTCGGTATTAAATGACACGAAAAGGATTAATATGCCGTGAACCAACCAACTAATCAAAATATCGATAGTAATATTATCATTATTTTCACATCATATTATTTATTTTGTAAAATATATACAAAAGTGTGGCACAAGGCCTAAAAAGCGGGGAGACGGGTCATTTCTAACCTAAGTTTTAACTTTACTATTTCCATTCATGACCCAATTCATACTACAATTTCCTAATTACCATAAAACCAATTCGCACTAAAAACACCACAACTTACCAATCTCTCTATAAGAAACCTACACCTAATCCCGTATTTATATTGTCGTGAGGGAGGGGGTGATTTATATATACAATTAAAATGATTATTAATATGGCCGCCCTCACTTAGTAATATGCAGAAGAACTAGTTCACCGGTCGAAAATTGTTTTTTAAATGGTGGTAAAAAAAAATCACATCATGAAACAACCCCCCATTCCACACCCATCTTAATCCTTTTGTTAATTTGACTCCCTTAACAGAGGTACAAGTGAAAGATTTTTATGTATTAAAGCTAATCTCATGGAGAATTAGATTTTGTTTATATTTTTATAACGGTTTATCTATTTAGTACATTGGTTCCCAACCTTTTTCTATTCCCGTACCCCTTAAAAGAGATTTGCTCTCACCTCACACCCCACAATTTATACTTATTTTTTTAAATATAGAATGTTAGCCCATACTACAGTTAGCTCAGTTGGTAGAGCGTTCGACTTGAAACCACAAGGTTCCTAGTTCGATAACGGCCCTCGCCAACTCAGCGTATGAGTAGTACAGGGATATGTGCGGTAAAGTAAGGAGCTGATGGTAGGTGTGGCGCTCCACCTCAGATGCAAAAACAATCTCCTTGGTCTAGCGCTAGTGAAAAGGGGATAGACTCCCTGGCTGATTGGCTGATACCGACATTAGGCCGCCCCGACAACTTTACTTTTTACTTACAGTATTATAAAAAGAATCATATATATCCCCCCTCTAAATGACAATCTGAAATAAGTAAGTAAAGTAAAGTCGTCGAGGCGGCCTAATGTCGGTATCAGCCATGCAGCGAGGGAGTCTATCCCCTTTTCACTAGCGCTAGACCAAGGAGATTATTTTGGCGTCTAAGGTGGAACGCCACACCTACCATCAGCTCCTTACTTTACCGCACAGATCCCTGTGCTACTCATAACGCTGAGTTGGCGAGGGCGGGTATCGAACTAGGAACCTTGTGGTTTCAAGTCGAACGCTCTACCGACTGAGCTAAACGAAAATATAAATAATATTAATCGCAAAAGAAAATTTAATCTAAATTTGAACGGACGCTTCTCGCACCCCCTGGAATGATGCTTGCACCCCAGGAGGTGCGAACACCCCTGGCCGGGAACACCTGATTCAGTATATTTACAAATGCCTTAATTTTAAACTTCAAAGAATTGTAAAATAAAGTAAATATTTCTCATCTAGACATTTTATGGTTTGCCAAACTGATCGAAATAATAGCTTTCCCGACTTCAAAAGTCCGACGACAAAGCCACTCGCACAATAACACAACAGTCTCCAACTTAAAACTCGATGTATTTGCCTCATACCCCACTTGTATGGACTGGCACAAGGCCTCGTTTTAATGTGGGCCCACCCACAAGCCGAAGCTCATGGGTGGGAAAAAAACAAAAATTGCGTCGATACCTTCGTTTTTTTTTTTTTTTAAAAACAAAAATTGCGTCAATCCCTTCGGTCCAACTTAAAACTCGATACCAATTCCAAAGCCTCTAGTCTCTTTCTCGGTTGCGCATAACTCAATTTCGAAAAAAATTTGCATACATGCAAATGAATTCTCGCCAAATCTCCCGACTTTGGGATTTCGTTTCTTCAAATTACGGTGACAAGGCAGCCATATTTTCTTTTCCTTCGAACATTCTAGTCATTTTGCAAGCAAGGCACGTTCGCGCCCGCTTCGTTCCACGAGGTAAGTCTCCTCTCCTGCTATACATTTTTTCTTTACTTTATTCGTTTTCCTAACTTAATCTTCAAAGGATGTGATTAATAATAGGGAGAAAAAAAATCATGTTAAACCTTTTTTACAGCCGGTGTACTCGCATCATTTCAGGGGATGCGAGAAGAGTCCGTTCAAATTTAGATTTTTTTTCTTTTGTAATTAATATTATTTATATTTTCGTTTCTTTATTTCAGATTATTATTATTATTATTATTATTATTATTATTTGGAGAGTGAAACATATCATCATTTGATAAAACTGTAGTATGGATTCCCATTCTATATTTTTTAACTGTCAGAAAAATGGAAGCTTTTACTTAACTACAGTCTTCGAGCGTTTCTCACTTTCGAAGACTGCTTTAACTGGGTTTATATTTGTTCTTGTTGTTGTTGTTGTTTTTGATTGGTGGAATGGGTAATAAATACCTAGTTACCTGCTAATTTAGTTGTGTAAAACTCTCGTAAATTGGAAGTATTACGTTTATTCCTGACTCTAAGCTTACCAGACCTAAGAGGTAATTTACTTCTTACTGCTATTAAGGTCGCAACAAGGGATTGTTGCAAGTTTTCCATAAGTGAGGTGAGGTCTAGTTTTTACCTACCTGCCTCTGTGGGGCGTTGATGTTCACCTCTTAATTGGTGATTGCTTTTTTCGCCATAGTTTAATGGCATATCAAACTTCGTGAATTATTCGATGCCAAAGCGATTCTGGTGGAAGAACAGTAGTGGTACTATTTAACCCATAGGTAGCTATATATGGGGTTTTATAACTTTCTCAATTGTATTAGTCAACGCATTACCTACGACGTCACGTAGAGCTGGGTTTATTGCCCAGCGCCTGAGGCGCCCCCCCCTTGAGGGGGAATGCCGAAGAGATCGACGCAATTTTTGTTCTTTCCCACCCATGAGCTTCGGTTTGTGGGTGGGACCACGTTAATAGGGCCTTGTGCCTAACCCGTACAAGTGGGATACGAGGTAAATAAAATTACCTACTACGTCACGTGGTCTCTTTCATTGCCGATAAGTGTTTGTCTTTTGTTAATGGTAAATATTTAGGAACAGCATATCTTGAGTTTTTCAGGATTTTTTTTTTTACTGATGGTTATTCCATTATAATTGAGCAGAAGGACTCTGATTACAATGATAATAGGACTTTATTTGAATAGAATGAGTTCTGAGGTGAAAAGATCGTGAATTTTGAAATATCCCATCCTACAAATAAAATTACCAAGAAAATTTGGTACAGACATGGGAAATTTGGTAGGCAAAAAGTTCAGTAACACTCAGCGGCTCCCCCACTACTGTATACCACACCCAAGCAAAGTACAAAAACTGATAGTTCATTATAATTGAGCAGAAGGACTCGGATTACAATATGACTTTATTTGAATAGAATGAGTTCTGAGTTGAATAGATAGGGAACTTTGAAATATCCCATCTTACAAGTAAAAAATACGAAGAAAATTTGGTACAGCCGTGGGGGAAATTGGGCAGACAAAGAGTTAAGGACTTATAGTCAAGTGCTGATCAAAGTAGAAAGTAACGTAAATTAAGAAGCAATGAGCCTGGTCAATATTTAGGTGGGTGACCACTAAGTAACAGCAGGTACTGTAAACAATATGAAGTCTGATTATCATATTAAGCTTAGCTTAGTAAATAATTTAAAAAATAGGCATTGAAAAAAATTGACTTTTTTATACAATACAATGCTGTTTTTCTTTAACACTTTATCTACTTTAAACTGATCCCAGCACCTCCCCAACCACTGTGTTTTCCACGCGTACCACACCCAAGCAACGTACAAAAACTGATGGCTAGTTTATTATAATTGAGCAGAAGGACCAAAATTATTATAGTAATAAGACTTTATTCGAATAGAATTAGTTCTGAGGTGAGTAGATAGTGAATTTTGAAATATCCCATCCTACAAATAGAATTACCAGGATTTTCTTTTGTTTACTGATAGTTATTCCATTATAATTGAGCCGAAGGACTCTGATTACAATGATAATAGGACTTTATTTGAATTGAATGAGGTGAAAAGATCGTGAATTTTGAAATATCCCATCCTACAAATAAAATTACCATGAAAATCTGGTACAAACATGGGAAATTTGGTAGGCAAAAAGTTCAGCAGCACTCAGCGGCTCTCCCACCCAAGCAAAGTACAAAAAACTGATAGTTCATTATAATTTAGAAGGACTCAGATTAAAATTTTACTTTGTTTGAATAGAATGAGTTCTGAGTTGAATAGGTAGTGAACTTTGAAATATCCCATAATACAGGTAAAGAATACGATGATAATTTCGTACAACCGCGGGAAAAATTGGGTAGACAAAGAGTTAAATTACTTCAATGTCATTTACATGTGATTTTTTTTTATTTTTTTATTTTTTTATTTTTTTATTTTTTTTTGGTTGATTGAATTTATTCAACCGAATTCTGAATTCCGTTTCTTACATTTTACTGATTATCAAAGAATGGAACATTTTTGTGTTGAAAGAAAATAAAGACAATGAATAAATGGATTCTAGAAAACTTTCGGTAAAATCTTCCCTTATTATTTTCTGTCTTTTATTTTTATCGCGATTCTAGGAATGGTTGTTTCCTGCTTTTTCTTTCGCATTTCAGTCGAAGAAAGCACTTACAGTCGGCGAAATATAATTATCAAATAACTCTTAAGATCTGCGAGGTTTACGAACGATCGAAGAATTTATGGTCAGAGTAATTGCAACGAAAAACAACAGAAAATTGGTAAAAAATAAATAAGAATTGTCAACTGTATTGATGATAATACTATTAGGAGACAAAATAGAATTGCCCCCCTTTTTACATCGAAGGAGGGGCTTTCCCAGGTCAAGTGTCCGTTTCGGTAGAATACACCGACTGCATCTCTGCAGAGGTGTAAAATCCCCCCGATACCGGGACCATCTATTGGCTCTGGGTGGCAACACATGATGCTTAAGGAAGGAATCCCGGTAGCTGAGCGGTCCAAGACATGTAACACACAATTTTGGCCCTTGAGTAGTCAGAGAAACCCTCCGATCCAGGTTACCCTTTTTTTTTTTGGGGGGGGGTAGTGGTGTGTGTGTGGTCTTATCCTTCTGCAGGAATACAATCAGAGTATTCTAAGCATCGTTGACAGACTTTCTTCCGTGTCTTCCAATTCGAATCAAGTTTTAATTTTCATATAATTTTTTCCCTTAAATTTTTAGATGAGGCTTAATAATTTGTATTATTTGGATAATTCCGACTATTGTACTCATCTTTATTGTTATATACACAACGTTTCGGTCTTCTTCAGGTGTTCTTATCGAAATCGGAAACCTTAGTGGATTAAATGGAGGGTTCGGTTCAAAGTTCCGTGAAGGACCCGATTACGATATGCAGGCTCCTGTGTTCGACAAGATGGTTCCTGAGTTCGACAAAAAACACCCGAAGAAGGCCGCAAGTCACTTCGAACAAAACGTTATGTATATAACAATAAAGATGAGGATAATAATACAAATAATACAAAATATTATTTTTTGTTATTGTTTTTTTTTTTCTTCCATTATAACTTGTTCATCTCTATCAATGAGATTCGATATAATATTGATTTTTTTTTCTTTATTGTCCATTATCATCTGTTTTCATTTCAATGTTTTATTTTAAAATTCTTTAAATCATTGTTTAAAGAATTAAATAAAACCTAGAAACAATCTAAAAAAAAAAAAAAAAGAAGCATTTTATTGCCTCTTATAAACAACAGATTTGCATTTAGATTCTCAGACGGCTAATTTGTCTCGTGATATATATCTATATGTTTGTGTTGTCTGGTGTGTCTTGTATCGTTTCCTGTGAGCGTCCAAGGGTGGTCATGTCCATGGGCTTAGCTTCACGCTATTAGGCATGGCCTCCCTTCAATAATAGTTTTTACAAAAAATAAAGTTTTTCTTTTACTTATTCTTTATAACTTGTACCTACTATTGATAAATAAATTTCTAATTCTAATTTCTTATAAAAAACGCATTTATCTAAATAATTCTTTTTTTAAAACTAAAACAAACTTATTTCTTTTTAAAACGCGTTTAGCTTAATTCTTTTTTGTCATTGTTTTTTCGTAATCTACCCTTAACTTATTTGATTTCCTCTCTGAATAAAAGTAAATTCGTTTTCTTCCAATTTCTACTTATTCTGTGTATGATGTTAAACTGCATCTAATGGTGACATTCTAATTCTGGGGAAAGTGGAGTACCCCTTTATCACCATTACTCCCTGTTAGGATCCCATCTATGGATTAAATGGAAAAATTTGAGTTTAAAAAATTGATATACCCATTAATAATGAATGAAACAAAAACGTCATCGGCATGAAATGACCCAACAAGGGTTGACATGTCATAAAGCCCAACCAACCCATTTCTACCAGTGGGATTCGATATAATGTCGCTTTTTTTCTTCATTGTCCTTCATAGTCTGACTTCATTTCAATGTTTTATCTAAAGTGACTTTACATAATTAAAGAAAAAAAATAAACAGAAATAAAATCTATAACAAATAAACAAAAAAGTACGCATTTAGTTAAATAATGAATTCTTTAAGCTAAACAAACGAAAAATTAAAACTTTCTTTTCTTTTCGAGTCGTCTAACTTTAACTTATTTGATTTCTGCTCTGAATAAAAGTAACTTCTATTTCTTTCTCTCATACGAAACAATGGCTAAGGAAAACACGAAAGAATAGAGAAGGAGAAATGAAGATGAAAGAAAGATTGAAAAGATATTTGTCGTCTGTCATTTGTTCGTTGTGTTTCTAACCGTCTTCAACAATGGCGTTGACCTTATTGTTTTCCCGCCATTCAACTAGTAACCTCTCGATGGACTTTCATTTTTCTCTTTTCCCAACTCTTTCGTCTTTTCTTTTCTTTTTCCCCGATTCTCTTGTTGTCTTCGTCTTGATAATCTCTTGAGCGGTAAACGGGGGGGGGGGGGGCGGTCGTCGTAATCGGTGGTGATGATTAAATTCTTCTCAGATCTTGATATGAACACACGAAAAATATCAACCTGTGTTCGTTTGCTTTATTTATTATGTATTTATTTATTTATTTATTTATGTCCATGTCTTGTCTTCGTCTTTCACTTTCATCCCCTGCTCCCCGTTTGTAGATCTTTGTTCTTTGTACGGTTTGAACTATATATTGTCTTCTGTTGTTTATCTTACTGGAAAGGTCATCTCGGCACGCGTCTCCCTTTATTGTACTCATTCTCTAATCACCCCCCTCAACCCTTACCCCAGGATCGGCTCTTTCAGTTGCTTCTTCTCTTTCGTAGCTGATTTTTTGCTTCGTTCGATCCTCTTTATTTAGTTTCTTTTTCTTTCTTTTTTCTTCATTTTGCTTATTTTCTTTCTTGCTAGCCATTCTTATTCTCATTGTTTCTTTCATATTTTCTTACTTCTATTTTTATTTTGCTGTTTCTTCATTCGTTCATTACTTACTTTTTTCTTTCGTTTTTCTTTTTTTTTTTTTTTTACATTACTTTTTATTCTAATTTACTTCTTTCGTATTTACTTTCTTTCTTATTTCATTCTTCGTTTTCATTTGTCTTTTTCTTATTTCTTTTTCTTTTTTATTTAATTTTTTCTTTTTTCTTTTTATTAATATTTTCCTTTCTGTCTTATTTTTTTTTTTTCATTTTTTCCTCACTTTTCTTTTCCTTATTTCATTTTTCCTTTTTCCTTATTTTCCTTTTTCTTTTCTCTTGTTTCATTTTCATTCTTTTTCTTTATCTTTCTTATTCTTCTTTTCTTTATGTATTTTTCTTATTTATTTTACTGTTTTCTTTTTCTTTTCTTTCTTTGAGGTAGTTCCCTTTATCCTTTCTCTATTTCATTCTCTCTAACCCTGTTCAACACTCGACAATAATTTAGAAAACTAATTAATTTATCTTCTTAAAAACTTTTAAAAAAACTCTTTTCTTTCTATTCTAATCATTTTCATTTTTCTCTTTTGGGACACTTATTTTGAGCATCAGGTGCGTCTGGAGTTGTTTTTTTTTTTATTTTTTTATTTTTTCATTTTTTTTTTTTTTTTTTTTTTTTTTTTTTATGTGTATGCTGATTGCATTTTCTCAAGCGTCCTTTTTTGTATTCTTTTTTCTTTTTCCTTTTCCTATTGTAGGACTTTAATGAAAACATGTTGTACACCTATTCAGTAAGGTTTAAAGTTTCGGTACCGGCCATGTATGCCGAAAAGGAGGGGGGCCCTTAAGTAAAAATTATATTGTAAAAAGTAACCGATACCTCTAATCAGGGGGTCACTCCTATGTAAAGTTGTAAGTCAAGTTGACGGGGTGGACTATTGTAAGTATCAGTCGGGCAATGAGGGAGTCTATCCCCTTTTGCTTGCGGAAATTGTTTTTGCTGAGGTAGAGCACCACACTTAATGTCAGCTCCTCACATTACCGCCCAGATCAGATTACCCAATCTGTGCCACTCCTCCCCTGAGTTGGCGATTCCTAGACAGGTGCTTTACCGACTGATCATTGTAATTCTTTTTAGATTTCCATATGTTACAGTTAAATGAGCTGTATATCTTTATTGAATTCTAAAATGACTTGATTAGTTAAAAGTTCAAGTTGATAGAAAAAATGACATGACATGCATTTAAAAAATTGAAATAACTAATTACAAATTATTTTAATTTTATTCTCTAAATATAAAGATAGATTATTCATATATTTACATCTAGATAATAAGTGTTATGTTTAAATAATAGGTACTTTTTCCTTTTTTACTTCATTTTTTGTTGCGATATTCTAACTAAGGTTTAGTTTTATTATTCTTTCATGCTTCAAAATATCCAGTACATTTACTTTTATTTTACATTGTCATTTAATACTGAAGCATACGCAAAATACCTACATTTAAACATATATATATATATATATATATATATATATATTACCCGACAGTAAAAGAATTAATATTCATCCATTGTAACATCCCGTGTTTGTCTACATTTCTCCACATTCTGTCGAATTGATTTCCTCATTTTACTCCCCCCCCCCACATACACATATATATCTGTGTGTACATACATACATACATATATATATATATGTGTGTGTGTGTGTAAATAGATATATATACTTTAATAAAGAGCGTTGTATCTTTCATGAGTCAAGCAGTATATATAAATGTTTATATGACCGAAACACATGTGTAAGTGATATTGATTAAATTCATCTTTTATTATCCATTCTGTACTTTCTTTTCTTCATTCATTCTTCCTCATATCGTTGGATTCAATTCCAATTCCATTTTTACATAAATGTTTATATATACACTTATATACAAATATATAAATATACACATGAATATATATGTATATGTGCAATGTGCATGATTCCTTAACCCCCTTGGCATAAAATAACCCTGTAAATGTTGACACGCCATTAAAATCAATCAATCAATCGTAATCAGATGTGCTGACATGCCCGTAAATAAATCTTCTCGAAATGTTAGCAACTTTGTGTAGAAATAGATTCACACTGCAAAGGGGGGGGGGTACATAAAAAATAAATGAATAAATAAAAGATGGCCGTAAGTGTGTTTTTGCCACCGTAGCATTCCTTTGAATCAATAGATTCTGATCTTGAAAACTTGCCCAGCGCGCCTTCTCCAAATCCTCAACAACCGATTGCGCTCACAAGAGGAGAGCTTGTAGTATCAACAGGTGTGTTTTCTTTGGATTTAGACTAAATCTGATTTGTGTTTCATTCAACTTCATTTAATTCTTTCTGCGTGTTTGTTTTTAGTTTTCTCCTGTTTATTCGTCTCTTTTGAATCGTCAATACCGACTGATATAAGCCACCTTTTCGATCTGACACGTTGTCAATAGAGCTTTTCTCTCGGTCCAGTCGGTGTGTTCCGTTCACAAGCCCCAAAAAATGACATATGGACACATACACACGATCAGACACGGAGAAACATTAACTTTTCACTAGCAAGAATATATGCCCTCCTTAATGTAATGAAATATATTGAATTAGAAAGAGTAACGAAATTAAATAAGAACGCATATGAAAAGATTACCTAATTCAATTATATTTTAATTGGTTTATATATCTGTCAGCTTGGCAGTCGAGGTTTCGAGTCACACACGGAGCAGTCTCCCATGTCTATAACCTTGCTGATGAGACCTAATAGGTCGAAATATACATTCAGGGATTGACATTTTCTCGATCTGTTTAGCCTTACATTTGAACATATATGCCCGCCTAGATTCATTAATTATTAACTAATTAATTTTCAAAAATTAGGTATGACTTCAATTAATCACATATCTTCCAAAAATTGTCGGCTAAAAGCCATATCAAATAAACACTGTTTATTTACGCTCTCTCTCTCTCTCTCTCTCTCTCTCTCTCTCTCTCTCTCTCTCTCTCTCTCTCATATACACACACACACACACACATATATATATATATATATATATATATATATATATATATATTGTGTATGATGGATGCGCGTGGTATAATGGTTAGAGCCATAGGAAATGGACGTCGATCAGTTCAAATCCAGGACGAAGCTGTTTGAATTTCACATAGAGCTAATACCTTTGGGAAAGGTATGAATTCAATTCTCCCTCCAGCTATGGTCAACTAGCAGGACAGACTGGGCTCTTTAATCTTGGCTAGGTAAACAGTCTAGGAGAAGGAAAACTCTGAATTCAAACCTGTTAAACTCCGCTTAAGAAATTGACCTTGTGCCACATCCTACTCGTGCGGACTATTAGTGTTAAATGGAATAATTCAATGAGAAGTTGACTTAAAATTGTAGTGGCAAAGCCATGTTGTTTTTCTTTGTTTTGCTCAGGCATTCTTCTCAATACACATCACGCATTCTTTACATTGTAAATTTCTAATGATTTGCACTTGACAGCCACCAATGATTTGATGACAGACCTCTGTTCAAGCCTGGATAATTCTGTTTCATTAGCCACCATTTTGAATACTGAAAAACAAGTATTTTTGAAAGATTTAAATTAAAGTTTCCTATGAACCAATTCCAAATAATTCAGAATTGATATTTTGGGCAAAATCTTTTTGGAAAAAAAATGTATTTTATCTTGTTTTAAAAAAATCCCCTTATCTATATATTAATACTTATGTTCCTTAATTGTAAGACAGTTATCAACACTTTCTGATAAAAAAATTCTATGATAAATGAATGTATAAAGTTTATCATTTCTCTGAAGTTTGTATGAAACAAATGTAATATGTTGATAAATGCAATATTGATCAAAGCTCTAAATAAAGCTTCTGGACTTATATATATATATATATATGGAGTACTCTCTGACGGCCTTTACATATATACATCAGTTAAAATCCTCGTTTCAGTCTGTAGGTACTGATGGCCGAGTGGTTAAGAAATCTGACTGATGATAAATCGATCGGGTTTCCACCCTGGCTGGAGATACCCTGTTAATGTCTAGCCAAAGCGAAGAGACGTGATACGTCGAAACTAACTATATATATATATATATATATATATATATATATATATATATATATATATATATATATATATAATATAATATAATCTTATTATAATGGAGACTGTGGGTTTGTCAGTCTGTAACTGAAACTATATTACTATACAAGTCACAATTCCCTTTGTTATTTACATCACATTCTCCATGATTTTATTTTTTATTTAAACCTCAATTATTAATAAAATTGTTTTACGTTGTTAATTGTTGGCCATATCTACATACTAATAACATGCAATTGTATTTATATATACAACAAAATAGCGGTTTACAGTGTGAATGGGAAGGCTAATTTGCATATTGATATTAGAAATTTGATCTTAATAAATATATGCTTAGTATTATTGATTTCTAATTGTTTGGTTTTATCTTATTGAATATGAGCAAAAATCTCGGATAAATCTTAAAAGAAATCCATTAAAAAGAAGAAATAACTGTAATTTTATTCTTTACTTCCTGTTTTAACTAAATAGTTAAATTAGGAAAATTTACCAATGAAAGACGGAAGTAACGGAAAATGATGGAAGAGTTAGTTTCAAAGTTGTTCTATTTTTCAATCATACCCCCTCTGTTCCAAATCTTTTTATCTGCATTCTTATTCAGTTTCATTAGCCTTTCTAATTTAATATGATATTTTATCATATGAAAACTTAAATACTTGCACCCGGAGGGTGCATATATTTGCTAGTATATATATATATATATATATATATATATATATATATATATATATATAAGGTTTGCTAGTCATCTCCAACAATACATAGAATATGCTTGATATCCTAAAAATATGTCTAAAACCAATACAGTGGGATAACCTCCCCTACCTGATGGTCGTGGATGGTGACCTGTGATAGTTAAGGATGGAACCCTGATGGCTGACCAGTCCCTCCAGTGTAACACTCCACTTTGACCCTTGACTTAGGCAAAACGGGCAGTCGAAGAGGTCTTCTCCGATCAATTGACTGGTCACGTCAAGCCCTAGCACCTATATGATTGTCCCATCCCTATTGCTATTATGGCAAACTCTCAAACCTTTTTATCATAAACGTGCTAGAAGGTGGAGGCTGAGAGTTTTTCCTATGTATGACGTTAAACTCTGTCTGATGGTGAAGTTCCAGTTCTGGGAATGTGGACTACCCGTTTATCACCGTTACTCCCAGATTCACTCTGATCCGGAGTGGTAGTAACTGTTAAAGTCCATCTATAGGTTGAATTAAAAAAAAAATGTGTTAAAAAAATTGAGTTTAACAAAAAAAATTTGAGTACCCATCAAAGAAGTGTAGCGATTGTCTGTCCCTGTGGGATGGACTTGTTTTCAAAAGGGTTATCTTCCCTTGCCGCCAGGCTTCCGTGACTAGGTGGCACCACTACCTTGGTATTTAAATTTAGCCCGGGAAGCCCACTTCTCTTTCTCTCTCTCTCTCTCTCTCTCTCTCTCGTTCTCTCTCTCTCGTTCTCTTGTTCTCTCTCTCTCGTCTCTCTCTCTCTCTCTCTCTCTCTCTCTCTCTCTCTCTCTCTCTCTCTCTCTCTCTCTCTCTCTCTCTCTCTCTCTCTCTCTCGTTCTCTCTCTCTGTTTGGCATACAAGATGGACTTTACGCGTGGTGTCTCTGTCCATTAAATGGAGGAGGGGGCTTAGCCCACTATCAGTAAGTGACTCTCATATTCATTAAGAACCCTTTCTTACTCCCCAAGGACTTTCATCCTCTCTGTATCTTATCATATATGCCACGTTCCATTCAGCTGAGGCAATGAATTGTTATATCATACCTCTTTGTTTAGATTTATATATGTATATATCCGCCTATGTATGAAGGTTTCTCTAAAGCCTTCTAAGGAACAAGTTTTGGCCACTAAAGCGAAAATCACACACACTTAATTTTTATAGAAGAATTAAACGAAAACGTCTTCGGCATAAAATGGCCCAATCGGTTGACATACCGTAAAACTAAAAAAAAAAAAATTCAAGTTTGAGTAGTGGGATGAGGGAGGAAGAAATCGATGAAAAACGCACCTGATCAATGATTTGAAAATAGCGCGCGAACAATTTGGCGCCACCGAGGCATCGTTATCGATAGTGAACAACGAGAATGTCGAAACAATAAAGTCGAATACCATCTGTAGAAATCTCAGCTGGGATGGCTCGACAAGAAAAATAAACCTTCTATGGAGTCATTCTATTCACGTCTTCATTGGTGTCCTCACTGTTTCATACACATACATACACGTTACACCACACACAAGAAAGAGCATGCTTACACACACACACATCAAACACAAGAAGCAGGATGCACGCACAAACACACGTGTGTGCGTGTATATATATATATATATATATATATATATATATATATATATATATATATATATATATATGCACATACGCTCGCATACAAGCACATGCATACACAACACTACCCACAAGAAGCAGCGCAACCCACTCGTATACACGCACACAACACCACACATGCATATGCACCTATGCTAGCATACACACCCAAGTGCACTCTTGTACCCACCCAAGAGCACACACAAGAACCAGAACATACGTTCGTATTCACAGGCATACATACACATAAAACACCACACAAAATGTGCAGTACACACACACACACACACACACATAAAATGTGCAGCACACACACACACACACACGAAGCAGCATCCACGCTCTCATATAAGCTGACTGGCAAATAATATAAGATATATAGGTATATGTTTATTTAGAACTGAATGTAAGTATACATTTGCATACGGCTGAATAGATATAGGCAAACAGTTTCCCAGACAAAAGAGAGAAATCGCTGATGTAAGCAAATATATCGACAAATGACAGATAGAAAATTTCTCAAGAGTGCACGCGGCATGAATGCAAGACTTTTTCAGTTATTTCCCATTGTGCTTCAGAAGTTAAGCAGCAATGACCTGTTCACTACATAGATGGGTGACCATTTCATAAAGATATATAAAATTTATTTGAAAAATACAAATACCAATGGATTGGTTTTGAAAAAAAAAATACAAATACCGAAGTATTTGCAAATCGTCCAAAATGAAATACAAAAATGTAAATGTTGATTATCTGGTGTTGCTTACCCACCGAGTTCTTATGAGTGTCGTCACCTCAGATGAATGAGCTATTCCATTTTTATTATAAAGAAAGGGGATAAAAAGACATGCTACACAGAAAAGATATAATGGGGAAAGATAGTGAGAGGGGATGGGCGCGGAAATTATAGCGCTAATCAGTTTCAATCGAACATAATGAAAATATGAAAAGAAGCAAAGAAAGAAAGCGTGTGAGAGTTAAATAAATATTATCCATTTTACATATTGAAATATTTCGCAATAGCCCTTAACTAAATCTATCAAACGTTGTAATTAACAATGAAGATGAGAACAATAGTCCAAATAATCCAAAAATACTTTTTTTTAAAAAATGTTATATCTACTCCATTGCATAAAATACTAATGGGGATATGACGGGATATTTTTTCTTTATATGCAAATAAGAAGATAATAAAAAGTTAATAATTTTTCAAAAGAGCTATGTAAAGAAAAAGATTCTATCTTTTGTATTTCTCAGGTTGGATATTTTTCTCTCTCTCTCTCAACAACAGCTTCTCACAATGCAATTTCTTAAAAAAAAAAACATTAAAAAAAAAAGCCGAAAAAAAAAACTTTATATTTCATCGTATGAAAGAAAATAAGATTTTGAAACTTGTTTTAGGAAGAAGAAAAAAACGCAGATATAAATTTATATAAAAGGAATGATGTAAAAGTAAGCCAAATGTTTGTGGCCCTCAATTTGTGATGTTACATAGCTCAACTTCGCAACCAAAATGCAAGAAAATGTACCAATGGAACGTCACGTGGTGCGAGCGTTTCCATTCAAATGGTTGATGATGTCAATATTTCGGAAATCGTTGGTTTTAGAAAAATCCAAAAGTTTGTAAAAAAAAATTGCATTTCGGCTGCGGAGTTGAGCCATTTAACATCGCAAATTAAGGCTCACAGACTTTTACATCATTCCTTTTATATGAAGTTATATCATTAAGTCCTGTTGATGGTTTTGATTAAAACCGAAACGCTTTAGCGTTGGCAATATGTAAGTCAATCTTTGACTTAATTTTATTTTTTCTAACTATATATTTTATTTACACTATCGGATTTCATATCCATTTTTCTTATATATGTAATATATATATAATTGTGTCTGTGTACAAACACATACACACGTTCAGAAACACAGACACATATATATATATATATTATATATATATATATATATATATATATATATTATATATATGTGTGTGTTAGGGTTGATGTCGAGGTTGTTTATATAACCAAAAATATAGAGAAATATAAACAGAAAAATGGCAATGCCTATTTTTTAGATAAATTCAAGAAATTTTAAGAAATTTCCTCGTTTTTTATTTTTAAATTTCAAATTTTTATTTATTTTTTATTTTTTCAATTTTGCTGTAGGATTTTTTTACCCTTTTAAAAAACATTTCAATATCTCCAGAACATTGCCGAAAAATCCATTATTTTTCCAGAGTTCTTTCGTTTAAGAAATAAAAAAGAATCTATATCGAACAGTAAATAAAAAAATATGAATAGCTTTAAGATTTTAAAAAGAACACAAATTAATTGACATAGTAGCCGTATTTAACTTAAAGACACTGAGCCATCATCGAACAGCCAGAAGCTAGACTTAGAGATGGGTGTGCTTATATTAATGGAAATATACTAATGAGAACACACACACACATATATATATATATATATATATATATATATATATATATATATATATATATATATATATATGATTTAATAGATGAATACCCATGAATGTAAATAAATGTATACAGTTTGTATATGTGCGTACGTTCGAGTGTAAAACAAAACATTACGACAACCGCACACACATTTCTTTTATTATATATACTAGCAAATATATGCACCCTCCGGGTGCAAGTTTTTAAGTTTTAATGTAATAAAATATATTAAATTAGAAAAGGCTAATGAAACTAAATAAGAATGCAGATAAAAAGATTTGAAACATAGAACAACTGAAACTTACTCGTCCATCACTTCCGTCTTTCATTGCAAATTTTTTCTTATTTGACTATTTAGTTAAAATAGGAAGTAAAGAATAAAATTACAGTTATTTTTTCTTGTTAATGGAGTTCTTTTAAGATTGATTGAAGAGATTTTTACTCAGATTCGTTAAGATAAAACCAAACAATTAGAAATCAATAATACCAAACACATATTTATTAAAATCAAATTTTAAAATCAATATGCAAATTAGCCTTCCCGTTCACATTGTAAACCGCTATTTTGTTGTATATAAATACAATTGAATGTTAACAGTATGTTGATATGGTCAACAGTGGCTTCGGCCTCTGGACCATTGATATAATTAACGGCGTCGATCCCAGGGGGCCATCCCCCAGGCAACACCTGCCCCCTTGATTTAAAGGGGCAGGGCTGGGTTTATTGCCCAGTGCCTGAGGCGCCCCCCTTGAGGGGGAATGCCGACGGGATCGACGCAATTTTTCACCTGCCACTCCATGAGCTTCGGCTTGTGGGTGGTCCCACGTTAATAGGGACTTTGTGCCTGACCCGTACAAGTGGGGTACGCGGTAAATACAGTATGTAGATATGGTCAACAGTATTAATAATGTAAAACAATTTTATTAATAATTGAGGTTTAAGATAAAATGATAATCAGGGAGAATGTAATGTAAATAACTAAGGTAATTGTCACTTGAGTAGTAATATAGTTTCGGTTACAGATAGAAAAACTCACAATCTCCATTATAAGAATATATATATATATATATATATATATATATATATATATATATATTGTAGAAAAGTTTTTCTCTATACCGCGGTTTCGGTGTTCAAAGTACACCTTCCTCAGAACTAATGAATTTTAGGTAGCTAATATCACGTATACTTGCCTGTTTAGAATTATTTTTTTTATTTCTCTCTCCTAAAAATAAACTTTTGTCCCTAAGACTAAACTTTTTCCTTTGAAATTAATGATTAGTTTACCATATATTCACCCGATAATTTCCGGATAGGAAAAATCTATTGAATAGGAAGGATGAATTCCTGGGGAAACGCAGACATAGATTGCATAACTCATTAATGTATTATGAAGATTAATATAGATATAATACTTGCATTAATTATTACAAAAAACAAAAATTCTATCTTAATAGAATTATCAGAAGACTTGAATTTCAGAAGTACAAACAAGTAAGATATAAATGAAATGAATAATAAAAAAGAGAATCAGATTAAAAACAGCTGAGAGATAGAATTACAAAATACTCTTTGCCGGTTGAATATATGGTAAACTATTTTGTGAAAAGAGTGAGTTAAATCCAGATTAAGTCGCAAGATATTAAACACCCTTTCTAGTCCAGCTTTAAGGCACGGTAATTTAAGTCGCAAAATATTCAACACGTACAAATACATAGGTTTTATGTGATGAAAACCAAATTAAACTGGTACTATTCTGACTATACGATATTGAACGCTGAAATCAAACTGGATGTTGAGTCAGAAAAAAAATCATCTTTTTTTTGGGGGGGGGGGGGCTGGAATCAGTCTGAGAAAGCAACTCTGTGTATTCGATCCCGAACTCGACTGATTCTAATATCGATCTTGTGCAGTTCATTGCAAAAAACAGGCTTCCATTAATCAACAACTGTGGATGGTAATAGTACGATATTGGTATGTAGGTTTTGTTTAAAAAAATATGGAGGAAATTGAGATAGTGGGTTAGAGAACAGGTCCAATATATGACAAGGAAGTACGCAAAACTCCGAGTTACACACGGTATCAGGATACTTCCGATCGGAAGCTATAACTTCAACTTCTCTTTTTCCCTCTCTCTCTCTCACCCCTTCCTGCCTCTTTCATTTTGTCTTTTCAATTTTCTCTCTCCCTCTGTCTCTCATATATATATATATATATATATATATATATATATATATTATATACACTTCAGCTTCTTCCATTCTGCCTCTATGATTCTATCTTTTTCTGTATTTTTCTCTTCACCCTCTGTTTCATTCTTGGGCCACTCTTTCATTTCGTCTCTTACAATCTACGTCTCTCTCTCTCTCTCTCTCTCTCTCTCTCTCTCTCTCTCTCTCTCTCTCTCTCTACCCCCTTCCTCTCTCTCTCTCTCTCTCTCTTACCCCCTCTCTCTCCCTCCCTCTCACCCTACCACTTCGCCTTATCATGCTGACACAGTCTTATCTTCGTTTGATTAGTAACTCTGACAGTTGAAAAAATATTAACGAACGATGTACCGCAAAAAAATTAAAAAGATGAAATAAAAATAAGAAAACAAAAATTTAGAAATGCTAAAAATAAACGAAAATATTAAAGTCAATCATGAAAAAAAAGTACTTAGAATTTTTTTTATTATGTTTTATACAAAACTGATGAAAAGTCGGTCGGAGATTTTTTTTTTTTTTTTTTTTTTTTTTTAATTTTAAGATATTTTCTTTTTATTGAAAAATGATATTAAAAAAGGAATCATTTCAGTCTACCTAAGGTGAGAGAAGGGAAATCCGCCGTGCTGGTCGGAGATTCTCAGTAGATAACCGGAAGCTGGAGGTATTTTGCGGTACAGACTCTGTGTCGAGATCCACGGGAAGGCTGTCGATGACTTCCGGTTCTAACTAATTGTTTTGTTTTGTTATTTGTTTTTTAGTTTCATTTTTTTTTACGCATTTCGCGTACAGGATAACTCCATGCAATTAAAAATCCGTGTGTGTGTGTGTGTATATATATATATATATATTCTTTGTATTTGTTTTAGAGATTATTTTACTATTTTCCTCCTTTGTCTACTGCGGTCTTTTAAATTAGACTTGTTGCTTTCTTTTTTCTTTTTTTTTTTCTTTTATATTTAGTAGTTTTGTGGTTTTCACTTTTTTGCACATAGATCCCTCATTAATTAACTGTTTGTGATTGATTAGCGATGTAGTCGAATCAATAATGTAAACTATTAAGACAATGGAAAAAGAACAAAAGCAACGATCAATGATTTGTATGGAATCTGAAATTAGAGCAAATTTTTCATAGATTGATATATTGATTCTTCCTTTTCACTTCCAAATGTAAAACCTGCAGTTCAATGAAAACTACTATTAGATTCACAACTAAAGTTAATTTCTACGATAACTTCTGTAATATTTACACTGATCCTCATGGCATCACAATGGGCTCCCCACTCGGTCTCATCTCTTCCAATGATTACTGACTCGACCTCTTTAAAAAGATTCAACAAAATTCACAATATATGTTCAATATTTTGATTGGTTGCTTTTTAACAGCAAGTCAACCTATCTAATGAACCCTCTCTCGTTAACCTACTGTTCAACTGATTTCAATATAAAATTATACATAAAATTTCTTTGAATACGTTTGAGAATAAAAGATTTTATTAGATATCAATAATACCAAGTAAATATTTATTAAACACTGTTTTATTAAAACCAGTATGCAAATTAGTTAAACCATATACTATCTTAACCTTTATTTCTTAATGATATGTAACACACATCGAGGGATTTTAAACATATTAATAATATCGGCTGTTTTGAGGTAAATCTATCTCGGTTAAAGACATTGTTATTAATACGATGTTAATTGAGATTAAATAATGATTTTTTGATAACCATTGAGATTATAACGTAAATAACAAATGAGATTGTGTCTTTGGTGGTGGCGTAGTTTCGGTTACAGACGGAAAAACACATAATCTCTATTATAATACAATTATATATATTCTATATATATTAATATTTTATATTTTGCTTGAAGGCAACTACAATGCGAATATCGCATAAATTCGATAATTATAGAAGATAATAATAATGACAAGTGAATTTCGCAAAGAATCACTCGGTGTGTAGAATATCGTACAGACTGTTTCAACTTTATTAAGTCTCATCAGCGATATATACTAACGACTCCCCTCCGACAGGAATCGAAACCGGGACCTCAGCAGGATAGTTAAACACTATACTGTTTCAGCCACGATACAACAACGAGAAACTCATGCAAAATTAACCTTGTCACTGATACTGAGGCGTCTACACACCGAGTGATTCTTTGCGAAATTCACTTGTCATTATTATTATCTTTGGTTATCGAATTTATGCGATATTCACATTGTAGTTGCCTTCAAGCAAAATATAAAATATTAATATATATATACTTTATTCGGCAATGCTTCTAAAAAATAAACGAACATATATATTTATATATATATACACACACAAGGTGTGTAAAAAAAAAAATTGTACTTTTGACTCTTGTATTCTGAAAAAGAAAAAAACGTTTCATTTATTCTTCATATCCGTCTTGGTAAATACACCTTAAAACTTGGCAATTTTTGACACACCTTGTATTCTGAAAAAAAAATTAATGAATGGAACGTTATTTTTTATCAGTATACAAATGTGTCAAAAATTACAAAAGATCTCTATCTATCTATCTATCTTATTTGATAACTTTGCTGTATATATCCTTATTTAATAGTCTGTTTAATTTATCATAGACAATTAAGGCCTTATTAAGTCGACATCATGAACACCATTCTTTATAAATGTTCACATTTTATCGCAGTTTCAAATTCTGTCTTTGTGTGAAAAATGAAACTTTGAAATCAATAAGCAGAGAGTAGAAAAAAAAGCAACGAAAGCGAAGCTGCAATCCATTGATTTTAATTGATTTGTCATATTCTTGTAAAACCAGGAATCGGACTCTTGCAGAAGAGTCTCCTGAGACATTACAAGTGATTGAACGTGAAAGCACCGGCTCACACGCTTGTATGTGTGTTCCGCAATCAACCCCTTCACTTTTGTGTGAATTTTGAGCCGTTGGCCTAACATCGGATATGATCCCGAGTTGTCGTCTAAAATTCTTTGTGATGTGTGCCTGCAGGTGGCGCCCCTGTCGGTTTCGGTTGAATCATGTGATACAACACCAAAAGAAGACCCAACACGGCCATCTGCACACCAGTGATCCAGTCTCGTTCCTTTTGTTCTGTCCACCGTCTTGTAGTCACAGGAGTTTACGGAACAAGGTTGAAGACAATTTTTGACTGTAGTTAGGGATTCTAGCTCCTACTTTTAAATTCAGTTATCCTCATCCTAGACTGGTTGCCTACCAATGCTAAAGGAATTAACGTTGTTCTTATGGTAATTTACCACGCACGCATGAACTCTTCCAATTATAAATAGCAGCAGTTTCTGCACTTAAGCGAGTTAATATTTCAGCGGATAGCTGATAAGACAGCCACGCGAGAAACCTTTTTCATTTGTATATGTTTGTATTACTGTTCTGTTAATTTATTTGTTTAACTAATTTCCTCTCATCTTTATTCTGGTCCATAACCAAGCCTTAACACTTGTATTATTTTACGAATAGCTGCATGAAGAAAATATGGATTTTAAACTTTTGGGGACAGTTCCAAGTGCACCCACTACAATCGGTATCACTTACACCCTCATATTCTATAGCTTCTTCAATTCCCTGGCAAGGTCCAGATAATTGTTTATCTTTTTGTTTTCTTTCATCTTTATCCTGCAATTTTCTGGTATCGCAAAATTACCCAGTTGACATGTTCTTGTCTTTTTGTTAATCAATACTACGTGTGGTCTTAGGGTTGAGAATGAGGTGATCCATTTTTATCTCTGGGATTAGCGTTATTGCCTTCCAGTGCTCACCTCTCTTTCTCTCTTATTACATTATTCTCTGTAGCATGTCCTTTTTCTTCCCTTTCTTTATAACAAAAACGAAATGGTCCATTATTTAGTTGAAGTGACGATATTCATAAGAAATAAGAATTCGGATAAAGCATCAGAAGATATCAGGATTTACATTTTGCATTTCATCTTGGACGATTTGGACGGTCTTATTTTTAACCAGGGGTGTTGGAAAATGATAATGGTCATACTTTTAAGGAACAGGAGTATTGATATAAGAATGGAGTGCAATGATAATTCTTATATCATTTCACTCCATTCGAGTTTTTCACATCCACTTTAACCGGGGGTTCACTCCTTAGGTCTCCAGGACTCTTCTGGGTATTCTAGCCGATCTTAACAATGCTGCAGTTTGGATTATCTTAATTCTTCCTCTGATTTCCAATTCCCTCAGATTCTTTTCCAAATACTTGGGGGACCGTTCCAAGTGCACCAATTACAATTGGCACGACCCTCACCTTCCACAGTTTTCTAAGTTCTCTGGCAAGGTCTAAGTATTCAAGTATTTATCTATCTTTTCGCTTTTTTCATTATTATTTATTATCATTATAAATGGGGATAGGACTTTTTTTTTTTTTTTTTTTTTTTTTTTTTAATGAAATAAAACGTCTTTATTTTAAAAAAAAATACTTACTTAAAAAGCCTCATATTCACCCACTTTATTGACATATATTTTGTTTTCTGAAACTAGGGACCTCCAAAAAGTTTCTAAATTTTTCTGATTTAATTATTCACATTTAGTTTTAGAGAAAAAATTAAGAATTGTATGAGTAAAATATATTTTGTTCAGATTTCATAAAATTAAGTAAGGGGAGACCTAGTAAAAAAAATCTTTTCACCTAATATATTTTAGGAAAAATATTTAAACATAAATTCATCTAAAGGTGAATAAGTATCGACATTTTCATGAAAATTTGACAATTGATTTTTCATAGAATTTTAATATTTTTATGTAGCAATGATACTGACTATAAATTGATAAACTCACTTAATTCCTGAAATGACTGTAAGCAGTGACGTAGTTTTGGTTACAGACAAATAGACCGAATCTCTATCATTTTATTTTTTAATTTTTATTAGTTGGATTATTCGAAATATTGTCCTCATCTTTATTGTTTCCTGTACAACGTTTCGGCCGATGTGCCCTCCGGCCTTCTTCCGGTATTTCTGTTGTAACTTGGGGAGCCTTTCTGTTGTAACTTGGGAGCCTTCTGTTGAACTTGGGAGCCTTTCTGTTGGAACTTGGGGAGCCTTCTGTTGGAACTGTTTTGGGGAGCCTTTCTGTTGGGAACTTGGGGAGCTTCTGTTGAACTTGGGAGCCTTTCTGTTGGAACTTGGGGAGCTTTCTGTTGGAACTTGGGGAGCCTTTCTGTTGGAACTTGGGGAGCCTTTTCTGTTGAACTTGGGGAGCTTTCTGTTGGAACTTGGGGAGCCTTTCTGTTTGGGAACTTGGGAGCCTTTCTGTTGGAACTTGGGGAGCCTTTCTGTTGGAACTTGGGGAGCCTTTCTGTTGGAACTTGGGGAGCCTTTCTGTTGGAACTTGGGGAGCTTTCTGTTGGAACTTGGGGAGCCTTTTCTGTTGGAACTTGGGGAGCCTTTCTGTTGGATTGGAGGCCTTCTGTTGGAACTTGGGGAGCCTTTCTGTTGGAACTTGGGGTTGGCCTTTCTGTTGGAACTTGGGAGCCTTTCTGTTGGAACTTGGGGAGCCTTTCTGTTGGTTGGGGAAACTTGGGGAGCCTTTCTGTTGGAACTGGGACTTGGGGAGCCTTTCTGTTGAACTGGGAGCCTTTCTGTTGGAACTTGGGGAG
This sequence comes from Doryteuthis pealeii, assembly GCA_023376005.1. NCBI lineage: Eukaryota > Metazoa > Mollusca > Cephalopoda > Myopsida > Loliginidae > Doryteuthis > Doryteuthis pealeii. Next base: position 7,971,588 of record CM042140.1, read on the forward strand.
CCTTTCTGTTGGAACTTGGGGAGCCTTTCTGTTGGAACTTGGGAGCCTTTCTGTCGTAATAGATTATTATTATTAGTAGTAGTAGTAATAGTATCATGTGAAGGCGATATCTTTTAGGCATAATTGAAGTTTATTTCTTTTCTATCTAAATATTGTATCACGTCATCGCTAGGCAAATGTCATTATTTCTTTTCAGAATTTTCCAAATACCGGTTGAAATCTTTAGCCGTAAATGGATGTAAATCAAACATTTCTATGCATTATCGATTTTGATTCTTCTTCTGGCGTAAATTTTTCCGACACCACAACTTTGGGTCAACAACAGGCTTAGAATGCCAAAAAGGAAAAAACATTGAAACCTACTCTCGTCTCACTTATAAGTATCTAGTGAGCAATTGCGCAATAAAATTTTAAAATGGAGAATCCTGTACAATGCTGTTTTGAGCATCGATCACTTTCTTTTATGTCTTTATCTGAACAGAATGTTCTCTCCGTAATATCACTAAGTGTTGTGGTGTGTGTTTATAGCGTGTGTATATATATCATGCGTATACCGCGAAGGCTTTTCCGTTATATATATATATTATATATATATAACAGGTTTTCTCACGTAATATCATAGTGCATATATTATAACAGAAATTTTTTCTATATAATTTATATATATTATATATATACTAAATATCATAAGCGCTAATGGGTTTTCCAGAATTGGAGATGACGCTAAAATGCATCTAGTGGCTTCCTTTAATTTTAATTTTAAAATTTTTTTATAATGATATTCCTTGTTTATATTAATACCGTCTATTTCTAGGGTGTTTATTTTTCTGTATTTCTTTGACTTGAGATTTGGTTCGCGTGAGGTACGCAACACAAGTCTGCTTTCGGAGTGACAAGCATATGTTCTATTTTTTTTTTTTGGGGGGGGTGAGGGATATATGAAACGGGGTAGTCAGTTACTTTCGCTGTATTTCTGCTTGAAGCTGTGGTCTCTAAAAGTTTGGTTTTTCTGACATTTTATTTCTTCATTGTTTCGGTATTGTTGTTGATTTTTTAGAAATTCATTGTGTTGTCTTCATGATTTATTCATAACTTTGTTTCTGTTTTTTATTTTTTATTTTGTTTTTATTTTTAATTTTTATTTTTGTTAAAATCTGAACGGGACGTCATCCTGAAATTAACATATCTCAATAAATTAAACAAGTTTTGGAAATCATTCTCTCGCTCTCTCTTCTCGCATCGCTCTCTCTTGCTTCTCTACCTCTCTTTCTTCTCTCTCGTCATCTCAGGTTTTCCCTCTCTCATTCTTTTCTCGCTTTTATCTCTTTCTCTTACTATTCGGGGACTTTCTCTCTTTAGGGCTTCTCTCCTCTCGGGCCTCTCTCTCTCGCACTCTCTCCCCTCTCTCTTCTCTCTCGGCACTCTCCCCGCCTCTCTCTCTCGCACTCTCTCCGCCCTCTCTCTCAGTCGCATTACTCTGTCTCCCCTGCTTGCTCTCTCTCCCGCTCTCGCTCTCTCTTCCCCTCGCTTCTCTCCCCTCTCATCTCCCCCGTCTCATCTCGCTTTCCTCCTTCTCTCTCTCTCCCCCCTCCCTCTCTCTCTCCCCTCGCCTCTCTCTCTCCCCTAACCTCTCTGCGTCTCCTCTGCCCTCTTCTCGTCCGCCCTGCTCTCTCTCAGCTCTCTCTCTTCCACCGTCTCTCTGCTCTCCCCCTCCCTCTGCTCTCCCCCCTCTCTCCTCTCTCATCTTCACTTTCTTTTTTGTTCACTCTCTCGTCTCGTCCTCATCATCATTCTCTTTTCTTCCTTCCTCATCTCTCTATCTCTCACTTTCTTTTTTTTCTGCTCTCTACTGCTCTCCTCTCTCCGTCTCTCTCGTCACTTGTCTTTTTTTCTGTCTCTCTCTTCTCTCGTCTCTCGTCTCGTTCAACTTTTCTAGTAGTGTTATTAACTCTTTCTCGTGCTCTCTCTCCCTCCGTCTCTCTTCGATCATCTCCTCTCTCTCTCTCTCTCCTCTCATGTTATAATTTCAGTTTCTTTTTCGTCTTCCATAAAGTGTTCTGTTTTGAAAGTAAATCCCACAAATGTTTCTCACTTCTTACACTATGTCTTCTGCTTAAAATCTTCTCTGTGCATTCCGTTTTATTTAAAAACAAAAGAACAGAACACGCTATGGGTATAAAAGTTGGCACAGGGCACAGAAACTTGTACTCCGCAATCACACTTAAAATGTCTCTAAACATCCGGGCTTTTAGGCGGACAATATTGTAATTCTACTCTCGAGAGTCAAGCTATATTTCTTTTATTCCATTTTGCGGATATCAATTAGGCAGCATTTCAAGATTTACCATATGATGTTCAAAATGACGTGAACGAGAACACAAGAGATTCATAACAGTTGATTCACCAACTAATTAAATGGCCATTTTTTTTGGTCTTTTTGTTTCTAGTTACACCAGACTTTATAAGCGCTAGTGTAGACTAGGTATGTTTATGCTGCTGTGAGGCATATTGCCACATTCCACCGTTCTGTCTCCTCTTTTATTAACCAGTGTTTCTCACACACGTCAAGTCACTATCTCTGACTTGACTTGAGTGTCCAAAACCTACGGTTTTTACCGAGTTATCGAAGCTTGTCACGACACCGAATCGTCCGAGAATCAAATGACTAAAGAAGGTAGAATCCTAAGTTAGTACTCCTGCGTGGGTTGCTACTGAAACAACCCGCTCGAATTCTTTTTTCCTATGAGTGTCATCACCCTCAAGGCTAAATAATGGACCCAGGGAAGAATTAGACAACTGCACAGAAAATATAAGAATGTAGGGGAAACAGACGGGGTGAGTGCGCGGAAGCCCGATAATATTTCGCTAATCATGGTCAATCGAGACTCCAACAGTTAACAAAAAGTGCAGGTTAAATAGCTGAGATTAGGTGTGATACACATAATTCACAAATGTGGCTTGTGTATTAGTGCTAACATCATTCACACGCGGGTGGGCAGTGAGGAGCCGAGCCCCGCCACGGGATTCACGCCAGCCACTCCCAGAGCGAAGTCTTCCTGAAATATTGGATCTCCGTGTTCTGAGCTGATTCAAAGAAGGAGGAAGGTAGGTTATAGATGTAGCTCTATGAAGATAATTGCTTAAAACTGAACTATGTATATATAGATTTAAACCGAGTAAATTGGAAGGGACAGTCAATGGACATTTGTGCCTTAAGATGCAAGCGTCTTTGTCGCGCGTCGGGAAAAATGAGTTCTCTACGCGAACCTCCTACTGTAAGCTTTCGAAGAATTTATTGTGGAATGACTATTGATATGGAAGCGTTTGCGCCATATGATGCATTGATACTGATTTGGGCAATAGTCAGTGTGAATAAACATCAAACGTAATTACACTTAAAGAATTCATCAGTAGGTGTGGTATTATCTCAGAGATCGACCTGCGAGTAAAAATAATAGGGCTGACGTCACGAGCGCAGTGTTTTGGGACATTTTCGTAAGACGAGTAATTGGATTTCGAGGTCTTTTACGTTGGAGTACTTGGCTTGGGTGTTGCGGGAGCCCGCCTAGTTTTTGTTCTTTCTCTAATTCTTTATTAGTATAGATCCGGACAGTTCATTATGGACTTCTGTGCTGCGGAGCTACCACGCATCATGGCGCCCGATTCTTCTGTTCGTCAGCTTTATGCGAGTACGAAAGCGGGGCAAAAAAAAAAAAAAAAAAAAAAAAAAAAACAATTAGGTAGGTCAGACCTTTACCTCTCTCTCTCCACTCATTCAGTTTGTCCACTCCGTGAGACGTATACTGCGAGGACAGCTGTCGGTCGGCATTAGGTATAGCAAGCTCGAAGGATGATACTGGGAGTAGCAGCATTTACGAAAGAAGGAAAGTTGGAGTGCATCTCACGCTACTCTCGCGGAGCGCCGCATTAGATGGCGCCTGAGGAGATTAGTCGGAGTAGCTTAGTAGAGGAGAGAGGTAGACTACGTGGTCTATTCTTGGAGCAGTTATTAAAGACATTATCGAGAGCTCTATTCTTCATGCACGGGGACCAAAGCATTTTAAGCACTAATGAAACGCGGTATATGGATTAGAACATCACATTATAGGCCAATTATGGTTCTCTAGAAAGCGATTTTTGTGTACTGTCAATATTGTAAAGTTCACGCACTCTTTGTTTATTTATCATTAAAATAAAGACGGATAAATATTATGAAGTGAAATTTAAAGGTTTGAAAAGTATGATGTCTACCGCCCGGCATCGACTTTGCCGACACACCTTGTTTGGATGGCTACTCTTTACCCCATTAATTAAGCTGTAACAGACAATCTTTGAATGCTATTTCCTCAAACCATGTGCAGTAAAAGATGTCATCTTTGGTAATCAGTATTCAGTAATACTAAACACAACTTTAGCCAGCTAGACTGGACATTTTGATATTTTTAAAAGTGAAAAATGATCGAACCTAATGTACATCTCCTCACACACATACAGATGGTAGCGTTGACCTTTTAAGATGGATCTCGATAATCTATCAATGTATCAATCTGCGTGTTCTTAATTGTACGACCGTTATGCATCTTGTGCGACTCCACTCTGGGTTAAAAGTAGAGACTGTCCAAATGTTTTAGTCCTGTGAGTATACTGCACATCCCGTTCTTTCCTTTACTACCTCCTCACTCACAGTTTACCTTTTAAGTACGAAATACCACAACTTCACGAGTTTTCCGAGGTATAAGCTGCCACCCTGGTCCGATTTTTACGGTGTTGAAAGCTAAAAACTCACATTCTGGTTTGTTCGGCTGTTTCAATTTTACGGCATGTCAATATTGTTGGATCATTTAAAGCTGAAGAATTCTGTTTATTCATTCTGCAGTAGGGGTGCTCGTTCACTTTTTTTTTAAATTAAAATTTTTTTATAGCATATTTTACAGAACAGGGTAGGTTGGCTAGTTGAATTTATGGCAATGTCAATCCTTTGTTGGGTTGGTTTTAGCCCTAAGACATTTTGTTTGATTATTCTTGTGGGTTATTGAAAATTCTTTTTTTTAATCAATTTTTTTTTAAACTCATTTTTTTTTATTTAACGCCATTAGATGGGATCCTAACAGGTAACTACCTTTCTGGGTCAGTGAACATGTGAGTAATGGCGATGAAGTGGTACTCCCAGAGCACCAGAATTGGAAATATAAACATCGATAAGATTTAACGTTATACCCAGGACACTAGTGCCTAACTAGCACATATATGATAAAATCGGGTGGCAGCTTGTCTAGGACAATAGTGTTGGGACAATTCATAATAGTTGCTAGGATTGATTAGACCAGTCGACTGATCGGAGAGAGGTTCTCTGAACCGTCCGTTTAAGTTTAAGTAAGGCTCATAATGGACTGTTGACAGCTCAGCCACTGGGTTGCGTCCTTAAACATCACCGTTGAATATTAATATATCGTTCCGCTATTTATCTGATTTTTATTTTTTTTTTATTTTGATGTTAGGCCGATTTTGTCTCCGTCCTTCAGTGGACAATGGCCTCAACAGATATAAAGTTTTAATACGTTATACCAAAATCTTCTGTAGGTTTTAAGGTTCAGTCCTGACCATAGGTGATATTTAACATAGATTTTAATGTAGCTTAACCTTGTGCCAGTCGTGGTAGGAGAATGAGAAACAGTCTACTCGGGTGGATCAATTAAAGGTGCTGTTTTCTTGTAGTTGGCTGAAAGAAAAAAGACAGAAAAGAAAAAGCAAAGGGAGAACAAATGAATCAAAAACCAAACGACTGAAATGTATTAAAAAAAAAGAATAAACACAACAGTCGCAAATACTGACTGAAAAAGGAAAGAAAGAGAATAGAGCAGATGCCAAGTAAGCTGTGAAAAGAAAGAATGAATGAAAGAAAACTGTGACAACTGTGAGAAACAGCTAAATAAAAAAGAGAGAGAGAGAGAATATTTATGTGCAACAAAAAAAACCTGTCTTGTGTTCTAACAAGGCGGTCGAGTAAATAAATAAGAAGATGGCGATGGAATAATTCGCCAGGAGAGTGTTTCAAGTTTTTTAAATGCCTATTACGGATTAAATCCTCCTCGAAAGTTTTTGCAATGATAGAAAGACCTGAAAGCATGCCGGAATAATGTGTACAA
>CM042140.1:7977833-8030333 GCA_023376005.1 Doryteuthis pealeii
TGCATAGTCTGTGTGAAGTGTTCAACTGAGTAGGTCTATGATTGATTAGATTGGTGTCTATTCGTATCTACCTGTTGGGTTCTAGTGTTAGGTGAAAGCGGACTTTAGGCAGGACCTGTGGATGAATCGAATAGTGTATGGATAATTTAGATCTTTCAAGCTGTTGTTTGTCGATTGGCGTTTAATTTAGAGCTATTACAAATGTCGTTCAGATATATATGAAGCACAAATAAATCTTTGATTTTAGCTTGTGTCTCGTTTTCATTGTATTTCAGTATGTTTCTGATTGAAACGAGTATTAAGCGTTATCGCTTCTCCCTTCTTTCTCATCTTATTAGTCGTGAGTGTGCTCTAGAAATAAGTATTTCGGAGTTAATGCAACACGAAAGTTACTTATTGTACTTGTATTTTGTCTTTTCATAATCTTGGACCTATTTGGAGCGGCCGTCATGTTTTAATTGAGGGATTTTTGCGGAGGAGGATAAATAACGGTCGGAGCGAGTAAGGAACAGCGAGTATTTAATAGTATAGAATTATATATGAAGAGTTTTCTGCTAGACAAATAAAGGTCAAATTACGAGAAACCATGTAAACGTACATACTAGATGCGCAAACACTCAAGATCCTTTCATTTATATTATATAGTATAATATATAGAAATATATATAAGTAATGAGTGCGTCGGTGTGCGGCCTTAAATATAGTCGGTATCAGCCAGCCAGCATAGGGGAGTTTATTCCATTTTTCAGATAGCGCTAGACCACAGGGCAGATTGTTTTTGGCGTCTGAGGATGGACGCGGCGCACACTACCATCAAGCTCATTCGCGACACCCAGAGATTCCCTGTGCTGCTGCAGTGAGTGTTCACTTGAGGTTGGCGATGCCTGGTTATCAGAACAAGGAACCTGTGGGGGTTCTCTAAGCCGAACGCTCTAGACCGACTGGGCTAAATGCCGTGCCCGCTAGCGCGTCGTCTTGACAGAAATGCTAACTACTGCTTATGGAAAACCAATGGTATACAAATTGCACAGCCTTAGATTGTATTGTCCCATGAGTATGAATATTATGTGATGTGTGTTTAACGGGTTAACTAACAAACAATGTAATCATTCGATCCGAGATTCGAAATTCCGAAAATGGGTGTGGTGTTGTTCCTTTGCACACACACACATAGTATATTATATAGTTGATAGAAATAGTAGGTGATGTATATATAGGCGAAATGAGAATAGTCAGTTGGGAACAGTTCCTAATAGTCCATTAGACATACAGAGTAAGTGAAATATCAGGATTGTCTTGTCATGTGTTAGCAGGCACAACTATAAAAAGGAAAATTGCAATGAAACAAGCTAAAAGGAAATGCTGATTATTCATTTGCAGTTATCAATGGTTCCTTTTATAGCACAGATTTAAATTGCAGAATGCGTCATGACCACACAACTCTCAGATATTCAAGATTATGTTCAAAAGATATCTTATGCGAACGAAATCGCGCATGAAATTATAAGTTAAAAAGAGAAACTTTGTTCGACTATTTCGAATAAATGTGATTCAGACGGTATTCTCAGTATGAGCACATAGCAAAAATGGGGGGGGGTCAAAACAATAGACCCGCGTGCCCCCCCTTATCGGAAAAAAAAAATAAAAAAAAAATCTATTGGAATATTCTTAGTTCGAAATTATGAATTTCGTTCACGAGTGACACTGTTACGAAGGACCGGAATTTCCGCCAGGAAAGTGACGTTTAAAACTGTCTGTGGTGAGGGTTCCAGTTTTGGCAGGTTATTGGGAATACGTGGAGCTACGCCCTCGTTGCATCAATAGAGACTGTGGACCACTCTGACCCCCGGATGAGGGTAGTACCTGTTAGGTCCCATCTATGGTTAAATAGAAAAACATGGAAGTTTAATAACGAAAATTTGTGATATCGTATTAGAATTGAAGTTGCATTTGAGAAGGACTAGTCGGGCGATTGATTGGACCCACCATGTGTTCGTAGTGGTATATTGCTCGTAACAAACCAATTGGACTCCAAAACTGGATAGTTCGCTCTTAATTTTAAACGTCTTCTCTGGAGTGGTATTGACACGAGACTGCATCTGTATAGCGAGGTCAGCGTTTAGAGGTCTGTAGATATAATGGGTGCATTTAATCTTCGATTGCCGATTATCTCCATAGATCCACATGGACCCAACAAGGTAGGGTTCGATTTTGAGAACTGTACACATCCTATCACATGCAGATAGGTTAACAAATTCACATAAGGAATTAGCTCTACAAAATTCTTTTTTTCAAAACTTTGCTTTCATTTGAAGTGAATAGATCTTAAATCTCTAAATGTGTAACAGTTACAGCTTAATATTAGGTAAAACTAAGCAGCGTATCTAGTGGCGTCGTGGTGATGGGGTTGGATATTTCAATTTGAGATTCTAGTAGATCGAACATTTTATTTGTTCGTTTAACAGTGGCCAACCTCTTTTTCTGTTTTGCGATGTTGAATTTGCTCTATATATGTAGTTAGGTACTGGGCGCAAGCTGCTGAACATGGCTTGTATGTTTTGTGATTAGAGTAAATGATTAGGAGATATGTTGTTGATGGTGATTTTTATGTTGTGTGGTGTGTTCGTTTGGTGGTGTGGTTGTGGGCATGTGTGGTTTCGCTGCTTGTTTGCTCTCGTTGTTGTTTGTGATTCGGTGGGTTATGATTATGTCACACTTGGAGACTTTCGGAGTTACTCGGTGGCAAGCGATCTCGAACAATTGATCTTCGGGCTGCTAATTGATTTCCAACGTGGCGACTTTTTTTATGTATTGTCCAAACTGCACGTGGATCACGTCCATCTGTGGGTCGTGAACTAGCAACGTTTTCTGTAGAGACACCCTCGCAAACAAGCCTGTTTTCAATTGAGTTTATGGGCTACGCTTACTATATTTTTCTGTGTCTACACAGTGTCATATGTATTAGTGATCGGCGCAGTCTCTACGGGTGCGCAAGATGATTCGAGTTCAATCGTGCCATATTCTGTTTGGTTTCCAGCGTACATGGACCCAAATGCATTTCTGCGTGAGTGGCGTAGGTAGATAACCGATTTGACCAGGGTAATAATATTTACCGATAATAAATGTATAAATATCCTTTATAAAATGGTAATGCGGCTCGGTTCCGTTGTACAAAGCAGTACAGACATCATTAAGCATATCTTTATTCTACATATATAGATTAACCAATGTCACATTGATTAAGCTTCTGGAGAGGTGAGGCATGAGTGTGTACCGTCTTCAGTTGTATGTTTGTATACTTCGTCTTTCCTTATACTTTCCTACGTTCCTATATATTGTGCTTGTCTTCCAAATCGTCTGGAACTTCGTCTTGGGGGACTTCGTGTCTGGTCTTCATTGGGGGATTTGTCTTCTTTATCAGAAAATCTCTGTGTCATGTGGTAGTTTTTGTAGGATAAATGAACACTGTGTTGTAATGACTTCGATTAGCTTGATCTATGTTTATTCCGATAAATCCCACGAGATTACATGCGACCAGATTGAGCGCACCGTGCATACGCGACTTACCATACCGTCGTGGCTTTGCCCGATCTGACTAAAATCTATTTCTATCTAAACCGGAAGATGGTCTTCTCCAGCCGATTCCCTCACGGTAGTCTTCACCGAAGGATCAAGAATGAGGTCAAGCCTTGTTATTCAATTCTCTCAAAGGCCAGTGGTGCAAGCTTATAGAACAGCCATTTTGGTTTCTAGCACTACTGTAAGCATACATATTAGGATGAAATCTAACTAATTATGTAGACAATGTAACCCTTTGCTCCAGATCTTCTCTGTCGGGAGTGTCAGCACTTAGTTAGTATACACATACTACGGAAATGCAGATATAACCGGTATAGTCTTTAACTGGGTGGTCCACCAAGTTTTCACTTATTATAGGACGCGTGCATCGTGCGTTGTACCAACATTGTTTTGTGTATAGCGTCTGCACCTTTGCAACAATTGAAATCACATCACCAAATTAAAAGAAGTGTAATAGCGAATCATGAATGGATGTCAAGAAACGGTCCGCAAGTTGATGAGTGGGAGTTTGCATATGAAAACGAGGAACGATGGTTTCAGAACGCTTCCTGAACGACACGGCGGGTGAACTGTTGTGAGATGGACATGACAAATCTGCTCTTCAGCGAGTACAATGAATCAGGCGGCCGAAATGAGAATTATGTTATGTTGTTTTGTTTATTACGGCTAGTAATCAACCTCACAGTGGGTCATTAATGCCAAGTAAAGTTTTGAAATAAAACTCAATTCTCAATGGATAATTACAATTTAAAAAAATATATTTTCTTATTTAAATCCATAGATGGGGCCCTAAAGGTACTACACTTCCAGGTCAGAGTGGACCAGGAATCAATGGTGATGAAGCGGGTGCTCCTCATTCCCCAAACGCTCTAAAACTGGAACGCTCACCATCAGCTATGTGAGTTTAACGTCATCGCCCCATTACATGTAGACCCTCAAGCCACCCCCTTTCTAGGTATCCCATAATGAAGTAAAAAGAAGTGTTGGCTTGGCCATAAGGGCAATCAGATAGTGCTGTGAGGTGTTTGAAGTGACCAGCCGATTGATCGGAGGGGGGCGCGTCTCCGACCGTGCTCGGTCTAGCCCAAGATCAGGGCGCAAAGTGGAGTAATTGCAGGTCATGAACTGTCGGCGTACATTCGCACCTGAGGCTCTATCGCTTAAGCATCACGGGTACGCCACCGTTTCACGCCACAGGTGGCGCCCATATGGGGGAGTCTTACCCTCTGCTATTAGAGGTGCAGTCGGTGGGGCACTATTATGTAAAAAAAATATGGATTATATATTTCAAGTTTAAAATGATGTAAAACATCATTGCAAACAAAAGATTTGTGATTCTAAAATATTTTGGAGAACTTTACACCTTTAGGATACCATCGTGATATAAAGGATTGAGTCTACAGTAATTAACCTTTTTATAACGTTAATCGAGAAAACGGCGAGTGATTACAGTGTTTCCAGTTTTTCGTTTAATAATACGTAAATGCCAATGATTCTCGATAATAAGTATTCACGTTACCTGATTGAGTCGCTCCGTTGAGATTATCATTATATAAGATGCAGATATTGGAAAGCAGTGGAATTTATTTTCTTTGGTCAGATGGACTAATTAATTTCCATCGTTGTTAAAGTAGCCAATCAATCATTGTTAGGGAAAAGTAAGTTTTGGCTCGGTTAGAAGTGAAGAAAGACAGAAAGCATGAACTAACCAGAGACAGAGACAAGAGACTCAGAGACAGAGGAGAGAGGAGGTAGAGAGAATGAGAGAGCAGAGAGGAGGAATGAAACCCATTGAAAAAAAAAAGAAAAATTGGAGAGGAGAAAAATATTGAACTTATTCGCAGAATTGGACAGTTTATTTCGAGGAAAAAGAGAGCATAGTAAAAGTGAGAAGGATAGATAGGATAGAATAGATTAGATAGTAGAGAGAGAAGAGAGAGAGAAGGATAGATAGATAGAGAGAGAGAAGGATAGATAGATGTAAGAGAGAAGGATAGATAGATAGAGGAGAGAGAAGGGATAGATAGATAGAGGAGAGAGGATAGATAGATAGATTAGAGGAGAGAGATTAGATAGATAGAGTGAGGAAAAGAGATAGATAGATAGGATGAGAGGTAGAGAGAGAGTAGATAGATTAGAGGAGATAGATAGTATAGATAGGATAGATAGATAGAGAGAGAGAGAGAGAGAGAGAATGAAGTTAATTTTGCAGAAACCAGAAAAAATAATGCCAAGCTAATGGGTTTGGGAAGTTACCAACTGCATTTGTATCGCTTTGCATTCGTTACATCACACTATCTTGTTCTAGTAACTCGCCCTTAACACCGAGGCGCCATCTTATGGCACGCCCGCACAACATAGACACCTTGGTTTTCGGTTGAAAATAAATACAAATATAAATGAAAAAAAAGTAAAAGTTATTAATCTTAATAAAATATATAATTGGAAATTAAATAGCGACGGTTTCGGCGACGCCCATTTTCATTTCTGGGCCGAACGCCAATAAATGCACTGAACAAGGAAAATGGTGATGACAATCGTTCAGGAGTGGCTCTTTGGTGATCATACATATATCGTCTTCACACATCAATATATATACATACACACGCATAGACACGACACTGAGCCATACAACTATCGTGCCTTCGCACACTGCTGGGCCGTACACTTAATGTCAGACAGGTACACATATCTATCACAAAGTCAGACACACACACGAGGCAGCACTACACACGCGCGCGCGCCTGGCCCTAAAATTATCGTCCTTCGCCACACGTGCCCCGCTCAACTTTCACACACATACAGACACACATACGTACGGTACATCACAGCTAGAAAGTCCTACACTATTGTGTTTCGCGTACAAAGGCCGCTAACACTTGCCATACAGAACAAGAGCACACTATGAGCCAGATATATGACAACACACACACCACACTGGGCCCTTTCCACCTTGGTTACTAACCCTCACTCACTAACTTGCACCCAGACATACTCATTTAATTTATTGTGCATAACACAACACTTTCCCCTTCAACTATCGTCTACTTAGCTTCACCCCGAACACTTACACACAAATTAGACACAACAGACACACCCTTACCCTTCCACTAAATAGTCTGCGCATCAGCCCTGATGACTTGCACACGACAGAATAATACACATACACATTTCTGAGCACCATATTATCTCTTTCCAAAGAGGCGCAATATTGTGCAATCCATTGATTCGTTGTAGAAACATTCAAGCTTATAAAGCGTAAGATTATTTGTTGTGTGTATTATTTAGCCGAAGAAGTTTTTTTACAAAAGGAGAAAAAAAAAAAAAAAAACTAGGCAATAAAATAGGGACCTTGTGAAAAACGCCGGCTTACATAAATCAAACATTAAGTATTTACGCCTTTTAAATTTTTTCTTATTGAAGATGAATATCATTAAAAATTCGTTGACTGAATTTCCTGACATTTACTCGTTCGATTTTTACCGTCTCGATTTTGAGACTTCCTGTCGGCTGGGAAAGAAGAATGCACCGACTGCACTATCGAAAGATAGAATCCCCACACCCCAAACGGGGTCATCTGTTGGCTGTGGGTGGCAACCCATGATGATTAAGGACGGAATCTTGGTGGCTGAGCACAGTCCATAAAATGCAATACTCCACTTTGGGCCTTTCTTAGACCTTTACGGGCGATTGGAAAGACCCCATCTTATTTCAATCAGCTTGTCACATCTAGCCCTAGCAACTATATGATTATCTCGACCCTATTGCCCTTATGGCAAGTCCCAAACACGTTTTATCATATATGTGCTAGAGGCTGTGGCTGAGGGTCTTACTGTCCTGGTATGACATTAAACTACATTTAGCGTTTCCAATTCTGGAAATTTGGGGATATGGAGTACCCTTTATTTCCATTACTCCTGGTCCGCTCTAACCCTGAGTGGTAGTACCTGTTAGGGTTTTCATCTAAAGGGTTAACGAGAGAATTTTTAAAAAAAAAAAAAAAAAAATGAGTATTAAAAATGTGTTTAAAAATTGAGTACTAAAAAAGTAACTGAATACCCATTAAGAATGAATGAAACTAAAACATTCGGCATAAAATAACCCAACAATGGTTGATATGACGTATAATCCAACCATCCATCCACAAAGAAATGGACGCCAAGATTCAACAATCCGACCCACAGCCCAAGAAGAACTCAACTGGATAGCAGGGTAAAAAGAAACTAAGAAGGCCTATTCAACAAGTGGCTCTAAGCCTCTGTAGCGATTGTCTGTCCCTTCTGGATGGACTTGTGTCCAACAGGGTTATCTTCCCTTGTCGGTGGGTTTTTCGCCACTAGGGGACACTACTAGCTGGGTATTCAAACAGTAGCCCGGGAATTTCTCGTCTCTTTCTTTGTCTAGTATCCTCAAAAGATGGGCTAGACGCCCCCCCCCCAATTATCAGTAAGTACTCGTATTTTTATATGACCTTTCTCAGTCAAAAGGAACCTTCGTATATTCTGTTTTGTATCTCGTATTGTATTTAGGTAATGTCATTTCATCCATTGTTTTAGTAAATTAAGCCTGTATTGTTAGGTTTACTTTGTTTAGAAATTTTATAATTATATAAGGTTACTCTGGCCTTTAACGTATTATAAGAACCACACTTTTTAGCTCTATACCTCTACCAACACTGGCAAATAGATTATATTTTGCATTTTAAGTTTGTTTTATTATGGGGGCAGATGGGGTTTAAAATGCAAAAATTTAGGTTATATGTAATAGAAATTTTCCCTTTTTTCTTTTTTTATAATTAAACTTGGAAATTGTTCTTTATATTAAACGTAAAAGAAAACATTAAATAAGGTTAATTTTCCATTTTCAATTGACAGTTTTAAAAATATTTTTAGACATGCACAAAATGTAAAAAAAGCCGAGAATTGAGTACATCCTACAGTATTGATATACAATATACAAAACACTGTATTTTTTATTCTTAAAGGAAGAAAAAGAAAACCCAAAATATCGAATTCAGAGATAAATTAAAATCTCTCTTTAAAAATCTTAAAATCAAAGTAAAAAAAAAAAAAGTTTAAGCCGAAAGGGGGGTGGGGGTCCCCTAAAAAATTGTGAAAAAGTATCTGGTTACATCTAAGGGGGCAGTTTCATTCCTGAAATGGGGGAAGCGAAACGTACGTGGTAATATTAGTATTTTATAATCTAACCATTTTTTTATAATAATAAATAAATTATAATCCAATATTATTCTGATAACTCCATTGCTCGAGTAAATTTCTAATGCCACATTTTAAATGATTTCGGAACTATTTGTCCTCATCTTCATGAGCTATATTGTACAACGTTTTGCGGCCGGAACTTCGAGAAGGGCTCCCAGTCCGACAAGAAATACCTCATAATATCCCATTTTCACATATTGAAACTATTTTGCGATAGCTCTCAAGTAAATATATTCAACAGGTTGGTAATAATTAAATTATTATACTGTGGTATATTCCACAGGTCCTGCTAGTAAGAAAATTAAATCACTCAAAAAAAGAGATAAAAACAATAAGGTTCCCCGAGTCGCGAGAAAGTTCCCGAGTCCGACAAGAATACGCTGAAGCCGGAGGTGTACATCCACCGAAACGTTGTACAGATAAACAAAAGATGAGGACATTAGTCCGAACAATCCAATCTATTTAATGGAGATTGTGTGTTTTTCTGTCGTGTAACGAAACTATATACTGCTCAAGTCAACAATTCCCTTCGTCATTTACATACATTCTTCATGATTTTATTTATATTTAAACGCTCATTAATTAATAAGATTTGCTTCCCTTTTTTTATTAGTGTTGTCCATATCTACATACAAATAACATGCAATTGTATTTATATATACAAAGATAGCGGTTTACAAGTGTGAATGGTGAAAGCTAATTTGCATATTGATATTAAAATTGTGAATTTTTATTAAATATGGTAGCTTAGTATTATTGATTCTAATTGTTGGTTTATATTTCAATGAAATATAAGCAAAATCCCTCATGAATCTTAAATGAAATCCATTTAACAAAGGAAAAAAAATGTCATTTTTATTCTTATTTCCTAATTTAAAACTAAATAGTTAAATAAAGTTAAAATTCAGCAATGAAGGACGGAAGTGATGGAAGAGTAAGTTTCATTTCTATTTTCTATTATACCCCCACTCTGTTGACATATCTTTTTTATCTGGCCCTTCTTATTAGACTTTCTAATTACATAACATATATTTCTTAGTGGTACATTGAACTAAATACTTGCACCCGGAAGGGTGCATCATATTTACTAGTAATGACTAATTATTCAAAGCCTCATCTAAAAAATTCAGAGAAATATCACTTTTTTATTAAGGGTAACCACCTTTTCAGCATAACACTGTTCTGGTACCCCGTAAACTTAGACGCCCCAAACTGTTTTTTTCTTTCTTTTAGAACGGGGAAAACCAGGTAAGTTTAATTATATCACGTCAATCGACTGATATAACTCTCGCACTTTAGACCCAAACAAAATTAAACAAATAATTGTGAAAACACGGTTGATCGTAGCAAAGGGAACGAGGATGGAAGAAATAAAAAACAATATAAATAACTTGCGAGAGCTTCAAGCGGAAAAAGCAAAGCAGAAGTCACCACAATGCTTTGTGGTTAGCTATTCCTTTCTCTCAACCGAGTTTATAGCCTGTGGCACAAGAGCCACACATGGAAGTGGCTAAAGAACCGGAAGTCGCGCATTGTTCTTATGTGCTTTTGTTGCTCAGTCGTACATGCTGGGCAATATGATCACTTTCAGACAGATGATACATTAGGGACGGAAGATTTGCCTCCAGGCAAAAAGAAGAGGAAATAAATGACTTAGATATAACTTAAACAATATGGCGGCTGAAGAAGGTATATCAACCACAATGTTGTATATTTCCCAACAAACGCTTTACCCGTATTCAGAAAGAACCCACGCACAGAAATGAATTAACCGAATTGGAATCTACTTATATATAAGTATGCAATGTGGATTATATATATATATATAATATATATATATAAACTTTGTTTCTGCAAGTGAATATTTCATCAGTGGGTCAGTTATAATGTAACCAATTAATCTCCAATATATATTATGTGTGTGTGTGGTAAAGGAATGGATAAATCCGACAGAAATGTGGTTGAAAATAGAGGTAAAATGTGGATTAAAACCAACACAACAACATTGAATAAATTCGACAAAGCTTCGCAATAAGGACCAAGGCGCAAAAATATTTTGAAATTTTTAAGGCGTATTATTAGTAATCTTATGTGTCAATAGATATTATAAGACATGTAAATTGACATAGATATTAAATATGAATGAGTTGATTGGTATATACGTATGGTAAATTTATTAGATTATATAAGTATGGTGATTATATAAAATAAATAAATAAATAAATAAATATATAATAAATTAAATAAATAAATATATATATATTATATATATATACTAGTAATATATTATATATTATATATATATAGTATATACAGACTCTTGTCCCACTGGGTTTGTGCAACCCTTGATGCCCCACCGCAATTCGTTTCCTTATCGACTGTGCCAAAAAGTGTGGGATGGTCCAAAGCACAAGCCTTCACAGACTATATAAAAAAATCAGCTGTTGTGGGTGTTCATTGTGTGTGTCAACCCTCATCGTCGAAAATCGACGAGAGAGCCCTAATATATATATATAATATATAACACACTATAGCATATACTTGTATATACATAGTAGTAGGTTAAATTGAAGTATATAAGGTTTGGTTGATTAGCTTTGTTGGTATGTCAACCTTTGTTGGGTTATTTTATGCCGAAGACATTGATTTATTCATTCATGTGGGGTACTCAATGTTTTAATACTTTTTTTTTTATTGTTCGATCTATTTCCCCCATAAATGGGACTCTAGCAGTCAGGGTTGGCCTGAGAGGTAATGGCAATAAAGGAGTAATCCACATTCCCGGCTAGTAGTTCCAAAACTAACTTCACCACTAGATCGAGTTTAATGTCATATCTAAACGCACCTACAGCACTGTCCCTCTAGCACATTTATGATAAAAAGGATTGAGGGTTCGCCATAAAGGGCAATTAGGGTTGGGACTAATCTAATATAAGTGCAAGGGCTTGATGTGAACTGCCGATTGATGCGAGGAGCTATTTCGACATCCAAATAAGGACCAAAGTGAACTGCTCAGTCCACAAACTTCCGTCCTTAAAAGATCACAGGTTGCCAAGCCGCATGGTCAACAGGTGCCCATTAGGAGGGTCTTAGCCCTTCTGCAGAGGTGCAGTCGGTATTCTAAAGCCCACCGATCTTGGGTGGTAGGTGATGAGAAGTATACTAAATTGATTGTTATAAAGAGTATTATAATCTATTAGATATATAAGTATGGTTGATTTGATAGATGTTGAAACATGATAATTGATAGATATATATGGCATGTGAATTGATGAAAAAAGGTATATTTGTTAGATATAGTAGTGTGCTGCATACCTTCTCAATTACTAACTTTCTTACTTCTAATTCTTCTTCTGACATCTTAAGTTCTTCTTAGGTCTCTTCTAAGGTCTGGACTTCTCTTGGGACTTTCGTGTCCTGGGTTTCATTGGGGATTTCTCTTTATCAGAAGGCCCTGGTGTCCATGGTAGTTTTTTTAGATAATAACAAGCAAGACTTCGATTTACTTTGATGCATATTTTATTCTCGAAATCCCACATGACACTGCGCAGTCGAGTCGGGAGCGCGTAGTAACACGACTCACCACCGTCGTGTTGTTTCCTCGCCGGCTGACTAATATATCTATTCTAATCTAAACCGGAAAGAGGGTCTTCTCCACCGATTCTCCACGTATCCACCGAAGGAAGGATCCAGGAGAGATAAACCCTTGTCAGATTCAGATCCTTCAAGCCATGGGCCTGGCAGGTTATAACGGGCCATTTTGAATTTCTACAACTATTGGCACATAAATATTAGGTATCTAATCATGTAACTAGTAGTATGATAATAAATATGGATACATGCAATCTGGTTAATTGATCATTTTCATCCATGTCCCGCTAGTAGCACGGATATTCTAACTCGAAATGCTCAACGCTACTTCCCTAGTCATTCAGTTGCTCTCAGGAGGGCCCTTTGTGCATGCAATGCGTATCGCACAACAGAACTGTCTATGTAGAGTCTTTGCTGAAACAGACGTCGCTTAGGAGTCGTCCCTTGCTTCTCCCAGCATGTCTTGTTTTCGTTTTCGCGTGGATGGTTTATGTGATAGGGGTTAGGTTAGGTCTATACAGCTGCTTCCTTGTGGGGGTCTTCTTTCACTATTTTCCGCTTAAAGAATCAACACGCAGCATTCCTTGTGCAGCTCCCATCTACTAGTTTTCTAGGCGCTTTCGTTAAGGTCCAGTCAGTGCAGCCATACGTAAGTACCGTACCATTAGCTCCCCACTGCGACGATGCTGTCAGCTCTCTACTTCACCGTACAGACAAGATTACAGAAAATGGTGCTAAC
The DNA here is from genome assembly GCA_023376005.1 of Doryteuthis pealeii. Classification (NCBI taxonomy): domain Eukaryota; kingdom Metazoa; phylum Mollusca; class Cephalopoda; order Myopsida; family Loliginidae; genus Doryteuthis; species Doryteuthis pealeii. The sequence continues at coordinate 7,990,962 of CM042140.1, forward strand.
CAATGCGCTGAGTTTGGCGGACAGGTGCGAAACAGGGAACCTTGGGATTTCTACCGCGCTATGGAATGATTGTCGCTTTAAATTGTCAGTCAGATCTGATTACCCTACTTATATATCATCAATTTATCATATATATACTATATATATCATATATATATATATATATATATATATATATAGTATATATAATATATAATATTCAATCAATTAACTTCTATGTTATAGATTATCAGTCATATGGAAATCAGATCTGACTGACAATTAAAACGACAATTATTCAAGGCGTAGAAATCCAGGTTCCTGTTTCGTATACCTGTCCCGCCAACTCAGCGCATGTGTAGCACATTTTCTGTAATCTGGTCTGTACGGTAAGTAGAGAGCTGACAGATCTCGCAGTGGGGAGCTAATGGTAGGTACTACTGTATGGCTGCACTACTTGGACCTTAACGAAGCACCTAGAAAATTAGTTAGATGGTAGCTGCACAAGAATGCTGCGTGCGATCTTTTAAGAAAATAGTGGAAAGAAGACCCCCACAAGGAAGCAGCTGTATAGCTACCTAACCCCTATCACATAAACACATCCACCTGCGAAACGAACAAGACCTGCTGGAGAAGCAAGGACGAACTCCTAAGCGACGTCTTCAGCAAAGATCTACATAGACCAGTTTCTGTGTGGATACTGGATGCCTGCACAAAGGGCCTCCTGAGAGCAATGAATGATAGGGAAAGTTGATGAATTTTCATAGATATCCGTGCTACTAGCGGGACATGATGAAAATGATCAATTACCAGACTAATGTATCTATTTATTATCATACTACTGTTACATGATTAGATACCTAATATTTATGTGCAATAGTGTAGAAATCAAAATGGCCGTTATAACCTGCAGCCCATGGCCTTGAAGGTCTGAATGACAAGGGTTTATCTCTCCTGATCCTTCCTTCCGGTGGATAACGTGAGAATCGATGGAGAAGACCCTCTTCCGGTTTAGATTAGAAATAGATTTTAGTCAGCCGGCGAGAAACCACGACGGTGGTGAGTCGTTGTTATACGCGCTCCGACTCGATCTGCGCAGGTAGTCTGGTGGGGGATTTACGAGAATAAAATATGATCAAAGTAAATGAAGTCTTGTGTTATTATCTAAAAAACTACAATGACACAGGGCTTCTGATAAAAGAGAAATCCCCAATGGAAAACCAGACACGAAGTTCCCAAGAGAAGTCCAGACGTTAGAAGAGACCTAGAAGAATTTAAGATGTTAGAAGAATAGAAGTAAGAAGTTAGTAATGAGAAGGGTATGCAACACTACTATATCTAACAAATATACTTTTTCTATCAATCACCATGCATATATATCTATCAATTATCATGTTTCAACATCTATCAATCAACATACTTATATATCTAATAATTATAATACTTTGATAACAATCAATTACTATACTTCTATACCCTACCACCAAGTCGGGTGGGGCTTTAGAATACACCGACTGCACCTCTGAAGAGGGGTAAGACCCTCCTAATGGGGCCACCTGTTGACCATGGGTGGCAACCTGTGATTTTTAAGAACAGAAGTTTGGTGGCTGAGCAGTTCACTTTGGTCCTTACTTGGATGGTCGAAATAGCTCCTCCGATCAATCGGCAGTTCACATCAAGCCCTTGCACTTATATGATAGTCCCGACCCTATTGCCCTTATGGCGAACCCTCAATCCTTTTTATCATATATGTGCTAGAAGACAGTGTCTTAGTGCGTTAGATATGACATTAAACTGGATCTAGTGGTGAAGTTAGTTTTGGAACTCTAGGGAATGTGGATTACTCCTTTATTGCCATTACTCTCAGGCCAACCCTGACTGCTAGAGTCCCATTTATGGGTGAAATGGATGAAAAAATAAATAAAAAGTAATAAACATTGAGTACCCTACATGAATAAATCAATGTCTTCGGCATAAAATAACCCAACAAAGGTTGACATACCAAAAAATCTAATCAACCAACTTTTTATATCTATAAATTAACCTACTTATGTATATATATCAAGTATAGTATATATATTATGGACTCTCTCGTCGATTTTCGATGCATGAGGGTTCACACACACAATGAACACCCACACAGTGATTTGTTTATAGTGGTGAAGGCTTGTGTTGGACCATCCATACTTTTTGGCACAGTCGATAGGAAAAGAATTGGTGCAAAGGGTTGCCACAAACCCAATCAACGCAAGCGTATATATATATATAATAATCTAATCACCATACTTATATATTTAATAATTGCCATATGTATATACCAATCAACTATCATATTTCGATATATATCAATCACCATACTTATATATCTATTGATAAATAAGATTACGCTTGAAATACAAATATTTCTCCTTAGTCTTTTGCGAAGCTTTGTCGAATTTATTCAATGTTGTTGTGTTGTTTTATCCACATTTTACCTCTATTTTCAACTACATTCTGTCGAATTATACAATCCTTTACCACACACACACATATATATATAGATATAATTATGGTTACATTATAACTGACCTCACTGAAGGAAATATTCACTTGCAGAACAAAGTTTATATATATATATATATATATATATATATAATCACATTGCATATTTATATATAAGTAGATTCCAATTCCGGTAAGTTCATTTCTGTGCGTGGGTTCTTCTGCAATACGGTAAAAGCGTTTGTTGGGAAAATATACAACATTGTTTGATATACCTTCTTCGCCATATTGTTTAAGTATATCTAATTTTATTTCCTCTTTCTTTTTTTACTGGAGGCGAAATCTTCCGTTCCCTAATGTATCAGTCTGTCTGAAGTGATCATGCCCAGCTGTACCGACTGACAACAAAAAGAATAAAGAAAATGGCCGAACTTCCGGTTCTTTGCCACTTCATGTGTGGCTTGTGGCCACCGGCTATAAACTCGGTGAGAAAGGAATAGCTAACCACAAAGCATTTGTTGTGACTTCTCCTTTGCTTATTCCGCTTGAAGCTCTCAGCAAGTTTTTATATTGTTTTTATTCTCTACCCTTCGTTCCCTTCTGCTACGATCAACCGTGTTTTCACAATTATTTGTTTAATTTTGTTGGTCTAAAAGTGCGAGAAGTTATATCAGTCGATTGACGTGTATATCAACTACCTGGTTTTTCTCCGTTCTAAAAAGAAAGAAAAAACAGTGGGGGCGTCTAAGTTTAGGTACTAGACATGTATGCCGAAAAGTGGGTTCCCTTAATAAAAAAGTGATATTTCTCTGAATTTTTTAGATGAGGCTTGATAATTAGTATTACTAGTAAATATATGCACCCTCCGGGTGCAAGTATTTAAGTTTTAATGTAATGAAATATCGTATTAAATTAGAAAGTCTAATAAGAAGGCAGATAAAAAGATATGTAACAGAGTGGGGGTATAATAGAAAAATAGAAATGAAACTTACTCTTCCATCACTCCCGTCTTTCATTGCTGAATTTTACTTATTTAACTATTTAGTTAAATTAGGAAATAAAGAATAAAATGAGTTATTTTTTCTTGTTAATGGATTTCATTTAAGATTCATTGAAGAGATTTTTGCTTATATTCATGAAAATAAAACCAAACAATTAGAAATCAATAATACTAAGCACATATTTAATAAAATCACAATTTTAATATCAATATGCAAATTAGCCTTCCCATTCACACTGTAAACCGCTATTTTTTGTATATATAAATACAATGGCATGTTATTTGTATGTAGATATGGACAACACTAATAAAAAGGTGAAGCAATTTTATTAATAATTGAGGTTTAAATATAAATAAAATCATGGAGAATGTGATGTAAATGACGAAGGGAATTGTGACTTGAGCAGTAATATAGTTTCGGTTACAGACAGAAAAACACACAATCTCCATTATAATAAGATTTGGATTGTTCGGACTAATGTCCTCATCTTTGTTATCTGTACAACGTTTTGGTGGATGTGCCCTCCGGCCTTCAGGTATTTCTTGTCGGACTCGGGAACTTTCTCGGACTCGGGAACCTTAGTTTTTATCTTTCTTTTTAGTGTATTTATTTTCTTACTAGCAGGACCTGTGGATATACCAGAGTATAATAATCTAATTATTACAACGTTTGATATATTTACTTGAGAGCTATCGCAAAATAGTTCAATGTAAAATGGATATATTGAGATTTCTTGTCGGACTCGGGGAGCCTTCCGAAGTTCGGCCGAAAAACACCTATAGCAATAAAGATGAGGACAATAGTCCGAATCATTCAAATGTGGCCTAGAAATTTACTCGATTATAATTTTATTTATTGTTATTATAAAAAAGAATGGTTGGATTATAAAAATACTAATATTACAACGTATTCGTTTCGTTCCCTCATTTCAGGAATGAAACTGCCCTCTTTAGATGTACCAGATACTTTTCACAATTATTTTAGGGGACCCCGCCCCCTTTTCGGCTTAAACATTTTTTTTACTTTGATTTAAGATTTTAAAAGATGATTTTAATTTATCTCTGAATTCGAATATTATTGTTTTTTTTTTCTTTCTTTTTTTAAGATAAAAAATACAGTGTTTGTATATTGTATATCAATACTGTAGGTATACTCAATTCTCGGACTTTTTTAACATTTTGCGCTTGTCTAAAATTATTTTAAAACATGGAAAATTAACCTTTTAATGTTTTCTTTTACGTTTAATATAAAGAACAATTCCAATTTTAATTATTAAAAAAAGAAAAAACAAATTTCTATTACATATAACCTAAATTTTTGCATTTTAAACCCATCTGCCCCCAATAATAAAACATAAACTTAAAATGCAAAATATAATCTATTTGCCCTGTTGTTAGAGGTATAAGAATAACAAGTGTGGTTCTTATAATACGTTAAAAGGCTCAGAGTAACCTTATATATATATATATATATATATATAACAAAGTAAAACCTAACAATACAGGCTTAATTTACTAAACACATGGATGAATGACATACCTAAAATACAATACGAGATACAAAACAGATATACGAAGCTCCTTTGGAAGTGAGAAAGAGTTCATAAAGAATACGAGTCACTTACTGATAATTGGGGGCATCTAGCCCATCTTTTGAGGATACTAGACAAAGAAAAAGAGAACGAGAAATTCCCGGGCTACTGTTTGAATACCCAGCTAGTAGTGTCCCCTAGTGGCGAAAAACCCTACCGACAAGGGAAGATAACCCTGTTGGACACAAGTCCATCCCAGAAGGGACAGACAATCGCTACAGAGGCTTAGAGCCCACTTGTTGAATAGGCCTTCTTAGTTATCCTTTTACCCTGCTATCCGGGTTGAGTTCTTCTTGGGTTGTGGGTCGGATTGTTGAATCTCGGCGTCCATTTCTTGTGGATGGATGGTTGGATTATACGTCATATCAACCATTGTTGGGTTATTTCATGCCGAATGTTTTGTTTCATTCATTCTTAATGGGTATTCAGTTATTTTTTAGTACTCAATTTTTAAACACATTTTTAATACTCATTTTTAAAAAAATCTCGTTAACCCTTAGATGAAACCCTAACAGGTACTACCACTCAGGGTTAGAGCGGACCAGGGAGTAATGGAAATAAAGGGGTACTCCATATTCCCCAAATTTCCAGAATTGGAACTAAATGTAGTTTAATGTCATACCCAGGACAGTAAGACTCTCAGCCACCGCCTTCTAGCACATATATGATAAAACGGTTTGGGACTTGTCATAAGGGCAATAGGGTCGAGATAATCATATAGTTGCTAGGGCTAGATGTGACAAGCTGATTGATAAGATGGGGTCTTTCCAATCGCCCGTAAAGTCTAAGTAAGGGCCAAAGTGGAGTATTGCATTTTATGGACTGCTCAGCCACCAGGATTCCGTCCTTAATCATCACGGGTTGCCACCCACAGCCAACAGATGACCCCGTTTGGGGGGGGGCGGGGATTCTATCCTTCTGCAGAGGTGCAGTCGGTGAATTCTTCTTTCTCAGCAGACAGGAAGGTCTCAAAAATCGAGACGGTAAAAATCGAACGAGTAAATGTCAGGTAATTCAGTCAACGATTCTAATGATATTCATCTTCAATAAGAAAAAATTTAAAAGACGTAAAATACTTAATGTTTGATTTATGTAAGCCGGCGTTTTTCACAAGGTCCTATTTATTGCCTAGTTTTTTTTCTCCTTTTTTCAAAAACTTCTTCGGCTAAATAATACACACAACAAATAATCTTACGTTTTATAAGGCTTGGAAATGTTTCTACAAACGAATCAATGATTGCAAAATATTTTGAGCCGGAAAGATAACTGGGTTCAGGAAGTGTGTATGTGTATATCTGTGTGCAAGTGTTCGGGGTGAGGCGTAGACTATAGTTGAAGAGCATAGTGTGTGTGTGTGTGTGTGTGTGCGCGCGCGCAAGTGTTCGGGTGAGGCGTAGACGATAGTGGAAGGGTTCAGGGTGTGTCTGTGTGTCTAATTTGTGTGTAAGTGTTCGGGGTGAAGCGTAGACGATAGTAGAAGGGGAAAGCGTGTGTGTGTGTCTGGGCGCAAGAGTTAGGAGTGAGGCGTAGACCAAAGTGGAAGGGCCCAGGGTGTGTGTATATATCTGGGTATGTGTGTCTGTCTGTATGCAAGTGTTAGGGCTGTGGCGAAAACAATAGTTGTAGGACTTAGGCTGTGTGTACGTATGTGTGTCTGTATGTGTGTGAAAGTGAGCGGGGTGTGGCGAAGACGATAATTTTAGGGCCCAGCACGTGTGTGTGTGTGTGTGTGTGTATCTGCTTGTGTGTCTGCTTAAGTGTTCGGCGTGTGATGAAGACGATAGTTGTATGGCCCAGTGTGTGTATGCGTGTGTATGTTTCTGTGTGTGCAAGTGACCGGGATGTGGTGAAAACGATAATGTTGTATCACCAAAAGAGCCACTGAACGATTGTCATCACCATTTTCCTTGTCAGTGATTTATTGGGTTCGGCCCAGAAATGAAAAATGGCCGCCGAAACGTCGCTATTAATTTCAATTTATTTTTATTAAGATTTTAATAACTTTTCCTTTTTTTTCATTTTTATTTGTATTTTATTTTCAACCCCCAAAACAAGTTTATGGTGTGCGGTGCGTGCCATAAGATGGCGCCTCGGCTGTTAAGGGGTTACTGAACAAGATAGTGTGATGTAACGAATGCAAAGCGATAAAATGCAGTTGTAAATCTTCAAACCCATAATTGGCATTATTTTCTGGTTTTCTGCAAAATTAACTTCATTCTCTCTCTCTATCTTCTCTCTATCTATCTATCTATCTATCTATCTATCTCCTCTATCTATCCTTCTCTCTCTCTCTATCTATCTATCTTCTCTCTCTCTCTATCTATCTATCTCTCTCTCTCTTCCTATCCTATCTATCTCTATCTATCCTTCTCTCTCTATCCTATCCTATCCTTCTCTCTATCTATCCTATCTATCCTTTCTCTCTCTCTATCCTTCCTATCCTTCTCTCTCTCTCTCTCTCTCTCTATCCTATCCTATCCTATCTATCTATCCTTCTCATGCTTTTTGTCGAAATAAACTGTCAATTTCTGCGAATTAAGTTCAATATTTTTCTTTTCTCTCTCAATTTTCTTTTTTTTTTTCATTGGGTTTACTCTCTCTCTCTCTGTCTGTCTGTTTAAGTTCATGCTTTCTGTCTTTCTTCACTCTAACCAAGCCAAACTTACTTTTCCCTAACAATGATTGATTGGCTATTTAACAACCGATGGAAATAATTAGCATCTGCCAAAGAAAATAAATTTCACTCTTTCCAATTTGATTATTATATAATGAATTTCTAACGAGGGTAACGTGAACGTTACATCAAATTATACGTAACGTGTTTATAACGAAACAACTTGAACACTGTATCAATGAAGTTTTCCGATTACTGTTATAAAAAAGGTTAATACTGAAATGAATCTTTATATACGATGGTAATCCTAAAGGTAAGTTCTCCAAAATATTTAGAAATCACAAATCTTTGTTTGTCAATGATGTTTACATCATTTTAAACTTGAAATATATATCTATTTTTTTTACATAATTGCCCACCGACTGCACCTCTGCAGAGGGGTAAGACTCCCCCAATGGGGCCACCTGTTGGCCGTGGGTGGCGACCCGTGATGCTTAAGGATAGAGCCCAGGTGGATGAGCAGTTCATGACCTGCAATACTCCACTTTGGCCCTATCTTGGGCTAGACGAGCGGTCGGAGAGGCCCCCTCCGATCAATCGGCTGGTCACGTCAAACCCTAGCACCTATATGATTGCCCTTATGGCAAGCCACACTCTTTTTATCATATGGATACTAGAAGGGGGTGGCTGAGGGTCTACATGTAATGGGAATGACGTTAAACTCAATCTGATGGTGAGGTTCCAGTTTTAGAGGTTTGGGGAATGTGGAGCACCCCTTCATCACCATTGCTCCCTGGTCCACTCTGACCTGGAGTGGTAGTACCTGTTAGGGTCCCATCTATGGATTAAATAGAAAAATATATTTTTTTAAAATTGTATTATCCATTGAGAATTGATTTATTTCAAAACTTTATCGGCATTAAATGACCCACTGAGGTTGATATGCCACAAAACAAAACATAATTGCCATTTCGACCGATGCATTTTTGTACTCGCTGAGGCAGATTTTGTATGTCCATCTCACACCAGCTCACCGCCGTGTCGTTGAGGAAGCGTTGAACGTCGTCGTCATTGCAAACTCCCAACATCACTTGTGGACGTTTTTGACATCCATTCATGATTCGCCATACACTTCTTTTAATTAGTGGTGGATTTCAATTGTGCAAGGGTGCAGGCGCATACACAACAATGTTTGTACAACGACCGAGCGCACGTCCTATAATAAGTGAAAATTGGTGGAAACCAGTAAAGACTATAGCGGATATATTGCATCCGTAGATGTGTACTAATAAGTGCTGACACTCCCGACCAGAGAAGATCTGGGAGCAAAGGTAATTGTTACATAATTATTACATTCCTAATATTTATGTACAGTAGTGTAGAAATCAAAATGGCTGTTATAAGTTGCAGCCCACGGCCTTGAAGTATTGAATAACAAGGCTTGACCTCATCCTGATCCTTCCTGTGGATACCGTGAGAATCGGTGGAGAAGACCCTCTTCCGGTTTAGATTAGAAATAGATTTTAGTCAGATCGGCCAAAGCCACGACGGTGGTAAGTCGTGTTATGCACGGTGCCGACTCAATCTGCGCATGTAATCTCGTGGGGATTTCGGAATAAAATATGATCTAAGTTAAATCGAAGTCTTGTGTTATTATCTAAAAACTATTAATGACACAGGGCTTCTGATAAAGAGAAATCCCTAATGGAAGACCAGACACGAAGTCCCCAAGAGAAGTTCAGACGCTGGAAGAATAATAATAGAAGTAGGAAAGTAAGGAAAGAGAGTATACAGCATAATGAAGAGGTACTCCACTCTCCAGATCTTAATATGTAACATTGGTAATCTATCTATATAGAATAAAGATTGTATGTGTCTGTATGTTCGTACAACGACCGAGTGCACACCATTTTATAAAGGATATATATACATATATATGTAATATATTACCTGGTCAATCGGTTTTGCCCAGGAGCCTGGGCTGCACGCAAGAAGTGCATTGGTGCTATGTGCGGGCTTGGAAACCAAAACCGAATATGGCATTGAACTGACCTTTGGCACCTAGAGATGCGGGTGTACATATGACACTGTGTAGACACAGAAAATATGTAAGCGTAGCCCATAACCAATGAAAACAGGCTGCGTGGGCGAGGGTGTGTGTCTACAGAAAAACTGCGTAGGTTTCACGATCAAAGAGGCGTGATCCCGTGAGTTGGACAATAATAAAAAATCCCGTGGAAATCAATTTAGGCAGACCGAGATCAAGTTCGAGATCGCTTGCAGAGAACTCCCGAAGTCTCCAAGTGTGTATAACCCCTGCTAACGAATGTCTGCACACAACCGAGGAAATAAATATAATCTTATATTTTTATAAATACAAGTGTTCCGTGTTGGGTCCAGTATATAACATATATAGCAATTTCAACATCCAAAACAGAAAAGGTTGTCACTTTAAACGAAACAGATAAAATATTATAACTAGAATTCAAATTGAAAATATTCCCCCACCACCACGACGCCTCTGATACGCTGCTTTTACCTAATAATTAAGCTGTAACTGTGATAACACTTTAGAAGATTTAAATCTATTTCCTCAAATGAAAGCAGTTTTGAAAAAAAAAAAGAACTTGTGTGGTAATTCCTTATGTTAATTTGCAACCTTTGCCATGTGAGAGATGTTACAGTTCTAAAATCGACCTACACTACCCTACTCTAACAGGCTCAGTGGACTTTGGAGTAATGGCAATGAAGGGATAATGCACACTTCTCAGACCTCTTAAACTGGAGCCTCGCTATCAGATGCAGTCTAGTGTCATATCCAGAAGACTTTAAATTAGGAGGAAAGGATCCAGTTTTGGTTTGGTTTGTTTTACGGCATATCAACCTCAGTGGGTCATTTAATGCCGATAAAGTTTTGAAATAAATCAATTCTTAATGGATAATACAACTTTGTTTATAAACTCACGTTTTTCTATTTAACCCATAGATGGGACCCTAACAGGTACTACCACTCCGGGTCAGTGGACCAGGGAGCAATGGTGATGAAGGGATGCTCCACATTCCCCAAACCTCCAAAACTGGAACCTCACCATCAGATAGTTTAACGTCATTTCCTGGAAATTCCGGTTTTGTGAAGTGTGAACGAAATTCATTATTTGATAGAATATTCCCAATAGATTTTTTTCTTGTTTTTTTTTTTTTTTAGGGGGGGGGGATTGTTTTGACACCCCCCATTTTGCCTATGTGCTATATTGAGAATAGAATGAATCATTTATTGAATAGTGACAAAGTCTCTTTTGATAATTTCATGCAGCATTTCTTCGCAAAGATATCTTTTGAAATATCTTTTGAAATATCTGAGTGTGTGGTCAGGCATTTGCATTTAAATCTGTGTCTATAAAGGAACAACGATAACTGCAATGAATATCAGCATTCTTTTGCTTTGTTGACTTCATTCTTTTTTTTAGTGTGTAAAGCTGTAACACGTGACAAAACAATCCTGTATTTTTACTTGGTGTTAATGGCGACAAGGCTGTTCAAGATATATATATATATATATATGTGTGTGTGTGTGTGTGTGTGCAAAGGAAACACCAACCCTTTCAGGTGGAATTTGAACTCTGATCGATGATTACATTTTTGTTTAGTTAACCGTTAAACACACACACACACACACACATATATATTGGTTAGGAGGTTGATTTAGAAGGCTATCACAATGCAGTTTGGAATAAATAAAAAAAATAATACGGTAACAATGGTGTTGTGTTTTGACCTGTATTTTTATTCTTTCTTATATATATATATATGAGAAGTAAACAAACAGACGGTGTTTTGATATGGCTTTCTTTTTTAGCCGACAATTTTGGGGAGAATGAGCTTAATTGAAGTCGTACCTAATTTTTGAAAATTAATTGATAAATAATTAATGAATTAGGCGGGAATACCTGTTCAAATGTAAGGCTAAACAAATCGAGAAAAATCCATCTCTGCATGTACATTTCAGCCTATTAGGCCTCATCAGCAGAGCTAAAGACAGGAAGACCGCTTTGTGTGTGACTCGAACCCTGACTGTCAAGCTGACAGGCAGAGACTCTAACCATTACACCAGCAAGCCCTTCCCAGATTTTTCGTTTTGTTTAGAAGTAGGTTATATCCCACTTCATGGTGACTTTTACATTTGAATAGGTATTCCCGCCTAATTCATTAATTATTAATTAATTTTCAAAAATTAGGTACGACTTCAATTAAGCACATATTCTCAAAAAAAAAAATTATATATCGTTCTTTGAGACTTATCCAATCATCTCTGCCGGATATTTTATCCATGTATCTATTCACACGCACACATACAGCTACACAGAGCCGGTGTGTACTACCACCGAACCACACAGCCAACATAATTAAAAACAAAACGCTTGAACATAGGCGGTCTTATTTATTCTTAAACACATCCACTGATTATAATTTTTTTTTTTTTTAAAGATTCCTATACTGATATACCGTCGGATTTGTTTACATTTTCCTTTATATAATACTAGAAGTGGCTACCCAGCTTCGCTTGTGTAAAGGGGGGTGGTAAAACAAGTAATCTCATAGATCCATTATTGTTGAATTGCAAGTATTATCCACCGAATACTTATTTCTTATGAGTGTCATCACCTCAGCTAAATAAAAAGGGTGAGAAAGAATGGGTGAGAACGCGAAAGCGATAACGCTAATCTGTTTCAATCGAACATAATGAAAATAAAGAAAAGAGAAATAGTTAAATCAAGATTATTATAATTTTTATATATTGAACTATTTAGTAATAGCTTTAATTAAACGCATCAAACGTTGAAAGGATTAAATTATGATACTGTCGTATATCCACAGGTCCTGCTAGTCCTTTATAAATAGACCAACAGGTAGATACATAGATATATATAGAGAGAGATTTGAATCAACAGGACTTGCAACACAGAAAAGGTAAGAAAGATAGTAGGGAAAAGGTAGAGAAAGGGGGTGAGCGCGCAGAAGCAATAACGCTAATCTGTTTAAATTAAACATATTGAAAAGAAAGAAAAGAGTGAGTGAGACTTAACTTAAGCATATTATACTTTTACATATTGAACTCTGTTGCAATAGATCTTAAGTAAATATATCAAACGTAATAATTAAATAATCATACTGTGGCATATCCTGGGTGCCTGTTAGTCCTTTAAAAATTGATTAACAGGTAGATATATTAACTGATAGATTTGAATCAACTTGCATTGTTAGAGAGACAGACGGGGACAGAGAGACAGACAGACGGGGGCAGAGACGCATAGAGAGAGAAAGAAAGGCAGATAGGGATACATAGCGAGATGGGTGGAGAGAGAAAGAGGAGTCATTAATTGAACGAGCCACACATCTATAAGAATCAGGACAGAAACCTGAGAGAAAATACATGTGTGAAAAATCCATCCTTTTTTTTGCGAATGAATATGTCCACACACAAATAAATCATTGGATCTGTGGTTTGAGGGCGGAGAGGGAATGTATGTCTATTGTTTTCGCTTACTCGCATCTGCGCAAAGGTGTCCAAAAAAAAAAAATTAAGAGTTGAACGAACACCAGCCCCGCTGAATGAGAATCTGTCATTTAGATTACCGATCTCTTCAGCGATCATCAGGTAAAACTTTTAAAGTAGACAGTTGTGATAGAAAAACTGAAATTGAAAAAATAGAAACTTTTGCACAATCACCATCGCAATCCATTCATGAGGCATTGTTACATTATTTATATATATATATATATATATATATATATATATATATATTAATGATTTGAAGGCCAATACAATGCACATAAAAAATAAAAACAAAAAGATCTTTTTTTATCTTATCGATTTCAAAGTAAACCTTTATCTTCAGAGACGATAATCGTCTCTGAAGATAAAGGTTTACTTTGAAATCGATAAGATAAAAAAAGATCTTTTTGTTTTTATTTTTTATGTGCATTGTATTGGCCTTCAAATCATTAATATATAATTACATAATTAACAATGCTTCAAGCAAATTACCAATTACATTTAGTTAGTTGTCGGTAGATCGTTTGCCTAGAAACCACAAGGTTCCTAGTTCGATGCCGGCCCTCGGCAACTCAGCGTATGAGTAGCACAGGGATCTGTGCGGTAAAGTAAGGAGCTGATTGTAGGGGTGGCGCTCCACCTTAGACGCCCAAAACAATCTCCTTGGTTTAGCGCTAGTGAAAGGGGGATCGATTCTCTCGCTGAAAGGCTGATATCGACTTAAGGCCACCCCGAAGACATATATATATATATATATACACCAACCCCTCCGCACGAGCAGGATGTGACACAAGGGTAATTTCTTAAGCAGAGTTCAACAGGTTTGAATTCAGAGTTTTCCTTCTCCTAGACCGGTTGCCTAACCAAGGTTAAAGAGACCAGTCTGCCCTACTATTTATCCATAGCTGGAGGGAGAATTGGATTCATACCTTTCCCAAGGGTATTAGCGATAAGTGAAATTCAATTACCACATCAGGATTTGAACTCGGGGCAACGAGTCCATTTCCCATGACTTTAACCATTACACTACGCGCTTCCGAAGACTTTATATATGCATGTAAAAGTATCCAACTGACGGATATGTCGGGGATAATTCTCTTTGGTATCACCAACATCTCCTCTACATCAATGTATGCTCATGTTGATGCAAACTTAGTTTTATACAAGGATTTTTACAAATCCCTAAGAGAGCTCAATATATAATAACTAATAAATTAATTATATACTGAGCAATATTTATGCTTTCGATAAGAAGGATAAAGTCAACAAACCGTCATTGTAAATTTCCTGTCTGATTTTTTTTTTAATGTGTGTGACGCTTTTGTGTTATTATTGTCATCATATTCAAAGTTTTATGTTGGTGTGTTCGAAGAGGAGAGATTTCACCGGTCTTATAAAAGTGAAAGAAAAAAGGAAAAATACTCTCCATTATAGTTTGTTTTCTTAGGCATAATGTAGTAGGCTATCTGAGACTCGACTCAGATCGAGTTCTGGTCGAAATTAATTGATAGTAGCCAAATGACGTTTTTTGGAGTTTATATATACACAAAAATGACCGGATAAGTTAGTGGTGGAAATGATTCTATTCAGTACCCTTTTCCCATATATGTGCGTGTGTGTCTTGTAGACATTATTTCGAATCCAATGGGCATTGTACCACGAATTCGAATCCTGTCTGCAGCGCCATGTAGTTATTCATGGAGTGATTATCACCCTGCTTTGTTACAAGCTGCGTATGTTGATTATCCCGAACACCGTGCATATATGTACACACACACACACACACATATATATATATATAATCAATCGTGTGTGTCGTCAGGAATATATAAGAATATACTGGAATTTTTCGAAGCATAGGACAAATGAATAAAAAAAGTATTGAAAATTCAAACGACCTAAGATTAACGAGTTTGCTTGAAGTGAATTGAATTCAATATATTATTATATATTCATCACCAATTAATCTAGAAGCATACACGAAAACATATATATATATATATATATATATATATATATATATATATATTATATATAATCTTTTTTCATTTTATTCTTTAAGTTGCGCCTGACTTTCGCGATTAAAGTCATGCCGAATTTCGAACGATTACCATGATCGTATTTCGGAATAGTTACGTCACACACAATTTCAAAAGAAAAATAACGGCTAAAAAACACCAAATCCGTTCACTTCATTTATTTATTTTTTTCTCCAGACCGTCTCATATCATATACCTTGAAAAAGGGTGAAGGTTCACTCGAAATATCGGAATTGATCAAACCAGGAACAGAATAACATTTGAATATTAATATTCTGATTTTTGTTCTGTTTTTCTTGTTTTTGTTCTTTTTTTCCAATGCTTCAAAAAGACAAAAAAAATAACCAACGTCCACAAGACAAAGTTTATACATAACGTGTATAATATATATATATATATATATATATATATATATATATATATATATATATATATAATTAGTGAGAAGATGTGTGAAAGCCGATTTTAACGGTAAAAAAGCAATGAATAGCAGTAGATGATCAGCGGACATTTTCGAATTGTCAGCCACAACCTGTGTGATGTTTGACGTCACGCCGACCGCTTGGTTGATTCCGGTTTTGCTTGGCTGATGATTCGATCGTGACATCCGAGAAGCAACGGTGGCGGTAATAAACAGGGGACTGGCCCGTAATCTAGGCAGGTCCCTGACGCTGGAATAGCCATCAAACAATGGGCCAGGTGATGGGGGGGATGTTGACCGGGAAGGCTAGCCAAAACAGGGCAGTTGAAGGGGGCTGGATGGCTGTGGTGTGGGTGGGGGAGAGGTCGACATATTGATTCAGTTTAAGCTGTCGATAGAACATAAAAGTTAAGTTGGTGTCGGGAGAGCTTTTGTGGAGTGTGGGGATGAGGAAGAAGTGAGGGAAATCCGGTGCGAGTTCAGGGAGCAAAAAGGGCGACTGGGACTGGAAAGAAGAGATCAGGACATGCAGCAAAGGAGGGGGGCAAACGATGAGATAAATTAGAATTAATGTTGGTTAAATAACACACGCACATATACATATATAAGAAAATAACAGGTTAGGAAAAATACGAGAAAATGTGGTGAAAAGTTATGGAAAAGTGAATAACGAACACAAACAATCAAATATAATTAATATTTCACCTTTGTTGGTCTCGGGGTCTTCATCAATGTGGAGATAAGGAGACAAGGGAAATCCGGTGCGAGGTCAGGGAGCAAATCGGTCAGCTGAGACAAGACTGAAGATGGTAGGATTATATATATATATATATATGTATATATGGGAGGGGGGTAATTTTATTTTATTTTTTTTTTTTTTTTTTTAATTTTTTTTTTTTTTTAGAAGCATGAATGAAATAATGAAAATCCGAGATGAATATTATGTACTAAATTTCCATTTATTTTCCGATATTTTGAGGAGGTACGTTCCTCTTCTTCAAAGATTTGTTAGATTGACTGCTGTTTCCAGCATCACACACACCACACACACACACATACATATATATATATATATATATATATATATATATATATATATATAATAATAAGCACATCCCTTGTATTCTAAATTTGGAGATATATATATATACATACACACACACTAACTCCTCCGCACGAGCAGGATGTGACACAAGGTCAATTTATTAAGTGGAATTTTAACAGGTTTGAATTCAGTTTTCCTTTTCCTAGACTGGTTACCTAGCCAAGGTCCAGTCAGCTCTGCTATTTACCCATAGCTGGAGGGAGTATTGGATTCATACATTTCCCAAGGTATTAGCGCTGTGAAATTCAAACAGCTTCGTCCATGAATTGAATGAGTATCCATTAAGAATAAAGTGATTTTAAAACTTTATCGGTATTAAATGACCCACTGAGGTTGATATGCCGTAAAACAAATCAAACCAAACCTTTTTGAGATGCTAGGGTAAATGTTAGGATTAGAGCTAAATCCATTTTACACCGGAGGAGGGAAAATTGTAAAATGCAACTCACTGTTTCCATTATAGGAGGTTTTGAATCAGCATGTAAGTTTTTTTTTCGTTGACATTTTCTCATCACTAATACGATTTTCATTTTTAAAGAACACATTATATTCAGAAGCTATACACTCCTGAACTCTAACCCTGATGTACTAGCCCTGCCGACTGCACCTCTGCAGAGGGGTAAGCCCCAACCCAATGGCCGTGGGTGACGACCCGTGAGACCTAAGGACCTGGTGGCTAAGCAGTCCATGACATGGAACACTCCATTTAGACCCTTACTTAGGCTAAACGGTCCATCGGAGAGGTCCCCTCAGATCAATCGGCAATTGGTCATGTCAAGCCCTAGCACCTATATGATTGCTCTAACCTTATTACCCTTATGTAATCTAATGCTATTTACACGTAAAATGCGATTCTAATAGTATTATCTATTGCGCGCTATTCTGCATTTGTACCTATTTATTTTCAATAGAAAATATGTTAAACCAGTTAATCGATCAACTGCCAGAAACTGCCAGCTGAAACTCTTTATTCTGCGTATTGTTTCTCATACAACATTCAACTGACCATATCAATATATTGTCTTATTTTTTTTTATTCTCTCTATTACCTTTCTTCTTCATCCGGGTCTTTTTCATTCCCCCACCGATTTCCCCTTTTCACATCTCCCCTTCAACCCCCCCACACAGGCGCTACGCAATCGATACAATAGACGATACACTTTTTTTTATTGTCTTAATATATCAATATCTATTCATTACTTTGATCCGTTTTTTTTATATCTCTTGTTTATTAGGGGATTTTTTAATGTTTCCCTTTTTCCTCTTCTTCAACTATTTCGCGGCTCATTTGATTCCACTGAATCAAAGTTCTATGTGAAAAGTATTAATATTTTGAATTAATGAGTTTGTTCACACCAAACCTGTTTACTCTACCAATACTCTGCAAATGTTCACGTGTTCGGACATTTTATACGGTGACCACTTGTATCATGTCCATCCTTAGTTTTAATGTTCTATACAACTATTACATAATTTATGAGCAGCCATAAATTATGAACGTACCTGTAGTTAGAATTTTGCCGCCCTGTCGGCTGGGGCGTTAGAATGCACCTCTGCAAAGGGGTAAGACTCCCCCAATGGGGCCACCTGTGATGCTTAATAGAATCCAGATGGTTGAGCAGTCCATGACATACAATACTCCACTTTGGTCCTTACTTAGGCTAGACGGGCGGTCGGAGAGGCCCCCTTTGATCAATCGGCTGGTCTCGTCAAGCTCTAGTACCTATATGATTGCCAAGAGCCTATTGCCCTTATGGCAAACCCCAACCTTTTTATCATAAAAGCAGTGGCTTTATTTCAAAACTTTATCGGCAGTAAATGACCCACTGAGGTTGATATGCCGTAAAACAAGCCAAACCAAAGTTAAAATTTTGATTAGGGTCCGTTAACTTAGTGATGTGGTCCATGGAAATTACCTGGTCACGGTTAATAACATTGACCCCTTGAATGCGCGCAATTGGGTGATATGGAAGTTTTAGTTTAGTTAGTCAGATGCGAACCGGCACCCTCGATGAGAGTTTGTTTCTTAGGGTTCGCAACTCACCTGCGAATCGTGTACGAATTAATTAAATGTTAAAACAAGCAATGCCCAGCCCTGCAGAAAGAACCCCCCCCCCTTAAAAGAAGCTCACTAGACGAAAGAACATGACGGACGAGATAGAACCAGCAGTAAGCAGATGTTACCATGTTAGACCACATATCAACTATCATCTCTATGATATATATATATGGAACCTCACCATCAGATAGTTTAACTTCCTACCCAAGACACTAAGACCCCCATCCACCACCTTCTCGCAAATATATAAAAAGGGTTGGGGCTTGCCATAAGGGCAATAGGGTTGGGATAATCATGAAGATGCTAGTATTTGACGTGACCAGCCGATTCATCGCCCGTCTAGCCTAAGTAAAGACCAAAGGTAAAAATGACATTAAGTTTTCGTGCCAAACATCAGGTACTTTGAAAAAGATCCAATGCAGCAGTCTCTTTCAAAAGTTTATTTCAGAGTACATCGACTTCCAGAGCAAGGAATACCGGATAGGTCATAAGAAATAAGAACTCGTCGGATAAGCAATACCAGATTATCAAGTTTTACATTTTTGCATTTCATCTTGGACGATTTGGACTGTCTCATTTTTAACAAGAGTTTCAAGATAACGGTCGTACTTTTAAGGAACACGTGTATTGATATATAGATTGGTATAGATTGCTTGTTATTTAACCAATATGTTCGCCCCGGGTAGTGTGTGACATCGTGCGAGGTTGAAACTCACTTTTTAATTGTAATGAATCAACAAAACTAGCTTGTTAACCATTACAACACTGTGACGCCATTTTTTATAGCATATTGTTACTGCGTACGACGCGTGTTCAAAAAGTATCGAAACTGAAGATGTATTTACCAAGACATAAATGAACAGTAAAAAAAAAAACTATAAAATTTATTTATAAAACTCTTCTTGGTATTCAACATTCTTATTCTAGTGAATTTTCTATTAATCGAAGCACTTCTAAATTTCCTTTTTTGATGTGGTGTGAATCTGTCACCGTATGGCTTTTAATGCAATATATGTAAATATACCAAGCCCTGTAAGTTGAACTTGGAATATGCTGACTGCACCCCTAAGACTTGACCCTAAGAAAATGGTGTCCTGGATAAGACACTAAACTGCAACAATCCACTTTGGCCTTTACTTAGGCAAGATGGTCGGTCAGAGAGGCCACTCTCCAATCAATATGCTATTCATGTCAAGCCCTAGAACCTATACGATAATCCCGACCCTATTGCCCTTATGGCAAACCCAAGCATTTTTGTCATATATGTGCTTGAACGAGGTCTTACTGCATGGCATGTCCTGGGCATGACGTTAAACTGGAACTCTGGAGAATATGGAGTGCCCCATCATCGCAATTACTCCCAGTTCCACCCTTAATTGGAGTGGTAGTATCTGTTAGGGTCTCATATATGGGTTAAATAAATAAAAATAAGTATTAAAAATGTGATTAAAAGATTTTTTTTTTAATGATTGAATACCCATTAGGTATGAATAAAACAATGTCTCCGGCCTAAAATAACCCATCAATGTTTGACCTGCCGTGTGATCCAATCAACCAACCAATTGACCACTGAAATTGGTGGGGAAAACGCAACTACTACAGCCATTACACAGGCCCAGTACGCACATTTAAATTCGTAACCGAGCTCTCCAGCCCGCACTCATTTAGAGACTAACTAATACAGAAAGTTGAACGCTTGCGCACGCGCACACACACACACTCGTACGCACAAGCACACACACACACACACAGACGTACGCACACACAAACGCACGTACGCACACACAGAAGCACACACACACACACACACACACACACACACTCACACAACGCGCACGTACGCACACACACACAGAGAAACACACACCACACACACACACACGCACGCTCACGCATAAACACACACACCGCACGTATGCACACACATTCACCCATACACAATACATCCGGATAGCGGCAAAAACCCAACTTTGAGAAATAACATTCTCAACTAAAATGAAATTTATCAAATTCGAAAGCAACATTTCTGGACTTGTAAAAAGGGATAACATATAATATTTTCCTTTTTCTTTTCTCTTTTTTTTTTTTTTTTTTTTTTTTTGTATAGTTTAAATCTTTTTTTTTTTTTCTTTTTTTTTATTTCTCTAAAATTTTAATAACTTATTTTTGTTTTTTTAATTGTCATCGTCTTTTTCTAAATAAAAAGCTTTTCATATTTTCTTTTTGCTTTCCTTTTCTTATTCCTTTCCTTTTTCTTTTTGAAATGTCGTTGTTATTAAGTCAAAGTCATTTTTTTTTGTTGTTTCTTTTGCTTTTAAAGCCATTACGACTTTGCAGTGCTGTGCGGGCTGTCCTCAATTTAGAAATTTTTTTTTTCTTTTCAAAGTGACACGGACCCATTTCGCCTTCAGTCCTCCTGGCTGCTTTTCTATTTCTGTTTTTTTTTTTTTAAATATTTTATTTATTTAAAGATTTTGTTTAAGAGCAAAAGCTCTTTCTTCGGATTTGGATCTGTTCGCATTAGATCAACGACATTCTCGTTGGAGTCGTCGAATATAGGACTCGTTGCGGAAGACTGAGAAAAATAATAAACTAAAAACAACAACAATAATGAAAAGAAGAAGAATGGACAAAAAGAAAAAGAAGAAGGACGAAAAAGAATGGACGAAAAAGAAGAAGAAGAATGGACGAAAAAGAAAAAGAAGAATGGACGAAAAAGAAGAAGAAGAAAGAATGGACGAAAAAGAGAAGAAGAAGACAAAAAGAAGAAGAAGAAGAATGGACGAAAAGAAGAAGAAGAAGAAGAAGATGGAACGAAAGAAAGAAGAAGAAGAATGGACGAAAAAGAGAGAAGAAGGAAGAAGAAAAGAAGAAGAATGACGAAAAAAAGAAGAGAAAAAGAATGAAGAATGGAAAAAGGAAGAAGAAGGGGACGAAAAAAGAAGAAAAGAGAATGAATGGACGAAAAAGAAAAGAAGAATGGACGAAAAAAGAAGAAGAAGAAGAAGAGAATGGACGAAAAAGAAAGAAGAATGGACGAAAAAGAAGAAGAAGAAGAGAAGAATGGGACGAG
Organism: Doryteuthis pealeii; assembly: GCA_023376005.1. NCBI lineage: Eukaryota > Metazoa > Mollusca > Cephalopoda > Myopsida > Loliginidae > Doryteuthis > Doryteuthis pealeii. Next base: position 8,012,879 of record CM042140.1, read on the forward strand.
AAGAAGAAGAATGGAACGAAGGAAGAAGAAGGAATGACGAAGAAGAGAAGAATGGAAGAAAAGAAGAAGAGATGGAACGAAGACGAAGAAGAATGACGAAGAAGAAGAAGAAGAAGAATGGCGAAAAAGAAGAAAGAAGAAGAAAGTGACGAAAAAGAAGAAGAAGAATGGACGAAAAGAGAAAGAAGAAAAGAAGAAGAAATGGACGAAAAAGAAGAAGAAGAAGAAGAAATGGACGAAAAAGAAGAAGAAGAAGAAGAATTGGACGAAAAAAAGAAAGAAGAAGAAGAATGGAACGAAAAGAAGAGAGAAGAAGAAGAATGGACGAAAAAGAAGAAGAAGAAGAAGAAGAAATGACGAAAAAGAAGAAGAAAGAAGAAGAAGAAGAAAAAGAAGAAGAGAAGAAGAAGAATGGACGAAAAAGAAGAAGAAAGAAGAAGAATGGACCGAAAAGAAGAAGAAGAAGAAGAAGAATGGACGAAAAAGAAGACGAAGAAGAAGAAGAATGGACGAAAAAGAAAGAAGAAGAAGAAGAAGAATGGACGAAAAAGAAGAAGAAGAAAGAAGAAGAATGGACGAAAAAAGAAGAAGAAGAAGAAGAAGAATTGGACGAAAAGAAGAAGAAGAATGGACGAAAAGAAGAAGAGAAAATGGACGAAAAAGAAGAAGAAGATGGACGAAAAAAGAAGAAAGAAGATGGACGAAAAAGAAGAAGAAGAAGAATGGAAAAAAGAAGAATCAAAGAACAGTAAACTTTGATTTGTTATCCCTAATTCAATATTAACTTAAAATTTAAAATCTTACTGAAGAGAAAACTTGCCAAATAATTAATCTTTAATAGATCAACCACGACCTCATAGCTGTAGCTTTGAAGCTTTCTATATAATATCAATATGCTTATATATATATATATATATCAGCCACCTGCAGGGAAGGGGTAGATTTTAACTGTTAAATACATATATAGGTATATATGTTACAGCCGTTAGAGAGCTACATCCGGTTTATAGAAGTCTTACCATTTTAGCCTAATTTACGACCGACAATCAAATTTTTACCCCGGAGAGCTGAACCAACAAGGAGTTAGGAGCATATATCTTTTGACATCCGTGATAGAAACACAACCGCTTTTTCGTCAGTCCAGCGTCTTAAACACTTGGTCATATATAAATCAGGATAAAAAAAAAGTCAACAGTGCTGGATAACTGTCAGTTTCTCGTGAATGTGATTTTCAAACCAAATTGGATTTTACCTAACTAAAATATACATGTTCTATAAATAATTTTGTGCACTTGTACATATAAGTAATTGTTTAAATAACAATATCATATATATATATTTACCAATCCCTCCCAACGAGCAGGATGTGACACAAGGTCATATTAAGAGGAGGTTAACAGGTTTGAATTCAGTTTTCCTTCTCTTAGACTTGTTACCTAGACGAAGTTAAAGTGCCCAGTCTGCCCTACTATTTACACATAGCTAGGTGGAGAATCCTGGCAGTTAGCGTTCGAATCACACACAAAGCGGCTTACTGTCTATGATGAGGCATAATAGGCCGAAATGTACAAACAGAGATTGACTTTTTTTCGATTTGTTTACGCCTTAAATTTGAACAGATATATTCGCCTAATTCATTAATTATCAACTAATTTTCAAATTAGGTATGACTTCGATTAAGCACATATTCTCCAAAAGATTTGCGTTCTCTCTCTCTATCTATCTATCTATATATATATCTAATATATATATTCCAAGGGTATTAGCGCTGTGTGAAATGCAAACAGCGTCGTCTAGGATTTGAACTCGTGTCACCGAGTTTATTCCCTACGACTTTAACCTTTACACATCGCAACAGTATCATATAAAAGGCCACCAACAAGTATCGGCTCCACCGAACTGCATTGGAAAAACTGATGGTACAATCACAATCTTTGCTTCAATAACAGAAGATATTCAAACAGTACCATTCTATCTAAAGATGGCACATAAAAGATTCAACAGGATTAATTTACATAATAAAACGGGAGATTGTGAAAAAAACAAAAAAACAAAAGCCCAAGCATATAAAGATGGTTAATATAACTGCAAACTATGCCCCGAAGAAAAATGATATATCCTGCAAAATGTTGATAAAAATTTGTTGAACATAAAAAGTAAACTACTTTCTAAATGTAGACATATAAACAAATTTCTCTTGTGTCATCTACCACCTGACCCTAATTAATTCCATATTCTTATACTTCTCTATTTTAAAAAAAAATGTTACACTTGAATGCCATGTGCATTAATACCCAAGCATCTCATTTTTAATATAAGTCTCGCGTAAAAAGATTAAATACGTGGACACCCATCACGATATACAAACGCTTAACCAACAAGGTTTTACTATTCAGCCGTCTGAGGATTGCTTAATACGCACGAGTAACTGTATTATAGTTCTATGATACATATGAGTGTAAAATATATTTCTAAAATATATTGCATACACGTACAATTGGGAAAACCACTGAATATAATAACGACTTGAAGAGACTTGTTGTTATTCAGACTCCAGTTAAAGATCACCAGCTTACGCAGTTATGAAAAAGTATCAAGAAATAATGATAATAATAATAAAAACGGTCCCAAAAAGACTGGAGGATCAGGAAATTAGAGGAAGAATTGAAACAATGCAAACTACTGCATTGCTGCAATCGGCTAGAATACTCAGAAGAGTCCTGGAAACCTGAGGAGACTTGTTGTCACTTAGACTCTAGTGAACTACCATCAGCTAACGCTGGTGTGAAAAACTCACATGATAATAATAATAATGATGTAGAATGTGTTGAGACAAATATGAAACGGTTGATTATATAATAAGCAAATTAACACAGAGATTACAAGACTTGGCATGACTGAGTGGGGAAGGTGATCATGTGGGAACCGTGCAAGAAATTAAATTTTCACCATTCAACAAAATGGTATATGCACAAACCTGAATCATTCCTGGAGAATAAGACGCAAAGATTCTCTGGGTCTTTGAGATACAGATGATCACCTAATCCCGGCCAGAAGACCAGGTATAGTGTTAATTAACAAGAAAAACAGAACTTGTCAACTGGTTAGTTTTGCCGTCCCGGTCGATCAGTGTAAATAAAAGGAAGAGAAAAGATAAACAAATACCTGGACCTTGCCAAAGAACTGGGACAACTGGATCATGAAGAAGGTCGAGCTTGTATTTGGGGCCCTTGTAACGATCCTGAAGGGTCTGGAAAAGTCTGGGTGAATTGCAATCCAGAAGTAGAATCAGAACCATCCAAACTACAGCCTTTTTAAGATCGGCTAGAATACTCAGAAGAGTCCTGGAAACCTGAAGAAACTTGCTGTCACTCAGCCCCAGTGAACCACCAGCTACGGCAGATGTGAAAAACTCAATAATAATAAAACTAAAACTGGAAAGTTTGCGCATGAGATGACCTAGACATGGTGAAGAAAAGGAAACCCCAAGAAAGAAACAGAATCTTTCATAACACAAAATAAAACCTAGAGAATGAGATACATAAAATGATCAGGGATTTTCAGACAAAACGGATCACCTGACCTGAAAAAACAGACCAGACACAAAAGGGATACAAGAGTATGCATGACTGGGTAGGAAGTGATCACTTGGGAATTGTGCAAGAGAATGGAATTTGACAATACTTAAGTATGGTGTAATATATATATATATATATATATATAAAACCAGAATGTCTCGTACAAAGTGAGATACATAAAATTCTGATGTGACTTTGAAATACAGACTACCGTGTGTGTGTAAATATATATATATATATACACACACACACACACACACACACGCAATAAATTCAAACTGTTTCGAATCTAAAATTTGCCCTGATCGTAAATTATTTTAAGTATATATATATATATATATATATATATATATATATATATATTTATTATTATCATTATTGTACACAGTATTGCTCTACTCACGTATTGTGCACTTTATATTTGTTATATCGCTATCTTATCATTGTGAAACTTGCATCAACTAACCATTGTGACCATTTTCACCGGTAAGTCACCTGTTCCACAAATTACATATATATATATAATATATATATATATATATATATATATATATATATATATATATATATATACGCTTCCAATAAGAAATGAAAACTTAAAAAACCGTCATTTAGGTATTATAAATTTATTTCTACCGTTAACTCAATAAATGAGCCTAGTTTCGTCCGACAGCCATTAAATACTAACCAAGGAAATATAGATATTCCTATAATTAATTTATTAATTATCTTACATTGAGCTCATTTGAAATAATCCTCGTATAAATATATAAGTGTGCAGCAGCAGCAGCATGGGCATGTATAGTGCATATACGGAGGATATAGATGTTACCCAAATAGAATCACCCTCAACTTAACAGTCGATTGGATAGTTTTATCTCACCTTAACAGCATTGTGTATTTTCATATCCTTATATATATATATATATATATATATATATATGAGGCCTAATAGGCTGAAACGTACATACAGAGATCGACTTTTTCTCGATTTGTTTACGCTTTACATTTAAACAGATATGCACGCCTAATTCATTTAATTATAATTAACAAAATTAGGTATGACTTTAATTAAGCACATAATCTCCCACAAATTGTCGACCTTCGCCATTTTCAAACACATTGTTTGACTACTTATATATATATATATATATATATATATAAACTTAAACGGTTTCATATTTTAATCGGTTCGATCAACAATTTAAATGCTAAAAGGTGTATGGGGGAGATATAAAAGACGAAAAGAGAAAAACGTGTTTTTTTTTCTCTTTTCGCCTAATTAAAAAAAAAACATTTCAGTGTTTAAATAGCTGATCGAACCGATTAAAGTATGAAATTGTTTAATACATATATATTGTCATCCACGCACACACATTAATATATATATATTAATATATATGTGTGTGTGTGTGTGTGTGCGTGCATGACAATTAAAATAAGGGACTATATTACGTAGTTTGGTGGGTCACGCAGAGACAGATACATAGAATGTGTGTGTGTGTGTGTGTGTGTGAGAGAGAGAGAGAGAGATGTTTCAGACGTTAGTGCGTATTTGACATCTTCTAAGCGGACGAGACGGTTTGACGACTACTATGCATTAGAATCCCAACCATTCACGTCCCTCCGGCCTCTTTTTCCCGCCCTCCTGCAACGAAATAGTCTACTGGAATCTAATCAATACATTCTTAAAACAAATGGCTCCCGTTATTCAAAAAAAAAAAAGAAAGAAAAGAAAAAAACAGATTCAAATGAATGGATATGTTTGGTTTTGAGGGGGGAAATAAACAGAAAGGTGACGGAGGGGGGAGATGAAATGGACGAAATCGTCTTCTCCTTTACCCCAAAACAATCGTTTCTCTCCACTTCATTTACCATTCCATTCTTATTTTCTCATTTCTGCATTAGACCAAAATTTCTTCATCACTCTGGCGTCACCAAAATTTAATTTTTTTTTTCCAATGAATTTTTTGTTCATTTTACTTTAATAGTTAATTCAAATAAGATTTTAAGACAGACGTAAAAAAATTGTATGAAGTTTAAATTGAAAGTGAAGAAAATAAAAAACGCATTAAAAATGCATAAAAATGTTTATTTTTGAAAATACTTTAGAATTTGAATGAAACATTTTCAAGATATTTATGGAACCTTTCTTTAGATTTTTAAGTCAAATGAATCTTTTTTTTTTTTTTTTTTTTTTTTTTTTTCTATTATTATTATTGAATTTTTCTCAAAGTAGTAAAATTGAAATGAAAAAACAAGAAGAAAAAAAACAAAAATAAAGACAAAAATACGTTTAAGAGAAATTTTGAGATCTATGGAACCTTTCTTTAGATTTTAAATCAAATAAATATTTCTTCTTATTCTTCTTATTCTTCTTATTCTTATTCTTCGTATTATTCATATTATTCGTAGTATTCGTATTCGTATTCTTATTATTCGTATTCTTCGTATTCTTATTATTCGTATTCTTCGTATTTTTATTGTTTTTCACACTAGCGTTAGCTGGTGGTCTTTCACTGGAGTTTGAGTTTTATGCGTTTCATTCTCAAGAAAAGATTCTAGTTTATGCATATACCGTGTTTTTGTATGGTCAAAATTTAGTTTTTTGCATAATTCCCCTGAATCACCTTTCCAACCCAGTCGTGTCTAGCTTTATATTCTCGTTGTGCTAGTTTACTATATTCGCTTAATAAATGGTTAATGGTCTCATCTCATCATCTTTGTATTTTTTACTCCATTCGAGTTTTTCACACCTGCCATAGCCGGTGGTTCACTGGAGGCTGAGTGACAGCAAGTCTCATCAGGTCTCCAGGACTCTTCTGAGTATTCCAGCTGATCTCGACAATGCTGTAGTCTGGGTGGTCTCGATTCTTCCTCTGATTTCTAATTCATCCAGACTATTTTCCAGACCCTTTGGGATCGTTCCAAGGGCCCCAATTACAATTGGTACGACATTATTATTATGGAAGTTTTTTTTTTTTTTTTTTTTTTTTTTTTTTTTTTTTTTTGAAAGTACTGAAATTGAATTGAAACTAATCGAGAAAAAAACACAACAACAAAATGTAAAGAGAAAAAAGACGTTTTGTTAAGAGAAATTGAAAACGGATTTAGATGAGTTTAAGGACGCTAAAAAAAATTAACTTTAGATGTCTGATGTGTTTGAGTTTGACAACTAGTGGCAACAAACTGCATTATACAAAGGCAATACAATTAATAATAGTTGTCGTTTATTGGCCTCGACATTTTTTAAGGCGAAAATTCACTTGTTTGTTTTTAGTGTTTGTAATTGTTGATGTCTAATGGCGACTTTGTGTCTCGATGAACGAACATTTTGACAAGAGAGGAAAAAATATTTAAAAAAGAAAAAAAATTACATTTTGAGTGAAGTATTTATGTATAGAATTTATAAGTATACAGGGTGATTGAAAAGTAACTCCATATTTTAAACTATAACTTCTTTTTATATTTTCATGTTTGGAAGCGCGGTGGTGTACTGATTACAGTCGCAGGAAATGGACTCGTCGACCTGAGTTCAATTCCTGGACGAAGCTACATTTCACATAGCGCTAATACCCTTGGGAAAGGTATGAATCCACTATTCTCCCTCCAGCTATGGGTAAATAGCAGGGTAGACTGGACTCTTTAACCTTGGTTAGGCAACTAGGTTAGAAGAAAAAAATTGAATTCAAAGCTGGTCACAACTAGAATAGGCTCAGGCTTACTTGTGATCTATTTCAATTTATTAAGAAAAAATTTTCGCTACTTTACCTGACGATTGCTCCGCTTAAACAATTAAGTTTGGATAGCATGAAACCCATGGTAGCAGACTTGTTTCCATACAATATAGATATATACTAAAAATATATATTTATTATTTATTTCTTTATTAACGCTCTATCACAGATATTGAGCACTCTCCTAATAATACTGTACGTTGGCTTACTACTGCCTCTTCAAGTGTGATAGTGCCAACTTTACACATTAATATAACTTTTTATATGCAGTTGAATTTCTCTCAATTCATTAATTTATGTTTCGGCTCTGCATTCTGTGGTCACTGGTTCGATCACAAGTGTTGGAGATTGTGGTATACACTGCTGAAAAGACCAAATAAGGTCGAAACAGCTGACCAGTGTTTCGCATGTTGTACACGGTGTTTGTAAAATTTCCTGGTCATGTTAATTTAATTAATGTATGTTTCTTAATATATAACAATTAAACATGTGTGATTTTTATAGGTGCTCTTCCACATTTTGCCATTGTTGTTCATGAATGGCTGAATCACCATTTTCTTGGAAGATAAACTTGGTCCCCATGAGTGGAGGGCCTGGGACCCTGATCTAACAACATTCGATTATTTCATAGGGGTCGATTTAAGGAGCAAGTCTACTCTACGAAATCACTGAGTTTAGAAGAACTTGAAGGACGAATACAAGAATTTATTTCCGCCATTCCACAAGAGCACCTGTGAAGATCAGTTGATGTGATTCCCGAGCGGCTTGAAAGGCTGAAGGTGAATGTTGGTATCTCTATAGAATTTAAAATAAAACTCCCTGATAAGTGTATTCTTCTCATATTCATCGCTTGTAAAAATGATTCAGAAATAAATTGAGATTGTTAGAATAGGAAAGGGAGTTGCTTAACAATCATCCTGTTTGTAATATCTGTGCATTCGAGTTGTATGAATGGATACTTGGTCATCGTCATGTATACTCTTCTTAGAAATCTTATATGCATACACACACACACACACACACACCACTATATATATATAAATATATATAAGTCGGTATCAACCAGTCAGCGAGGAGTCTATCCCCTTTTCAATAGCACTAGACCAAGGAGATTGTTTTTTTTTTTTTTTTTGGCGCCTGAGGTGGAGCGCTACACCTATCATCAGCTCCTTTACCGCACAGATCCCTGTGCTACGCATACGCTGAGTTGGCGAGGACCGGTATCGAATTAGGAACCTTGTGGTTTCTAGCCGAACGCTCTACCGACTGAGCTAACCCGGCCCCTTTATATATATTATTATTACTATTATTTTCTAATGGCTATGTGATGAAATTGTGTTAATTTATGAATTACTGGCTGTAATTTATTAATTATCTTACAATGAGCTCTTATAGATTTATACGAGGATTATTTCAAATCTCTAAGTGTGCATCTGCATTGTTGATATACAGAGGGTACAGATGTTCCCAAATAAAATCATCCCCAACGTACCAGTCTTTTGGATACTTTTATATATATATACATGTTGAAAGGATAAATAAATAAATGAAATGTTGAATGGATAAAATTAGTTTAATGAATTACCAACACGCGTTTCGGCCAGGAGTGCGCGTTGGTAATTCATTAAACTAATTTTATCCATTCAACATTTTCTTTCCTTTATTTATCCTTTCAACATATTGTCGGATTCATTTCCATTTTCAACTTTATATATATATATATATATATATAATATATATATATATATATATATATAAAATGTTGTTCTGGTTCCAACGGGAGAAAATTCAATATTTTATAAAAAAGATGGTCCGCAAAATGTATTATGTTTTCAGAAAATTTTTTATTCTTTTTATCTTACATAAGATGTAAGATAAAAAGAATACATTTTTTTCTGAAAACATAATACATTTTGCGGACCTTCTTTTTTTATAATATATATCGTAGCATAAACATGAATTCAACGGCACTTCGTAACTGAGAATTATTCACTGTGATTTGAAAATTGCACCGTGATAATATCTGTTAGGGTCCCATTTATAGGTCATTCAAATCTGTTTGCAAATTTTTTTGTCTTAGATAAGGACACTTGATATCATATATTCGTGTGCAAAACTCTTAAACTACACAAAGATGTAAATATAAACGAACAATGTACGAAATTCTTCCAGCTTGAGGCATAAAATAACCCCAGACGGGTTAGCGTACTAGACTTACAAACTTTTAATAGTGAGTTCGGTTTTCAATAATGGCTAATACTTCAGCTAAACAGACCTATTATTTAGTTTTATTTTTTAAAAATCATTTTAAAAAAATCAAAGGTGACAGATAGAAAGCAATAACGTTTATTATCTGTTTAAAAAGAAAGTACGAAAAGATAGGAGGGGGGGGGAGAAGAAAAAAAAGAATTTCGCTTGATATTATACATTTTAAAAATTGAACTATTTACAATAGCTCTTAAGTAAACATCACACTTTAATTAAATTATCATATTGTGCTATACCTACAGTTCCTGTTAGTTGTTATTATACTAACAATTATTATGCCTAATTATTGTCCTATCTAACAGTAATTATTTACATACTTATATGGTTTCAATCATTCATATCTAATAGTATTTAATTGTGGTCATATAGTTTCAAGTATTCCTATGTAAGAACGATTATTTGCATACTTGCAAGGTTTCCACCATTCTTGTCTAATACTAATTTGTTTGCAATTATGATTTCAAGTAATTAATGATAACATTTAAACAATTATTTAACATATAATAATTAGCATAATTATAATTGTTATACTATTAGTTAATAATATTCTAGTAATAACTATTATAGTGATAATTGAGCTCACGGTTATTCTTTGTTAATAAATTACTGTTACAGGATTATCATTCTGTTTTACCTCTGATGTAAATAACTTTATTTCGGTAAAATATTTGAAAACTCGTTGTATACGTTTGAATATTTCTAGCCGGCCTTTATATATATATATATATATATATATATATATATATATATATATAACCATTCAGCACGAGCAGAATGCGACACACGGTCAATTTCTTAAGCGGATTTTAACAGGTTTGAAATCAGTTTTCCTTCTCCTATACTGGTTAACTATCCAAGGTTAAAGATCCCAGTCAGCCTTACTATCTACCAATAGCTGGAGGGAGAACATATGGATTCGTACCTTTCCCAAGAGTATTAGCGCTATGTGAAATGCAAACAGCCACAACCAGGCTTTGAACTCGGATTGACGAGTCCATTTCCTACGTCTCCAATAACAATTACACCACGCACCTCGTATCGAGTATATCCAGCAATTATAAGGTTTCAAGTAATTAATGATAATAATCCTTTCTAGACAATTACTATACCAATATTAAGGACCGGTTTAGCTCAGTCGGCACAGCGTTCACCTGGGGACCACAAGGTTCCTCGTTCGATACTGGCCCTCGCCAACACGGCGTATGAGTAGCACAGGAATCTATGCTGTAAAGTGGGGAGCTGATGGTAGTTACGGCGCTTCCTCAGATGCAAAAAAAATCTCTTTGGTCTATTGCTTGTGTAAAGGGGGCAGACTTATTCGCTGTCTGGCTGATATCGACTTTAGGCGCCCCCGACGTCGTATCATACTGATTATTTGCGTACATTATTCGTTGTGAATAGATCACTGTTACATGTTTATTATTCACCTTTGATCTAAATAACTTTATTTTGGTAATATGGTTTCAAGCATTCCTAACACAAATTATTTGCACAGTTATATGGTTTTATCCGGCAAGTATCTGGTTTCAATTAATTAATGATAATAATCATTTCTAAACAATTAAAATACTAATTAGTTTAATAATGATTAGTATTGTCATTATCATACTATTAGTTATTATTCTAGTAATAATTATTATACTGATAATTTACATACAGTTATTGTATCAAGTATATCCATCAATTATATGGTTTCAAGTAATTAACGATAATAATTAATATATTAGTAGTTATTATACAAATAGTTATTATTATTCTAGTAATAATTACTATACTGATAATTTGCATACAGTTATTCCTTGTAAATAGATTACTATTACAATGTTATTGTTCTGTTTTACCTTTGATCTAAATAACTTTATTTTGGTAATATTTTTGAAAACTCGTAAACTTTTGATTACTTCTAGCCGGTCTTGTTTGTGAATAGCGTAAATTTCTCCTTCCTTTTTCTTCATTGTCATCGTATTTGATGTTCTTCACACCATTTCTATTATGTTAATATCTCGAATGTCTTGCCTATTTATCCGTTCCCGCGGCGAAATGAGACACCTGCTAACGAAAGACACTTTAATGCAGTCGACTCTCTGCTTTCTGCATTTCTCTTCACCGGATGCCCATTTTCATCAACTCGAATGTACGAATAGGCGGGAAAAGATCGATGCACAAATGCGTCCTTTGTCTTTCGTGCCATTTGTTTGTCCTTTTAACTTTTGTTTGTTTGTTTTCTGAGAGAATGAATGCGAGTCAGCGTATCAAAAGTTCGTTATATATATATATATATATATATATATATATATATATATATATATATATATAAGCGTTTTCAGAGTGAACATTTTCTGCGAATATTTTCGGTAAAACTCGTTAAAAGGATTGTGTTTTTGTTTGTTGGCAAAAATTAGACAAAGAAAATTAAAAAGATGAAAGAAGCTATGGAGTGTGAAGAAAAGAAAAGGAAAAGATAGGTTAAAGAGAGAGAAGAGGAATAAGGACTAGGAAAAAAAACAAGATTTCTGAAAGAGAGGTAGTAAGAAATGAAGAACAGCAAGAAGAACTAGAAGTAGAGGAACTAGAAGATGAACAAAGAGAGGGAGGCATAGTGTGTGTTGGGGGGGGGGACAATAACAAAAAGGGCTAGAAGAAAAAGCAAGATGAAGATTCCTGAAAGAGACTGAGTTATAAAAGAACAAGAAGAAAGTAGCTGAAATATATAGAGAGGGGGAGCAGGGGAATAAGAACAACAAAAACAATGACTCTGAGAAAAACAAAGATTGCTGAGAGAGAGTTAGAGGAAGAAGAATGAAAAATACTTTCGTGCAAAATGAAGGAAATAGAAAGAAAGTAATAGAAAAAGAAAGATAAAATTTTGAAACACAATATAGATTAATACACATTGATGAATAGAAAAAAATTCATAAAACGAAACTATTTATCAAAGAAAGAAACAAGTGGAAAATCAAAGAATTTGATAAAGAGAAACCCAAAGAGTCACAGAAAAATCGGCTGAAAATTAAAACCGAAAAGAAAAAAAAATGTGAATGAAATAGAAGAAAAATGATAAAAGAAAGAAAAAGAAAAAAGATTATAAAAACAGAAAGAAAAGTAAAAGGAATCTTATACCAAAGAAAAAGAGGCACTAGATTAAAACCGAAAAAGGAAAAGAAGTTAAATAAAAAAGAGGAAAAAAGAGAAAATGTAAAAGAAAAAAAGAAAAGAAAGAAAAAGAAAAAATATCATAAAAACTGAAAGAAAAGTAAAAGGAATCTTAAACCAAAAAAGAAAAAGCACTAGATTAAAACCGAAAAAGGAAAAGAATTTAAATAAAAAAGAGAAAGAAAAAGAAGAAAATGTAAAAGAAAAATAAGAATAAGAAAGAAAGAAAGATTATTAAAACCGAAAGAAAAGTAAAAATAATCTCAAACCGAAAAGGAAAAAAAAGAAGCAAAATAAAGTTAAATAAAAAAAGAGAAAAGAGGAAAAAGTGACAGGAACAAAAGATATGAAATAAAAGACACAATAAAACAAAAAAGATTGAAGAACAAAGAAAAGTGTTATTTAAAAAAGACAAAAAAATCCTCGATTTAACTTTCTTGATCAATTAAGCATTTCTGTTTCGTTGCATTTGTCGAGTGTGCTCACCACTTTTAGCGGTAAAGCTTGTCAAGCCACAGCGACGCTACTAGGCATCCCGGAGCCGGTTGTTACATCTCACCATTGTTCTCCTCCCGACTGATTTAGTGCACATAAGCAAAGGCGATGCTTTTGCTAAACAAGCCGAGACATAAGATTACTTTGTCTCTTCTCACTTTGAGTTCAAAATGGCGGAATCCATCTGTAAAAGTCGGAACGCCACGATACAGAAGAAACAAAAGGTAGATGTTGGAAAGACCAAGAAATACTGAAAAGGTCTTTCCTTTTTCCTTCTTTGACGACTTCGATACGTTTCCGCTCACCGTGAATAGATTAAAACAATAGAAGCATCAAGAGGGAATATGAAGCAAAAGAATTAAGCCGATACAGATTTTTTTAAAAGCAGAAGAAAAAGTTTGGTTGGTTGGTTGGTCGGTTTTATGGTACATCAATTCTTGATGGCTATTAATGTTGAAGTCAATTCGTTTTTGCAAACAATTATATCGCTTCATATAACTAATGATAAGAAGTAATTCATAAACAACTACAACTTTAATTAACACACACACACACACACATATATATCTACGGATTCATCTAGACCACAAGTAATTTTTGGAACTTTTACATCTTTCTCTAAATATGCTGTGGACTTTGTATATTATATTTTAATAGCTGAAATATATCCTAAACAATTTTGATACCCACCTTACACGTTTTATATAATTTAACACTAAACTCTTTTGAGTTTTACTATGAACTATAATGCTTCTGATTTAAAAAAATTAAAAATAAAATTTATTTTATTTTTAAAACAGAACACACATTTAAAAAAATGTTCAGCAGTTGAATATAGCGTTCGTATGTAAACAGTCTTCTAACGGATATTTTTCTTTTTCTTTTCCCGTCTGTGTTGCTCGTGAAGATGACCAATTTATCGATTTGGTCGAAACAGATTTCTGTCAGCAATTACATAACATCATTTGTTTTTTCAAAAATGTTAAATTTCATAATGTCGGATTAATTTCCATCTATTTTTCACACACACACACACACACATATATACACACACACACATATATATATATATATATATATATTTGGAGGGGGAGATTGTGTTTAAAGTCATACATAATTTGTTAATAAATTAATTATAATTAAATGAAATAGGCGTGCATATAGGTTTAAATGTAAAGCGTAAACAAATCGAGAAAAGTCGATCTCTGTATGTACATTTCAGCCTATTAGGCCTCATCAGCAGAGCTATAGACAGGGCAGTGCTTTGTGCGTGATTCGAACCCTACCTATTTCATTTAATTATAATTAATTAATCAACAAATTAGGTATGACTTTAATTAAGCACATAATCTCTCAAAAGATTGTCGGCTATCGCCATTTGAACACATTGTTTGTCCACTATATAATATATATATATATATATATATATATATATATATATATATATATATATATGATTTGAATAAATCCGACGAAATGTGGTTGAGAATAGAGGAAAGCGTGGATATAACAATACATAGCATACATTCAATTGATATTTCGCTTCATTATTGGATGAAGCTTCTTCAGAACTTTATTGACATAAGCACTTGTACATTCTGCTTTTATAGTGAAAAGGTGAGGGGACGTTGGTGTGTAGAGTTTAATTTTTTTATGGGGTCAGTCGGTTGACTTAGAAGAGAATTTGCTATGTGGAATGTAGGTCAAATGTGTGTCAAAAAGTATCGACATTTTTAAAACTTTTTGACACACTTAGTATTCTGAAAAAAAAAAAAAACATTCCATTCATTGTTCATTTCTGTCTTGGTAAATACAACTTCAGACTCGGCACTTTTATGACACTTTATATTCTGAAAAAAAAAACCAAACAAATGAACGTTCTATTCATTGGTCATTTTTGTCTTGATAAATACAGCTTCAGTCTCGATACTTTTATGACACCTTTATTTATTTATTTATTTATTTTATATATATATATATATATATATATTATATATATATATATAAATTTAATGAGTCAGACGAATCGACTAAAAGTTTCGCTTAATGCTCTTCAGGGCTAAGATCTGACTAAAGAGACTAGGAGCAAACGCATTAGATATAGTATTTACCACCGTGATTTAAATAAATCACATAAATTAGCATAAACTAAAATGACCAATAGAAAAACAACAAACTAAGAACACTATTAAAAGAATATTTTATTATATATATTTTTTATTTTTTTATTTTATTTTATTTTATATTTTATTTTATTTTTCATTTTATTATTTTTTTATTTTATTTTTTATTTTTTTATTTTATTATTATTATTTTATTTTTTATTTTATCTTTTATTTTATTATTATTATTTTTTTTTTATTTTTTATTTTATTATATTATTTTTTTTTTTTTATTTTATTATTATTTTATTTTTATTTTATTATTTCATATTTTTATTTTTTTATTTTTAAGCAAATTTGAAACTACTACATTTATTCTAATAAATAACTTAAGCAACGCTAATTGTAACCTACAATAAACTAAGAAGCCATATCTATTAACATTTTCTAAGAAGCCATGTTTTTTTTTTATGTATATAACTATTAAGAACTTCTGATCTGATCTTTTATGTAGAAGTTCTCTATTATTAGAAAAGGTGACTATTGCCAGTTTTTCTTCCATACATAACTGGCAATATCTATCCCCAGCTTTATATTTATTTCATTTTTTAATAATTTCCCATTTTAGAATAGGATCAATACCTTTAGCTTTTATCTTCCAAACATAACTAGACAGAGCAGTATTATATTTATATTTATCATTAGTAAAGCTACACCTATGGTTATAAAAATTTTTTTTTTGTTTGGTAGTATATTTTTACAATCAAACTATTTGCTGGTTTTTTTTCTCACCGCTAAGATTTACCAACAATTTTGGTATATTATATATACTAGCAAATATATGCACCCTCCGGGTGCAAGTATTTAAGTTTTAATGTAATAAAATATCATCAAATTAGAAAGGCTAATGAAACTGAAAAGAATGCAGATAAAAATATTTGGAACAGAGGGGGTATGATTGAAAAAAATAGAACAACTTTGAAACTAACTCTTCCATCATTTTCCATTACTCCTGTCTTTCATTGGTAAATTTTCCTAATTAACTATTTAGTTGAAATAGGAAGTAAAGAATAATATTGCAGTTATTTCTTCTTGTTAATGGATTTCTTTTAAGATTTATCCCCGAGATTTTTGCTCATATTAAACAATATAAAACCAAACAATTAGAAATCAATAATATTAAGCATTTATTTATTAAAATCAAATTCTAAAAATCAATATGCAAATTAGCCTTCCCATTCACACTGTAAACCACTATTTGTTGTATATATAAATACAATTGCATGTTATTAGTATGTAGATATGGTCAACAGTCTTAATGATGTAAAACAATTTTATTAATAATTGAGGTTTAAATAAAAATAAATTCATGGAGAATGTAATGAAAATAACAAAGGGAATTGTGACTTGTATAGTAATATAGTTTCGGTTACAGATAGACAAACCCACTATCTTCATTATAATAAGAGATATATAAAGGGTAGGTCGACTTTTTACTTTTTTAAATGTCAAATTTCATGCGGCATCGAAAGTTGTGAAATGTTCTATTAAGCATATTAGGAAGTATATACACCCTCTGCTGGGTGTAATTATTTAAGATTTAATATGATGAAATATTTTAAGTTAGAAAGACCACCGGAATTAAATAATAGCGCATATAAAAAGATTACACTTATTTTTATTATATTCTAATTGGTTTCTATATAAAATCATTCATAGGATTGATTTAATACGTTGGAGAATAAAACAATAATATTAGAGATCAATAAAAGAAATTATTTATTAAAACCGGTTTTGTCAAAACCAGTATGCATATTAACCACACCAAATATTATGTACACCTTTATTTTCTTAGTGATATATAAGACACATTGCAGGATTTTAAACGCACAAATATGGGCTCTTTGGGGGCAAATCTAATTCAGATATTTTTTTTATTTTTATTCATAGAATAATTTTTTTCATGAATTCACTATTAATGCTTAATTAATGAGGTAAAACTGCATTTTGGAGCCCTCATTTATATTTAAGGGGGGAATATTTTCAATTCGAATTTATATTATAATTTTTACATTTTATTTTCATAAAATGACAGCATTCTCTGCTTCAAATACTAAAATTG
>CM042140.1:8035333-8044475 GCA_023376005.1 Doryteuthis pealeii
TGTATGCATTTGTGTATATATATATATATACACACAAATGTGCATAAAGTATATTTAAACATTATATATAAATAGAAATATAATGTTTTTATATACATGTACAAATGATGCTTATATATATGTATGTGCTTGTGGTAAGCATATTTCTATATACATATATGAGTAAATTACACTTATATATGGGTAGCTCTAAAGATCGCGTGTATGTGGTTATGGGCACACTCGAGTGTGTACATATGTATGCATGGATATATGAACACCTCTCCTTTCGTCTCTCTCTCTCTCTCATATATATATATATATATATATATATATATATATATATATATATATATATATAAACAAGTATTCTGATTAAAATGGCTTCTATGTATGTATGTATGGAATTGTATATACTTTGCAAGAATACATTTTCTTATACGCATATTCATGTTTACTTAATAGATGCACGATTTTTATCTGCATTTTCACACACACACACACACACACACACACACACACATATATATATATATATATATATATATATATATATATATATATATATATATATATATATATATATATATATATATAATCTTTAAGATCACATGTATGTGTGTTTCTGTGCATACATATGAGTGAACATTGTTATATATATATATATATATATATATATATATATATAATATATATATATATAAACAATCCATGTATTGTTATTAAAATGCCTTCTATGAACATACTGTCTTAATTGTATGGATTTGTATATACTTTGCAAGAAAACATTTTCTTATATGCACGATTTTATACATCTGATAACACACACACTATATATATATATATATATATATATATATATATATATATATATATAGTGTGTGTGTGTGTTATCGTTTAGTATTGTCGTTTGATCACATTTCTCTCTTACTCGAGCTTTAATCAATCAATGTCTGATTGATATATTCGATGTGGTGAAGATGTTTCTTCCTTTCTCGAACAATAAGTGAATGAACTGGCCGCTTGTGTGCTTCAACAATTACTACATATGATTTTCCCCTCAGAAAGCAAATGAACCGAATAGAAATAGTTGAATATAGACATATGCAATGCCTGCATTTACACGAGAGAAAATGCGCGGCATTACCTCCTTTATAATTACCCCATATTTTATCTCCACATAATACCCACATAAATACTCAAAACACAACCCGCCCTGTCGGCTGGGGCGTTAGAATGCACGGACTGCACCTCTACAGAGGGGTAAGACTCCCCTAATGGGGTCACCTGTTGGCCGTGGCTGGCGACCCATGATGCTTAAGGATAGAACCCGGGTGGATGAGCAGTTCATGACTTGCAATACTCCACTTTGGCCCTATTTTGGGCTAGACGGGCGCTCGGAGAGGCCCCCTTTCGATCAATCGGCTGGTCACGTCAAGCCCTAGCACCTATATGATTTTTCCAACACTATTGACCTTATGGTAATCCCCAACCCTTTTTATCATATGGGTGCTAGAAGGCGGTGACTGAGGGTCTACATGTCCTGGGAATGACGTTAAACTCTGATGGTGAGCTTCCAGTTCTGGAGGTCTGGGGAATGTGGGCACCGCTTCATCACCATTGCTCTCAGATCTACTGACCCAGTGTGGTAGTACATGTTAAGGTCCTATCTATGGGTTAAAGAGAAAATTTATTCACAAAAAGAAATTGAGCTCAAAACTTTTCTTCCAAACTATCGCTACGAATATATCAAAACTTTGCCGGCATTAAATGAGCCGAGGACGGAATCTTGGTGGCTGAGCAGTTCATGACTTGCAACACTCCACTTTAGATTAGACGGTCGGCTGGAGACACTCCCACCGATCAATTGGCTGGTAATGTGAAGCCCTAAAACCTATATAAGTATTCTAACCTTATTGCCCTTATGGCAAACCTCCAACCCTTTTTACCATATGTGCTAGAAGTCGATGGCTGAGGGACTTAGTGTCTCGGGTATGACGTTAAACTACATCTAATGAAGTTCCAATTTTGAATCTCTAGGAAATGTGGACTATCCCCTCATCATTATTACTCCCAGTAAAGTACCTTTTAGGGTCCCATCTATGGGCTAAATAGAAAAAAGAATTTCTAAAAAATGAATAATGAATAAAACAAAATATCTTTGGCATAGTATAACCCAACAAGGGTTGACATGCCGTAATATCCAACCAACCAACCTGTGGTAGAATATTAGTCACTGTATGTGTTTCCGTAGCAATCGATAGGAAGCATTACTTTCGGAGATTCTTCTTTTTTTTTCTATTTTGTTGTTGTTGGTTGTTTTTTTTTTGGGGGGGTAGGAAGGGGGCGCCTTTTTTCTCTTTAGAATATAAGCAAAGTTGAGGTAAATATGAAAAAACAAATAAACGATAAGGTGGCTTCAAGAGAGGTGTTGGCACTTACTGAAGACCACCATGTTGTTGATAGTGCTATCTTCATACCCCGCTGTGCTGAGAATGCGTCCGACTCCATTGAGAATTAGAGGGTCGGGCGATAATCGTCACCGATAAAGTGGCTTTGGTGGAATAAAAGGAACAGGGAGAGGAAGAAGGACAGATAGATAAATGGATAGATAAATAGGTTATATAGAAACAGGTTTAGATAGATAGTTGAAGGGAGAGAGAGAAATATAGATAGATAGAAACATGTGAATAAAAGAGAGATGGATGGATAGATAGAAACATGTGAATAAAAGAGAGATGGATGGATAGATAGAAACATGTGAATAAAAGAGAGATGGATGGATAGATAGAAACATGTGAATAAAAGACAGATGGATGGATAGATAGAAACATGTGAATAAAAGAGACAGATGGATGGATAGATAGAAACATGTGAATAAAAGAGAGAGAGATGGATAGATAGAAACATGTGAATAAAAGAGATGGATAGATAGAAACATGTGAATAAAAGAGATGGATAGATAGAAACATGTGAATAAAAGAGAGAGAGAGAGGGAGTGAGAGAGATAGAAACATGCGAATAGAGAGAGAGGGAGTGAGAGAGATAGAAACATGCGAATAAAATAGAGAGAGGAAGAGATAGATAGAAACATGCGAATAAAATAGAGAGAGAGGAAGAGATAGATAGAAACATGTTTAGATAGATTGTTGAAAATGTTCCGAGTGCCTAACTTGACGACGCATCAAAATGATAGCGGGAATCGCTTGTACTTGTGGCGCCATCTGTCAGATCCACATTCTAAATATGCTGCCCGTTGACGTGATACCTAGCACTTTTGATAAGGCATTAAATTGGTAGCCTGTGATATCCCATTGTTGGCATCAAGTACGTCTCGGTCGGTGAGAAAGGACCCGGTTTAGGCTCATCTCAGAAAGATTTGCGCATGTGTGTCTATTGTTAGAAACTAGCGGGAACCGTGGATATCAGCTGGCCTATTGTTAATATCAACCGGACACCGAGGGAGTCTATGCCCTTTTCACTAGCGCTAGACCAGGAATGGTGTTTTTGTGTCTTAGGTGGCGGGCAACACCTAGCACCAACTCCCATATTACCGCACAGATTCAACCTGTGTTACCCATGCGCTGAGTTACCGTGGGCCGGTATCGAACTCAAAAAATTATGGTTCAAAGCGGATGCTCTAACAACCGAGTTAAATTATTTGACTATTGTAATCTTTGATATGTTTACTTAAGAGCGATTGTACACACACACACACACACATAGATATATATATATATATATATATATATATATATATATATCTTATTATAATGGAGATTGTGGGTTTGTCTGTGTGTAACCGAAACTATATTACTATACAAGTCACAATTCCCTTAGTTATTTACACCACAATCTCCATGATTTTATTTTTTATTTAAACCTCAATTATTAGTAAAATTGTTTTACATCATTAAGACTGTTGACCATATCTACATACTAAAAACATGCAATTGTATTTATATATACAACAAAATAGCGGATTACAATGTGAATGGGATGGCTAATTTACATATTGATCTTTAATATTTGATTTTAGTAAATATATGCTTAGTATTATTGATTTCTAATTGTTTGGTTTTATCTTATTGAATATGAGCAAAAATCTCGGGGATAAATCTTAAAGGAAATCCATTAACAAGAAGAAATAACAAATTTTATTATTTACTTCCTATTTTATCTAAATAGTTAAATTAGGAAAATTTACCAATGAAAGACGGGAGTAAGGGAAAATGATGAAAGAGTTAGTTTCAAAGTTGTTCTATTTTCCGATTATACCCCCTCCGTTTCAAATATTTTTATCTGAATTCTTATTCAGTTTCATTAGCCTTTCTAATTTAACATGATATTTTATTATATTAAAACTTAGATACTTGCACCCGGAGGGTGCATATATTTGCTAGTATATATAAAGGATTTAAAATCGGTAGTTTTGCGGAAATAGATCTATTTCTACCCCCAGGTATTTGTATGTTACCTGTAGGTACTTATGAGTTTCGTGATAGGGGTTACATACATATTAACAATATGCGATCGATCTTAATACATTATGATTGATATAGATATTAACAATATGGGTAGATAGATAGATACTAAAGATGATATAGATAGATAAATATATAATTATCAACAGCGTGTTAGATATATATTACCAACCCTCCGCACGAGCAGGATGTGACACAAGGTCAATTTCTTAAGCGGAGTTTAACAGGTTTGAATCCAGAGTGTTCCCTTTTTCCTAGACTGTTACCTAGCCATGGTTAAAGAGACCAGTATGCCCTACTATTTACCCATAGCTGGAGGGAGAATTGGGTTCATACCTTTCTCAAGGGTATTATTGCCATGTGAAATGCAAACAGCTTCGTCCAGGAATTGAACTCCGGTCGACGAGTCCATTTCCTACGACTCTGACCATTAGACCACGCGCCTCCATGTTAGATATAGATATTAACAAAGTGCGATAGATATTCACAAAATCTGATAGAGAGATAGGGAATGTGTGCTGGGGGGGGGGCTGGATAGATAGATAGATAGACAGACAGAAGCTTTTCCTTGCTATTGATGTAGAACGTCCTTGTGGCATGCAGTGACGCAACAACACTCTGCCTAAAGTACATGTTGGCTGAAAGCAATTGTTAAAATTAAGATTTGCCGAATGTAAGAGAAGAAGAAAGTAACAAATGGCGGTATGAGGAAGCGGTACAATTTGAGGGGGCAAAATTCAGGGTCAGAAATAGCAACATAATGCTATAAAGTATGAAAGATTTATTTAGAATTTGGGGGGAAAAGGGTGGGATGGGGTTAAAATGCGGAAAGTGTGAGATGCAACCGGTATAATTAGAGAAAATGAGGGAAAGAAAAGAAAAGAGTGTTATTTAAGTGAAAGAGAGTGAGAAAAGAAAGAGAGTGAAGAAAAAGAAGAGAGTGAGAAAGAAGAGAGTGAGAAAAAGAAAGAAGAGAGTGAGAAAAAGAAAGAGAGAGTGAGAAAAAGAAGAGAGAGAGTGAGAAAAAGAAAGAGGAGTGAGAAAAAGAAAGAGAGTGAGAAAGAGAGTGAGAAAGAAAGAAAGAGAGAGTAAGAAAGAAAGAAAGAGAGAGAAGAGTAAGAAAGTAAGAAAGAGAGAGTGAGAAAGAAAGAGTGAAAAAAGAAGAAAGAAAAGTGAAAAAAGAAAAAGAAAAAAGAAAGAAAGAAAGAAAAAAGAAAGAAAGAAAGTGAGAAAAAGAAAGAAAAAAGAGTGAGAAAAGAAGAAGAAAGAGTGAGAAAAAGAAAGAAAGAAAGAGTGAGAAAAGAAAGAAAGAGAGAGTGAGAAAAAGAAAGAAGAGGGTGAGAAAAAGAAAGATAAGAAAGAGAAAAGAGAAGAGTGAAAGAAAGAAAGAAAGAGTGAAAGAAAAAAAGAAAGAGTTAAAAGAAAGAAGAAAGAGTGAAGAAAGAAAGAAAGAAGAAAGAGAAAGAAAGAAAGAGTGAAAGAAAGAAAAGAAAGAAAGAGTGAGAAAAAAAAAGAAAGAGTGAGAAATATCGAGAATGCGGCTAGGTAGAGAGTAGAAAGAATGTGAAAAATAAGAAAAAAGGAAGTGGTGTATTTAAAAAGAAAAAAAAGTTAATAAGTGACATTCCCCACCCCCCATTTGAAAAAGCAATCTATCAACTATCGATTCTCAAAACAGACACAGGGTCTCTTCAGTTGGATGATGAGTGCACAACAATATACCCACTCTCATTTGGCACAGGGGGACAACCTTGCTAATCTTAGTAAATGTCGTCTCTCTCTCTCTCTCTCTCTCTCTCTCTCTCTCTCTCTCTCTCTCTATCTCTCTCTCTCTCTCTCTCTCTCTCGTCTCTCTCTCTCTCCCTCTCTCTGACCCATACGTGGGCACATGCTCTTTGTGAATACTATCATTTTAGATTGATGATTGATTGATAGAACAGAAAGGATAGATAGAAATAGAATGGGATAGATAGAAATAGACTGATAGATAGATAGAAATAGACTGGATGGATAGATAGATATAGAAATGACTGATGGATAGTAGATGGATGAAATAGACTTGGATGATAGATAGATGGATAGAAATAGACTTGGATAGATAGAGAGATGGATAGAAATAGACTTGATAGATAGATAAGATGGATTAGAAATAGACTTGGATAGATAGATAGATGGATAGAAATAGATCTTGGAATAATAGATAGATGGATGAATAGACTGAATGATGGATAGAATAGAGAGACTGGGAATGGATGGATGGATAGATCGTAAGATATTAATTTCGAGTTTGCCTTGGAAGATATCTATATGGTTTTAAGCATTATCCTTCTTTCATTGAAATCATTTTCTTTGTAATTGTAATTATTATAATAAATGAATAAAGATTTTATGGTGAACAAGACTGACCTTTGGAGATTTTCCATCTATAGGAATTGAATTAATTATCGTTTTTTTTTTGTTTTTATTGTTGAAGGAAAAAGAAAATAAAGAAACTGAATGGCGTGATAAGAAACGGACTGGTGAGTAGATGATTAATAGATGTATGGATAGATAAATTCACGTAAAACAGCCCATGAATCTATTATTTATACAAAGAATGATACTTTTACTGATAGATGATGGATGGGAACGTTTCGTTGATTTTACATTCATGTCAAGCCTTGGGCTTCATGCCGAAGTCAGTTAACAATTTGTTCATTATTATAGATAGTCTGTTTCTATATATTCGTATATCTATCTGTATGAGTCTAGGTGTGTTTCGCATTCCATCCATCTATCAGTAAAAGTATCATATCTTTGTATAATAATAGATTATGGGCTCTTTTACGTGAATTTATCTATTCCATGACATCTATTAATCTATCTACTCAACAGTCTCCGTTTCTTATCAACGCCATTCAGTTCTTTATTTTCTTTTCCCTTCACAATAAAACAAAAAAAAAACGATAATTATATTCAAATTCCTATAGATGGAAAATCTCAAAGGTCAGTCTTGTCACTCCATTAAAATCTTTATTCATTTATTATAATAATACACATTACAAAGAAATGATTTCACATGAAGACAGGATAATGCTTAAAACCATATAGATATCTTCCAGCAAACTCGAAATCATATCTTACGATCTATCCATCCATCCATCCCAGTCTCTCTATTTCATCCATCCTCCAGTCAGTCTATTTCTATCCATCTATCTATCTATCCAAGTGCTATTCTATCCATCTATCTATCTTCCAAGTCTATTTCTATCCATTATCTATCTATCCAAGTCTATCTATCCATCCCTATCTATCTATCCTAAGTCTATTCATCCATCTATCTATCTATCCAAGTCTTTTCTATCCACTATCTATCCATCAAGTCTATTCTATTCCATCTATCATCCATCCCATCTATTTCTATCTATCTATCCAAGTCTATTTCTATCTATCCAGTCTATTTTCTATCTATCCTTTCTGTTCTATCCATCAATCAATCCAATCTAAAATGAGATAGTATCACAAGAGCCATGTGCCCACGTATGTCAGAGAGAGAGAGAGAGAGAGAGAGAGAGAGAGAGAAGAGAGAGAGAGAGAGAGAGAGCGAGAGAAGAGAGAGAGAGAGAGAGAAGAGAGAGACGACATTTACTAAGATTAAGCAAGGTTGTCCCCCTGTGCCAAATGAGAGTGGTGGTATATTGTTGTGCACCATCATCCAACTGAAGAGACCCTGTGCTGTTTTGAGAATCGATAGTTGATAGATTGCTTTTTCAAATGGGGGTGGGAATGTCCACTTATTAACTTTTTTTCTTTTAATACACACTTTCCTTTTTCTTATTTTTCCACATTCTTTCTACTCTCTACCTAGCCGCATTCTCGATATTTCTCACTTCTTCTTCTTTTCTCAACTCTTTCTTTCTTCTTTCTTTCACTCTTCTTTTCTTTTTCTCACTCTTTCTTTCTTTTTTCTTCACTCTTCTTTCTTTCTTTCACTCTTCTTTCCTTTCTTTCACTCTTTCTTCTTTCTTTCACTCTTCTTCTTTTCTCCTCTCTCTTCTTTCTTTTTCTCACTCTCTCTTTCTTTCTTTTTCTCACTCTTCTTCTTTTCTTTTCCTCACTCTTTCCTTTCTTTCTTTTCTCACCTTCCTTCTTTCTTTTTCTCAACTCTTCTTCTTCTTTTTTCTCATCTTTTTTCCTTCTTTTTCTCTTCTTTCTTTCTTTTTCTCTTCTCTTTTCTCACTTTTCTTTCTTTACTTTCTCACTCTTCTTTCTCAATCTCTCTTTCTTACTTTCTAACTCTCTCTCTCTTTCTTTCTTTTTCTACTCTCTCTTTCTTTCTTCTCACTCTCTTTCTCACTCTCTTCTTTTTCTCACTCTCTCTGTCTTTTCTCACTCTCTCTTCTTTTTCTCCTCTCTCGTTTCTTTTTCTCAGCTCTCTCTTTCTTTTTCTCAACTCTCTTTGCTTTCTCACGTCTCTTCTTTTTCTCACCTCTTTCTTTTTGCTCACTCTCTTTCCTTAAATAACACTCTTTTTCTTTTTTTTTCCCCTCTCCTCTCTTCCTCCCCTTCCTTTTTCTCCCTCCATCAGTTTTCTCAATTATACCCGGTTGCATCTCAACACTTTCCGCATTTTAAAAAAAAGAAACTAAAAAAAAAAAAAATAAAATAAAAAAAAAAGAAGAAGTAAGATAAAAATATAA
>CM042140.1:8044575-8082075 GCA_023376005.1 Doryteuthis pealeii
CCACCCACAAGCGAGCTCCATGGGTGGAAAGAACCAAAAGTTGCGTCAATCCCTTCGGGATTCCCCCGCAAGGGGGAGCGCCTTCAGGCTCTGGGCAATAACCAGCCCTACCCCCAAGGGGCACGTATTGCCTGAGGATAGCCCTCTGGTATCGACAGCTAATAATTGTACATTTGAACCCGCGTCCAGAAGGCCCGAAGCACACTGGACCCCCGGCCGAAATATCGTATTAGTCTCAAAGATTATAGTGTATACTGGAAGCGAGGGAGTATGGACTACACCTTGCATCGCGTCGGGCGTACATCATTTCCCGTCTGGTTACCGGGACCCCCGTTTTCTTAGGCCCCCGAATAGAATTTAGGTGGCCATAACACTAAAGTGGGGGTATAGAGCGTTTTTATTTGATAGCAGCCACAATGTGTATATTTATCAATGGAAAAACGTATAGCACGTTCGAGATGTCCATAAAAAGTCCCCAGAGTCGCGCACCCTCCTTACACTTGTTCTTTAACATTATAAGTGCAGCATCAATGAATTTGCCTGTGTTGAAATCGATCTAATCAGGATGATCGCCATTAACAAGTACGGCATGATATCATAATGCTGTTGGGCCCCATTGCCGTGGGAGGTATTCCTTCTTACCTCCCTCTTGGCTAGGGTCATACAGCCAACATTACTCTTTGCGTCTCTGCTAAATAATTCTCACTCTCTCTTCTTTTCTCTTTGTCTAAACATTCTCCGTTCTCTGTTTCTTTCTCTCTCTCTCTATCTTCTCTCTCTCTCTTAATGTCTAAACTTTTCCTTCTCTGTTCTTACTCTCTCTCTCTCTCTCTCTCTTTCTCTCCTCCTCTACCTCAATATTCCCTCTTTCTGCGCGCAACGTTCCCCCTTCATCTCTCCGCCTAAAACGTTCGCACTGTCTCGTCTTTGTCTGTCTGTCTGTCTCCCCCCCTCTCTTCATTCTCTCTCTCTCTCACTCCTCTCTCCTCTTCTCTAAACACAACTTTTTCTTTGCTCAGTCTGAACATTGCCCTCTGCTGAAACATTCACCCTCTTTCCCTAAGTAATTACCATTTGGTGCCCCCGCATTCTCTCTCTCCCCCCTTATCCTCTCTTCTCTCTCTCTCTCTTCTCTCTCTTGGTCTCCCTCTCTCTCTCTGTTGCCCATTCGATTCCGCTACCGCTTCTCTGCCTCAACATCCGTTCGCTATTTGATTCAAGACTCGTTCCCTCTTTCTCTCTCTGTCTCTCTTTCTCTCTGTACCCTCTTTCTCAGCATTCCCTCCCTAGTCTACGTTTTTAACATTCCTTATTCTCCGCATCCAAACATTCTTCCCTCTCCCTGCCGCACTAGTCCCTCTCTCTCTTCCTCCCGTACATTCCCTCTTCTCTCGGCCCTCAATCTCTCTCTCTCTCTCTCTCTCTCTCTCTTATGCAAGCGCATTTCCCCCTCATCTCTCTTACAACGGGTGCCCCAGCCGGACAGGGCCGTCAACTTTCAGCTTCCCCCATCTGTGCATAACGGTCTGCGAAGGACTAGCTTTGCCTGTGACCATTCCTTTCTACATCACTCCTCCATCTCCTCTCTCTTTACCTCAACATTCCCCCCCTCTCGCTCTTTTCTCCTTATTACAACCTAACAACAACCGGGGTCTCCTCTCTCTGACTTCAACATTCTCTGTTTCTCTCTCTCTCTCTTCAACTATTCTTCCTCTCTTAACTTTAGCACAAATTAACATTGCCTCCGTTCCTCACTCTATTACCCAATATTCCCCCCTCTCTCCTCTTCTCTCTCGCTCGTCTCTCACTCTCCCACTAAGTCAATGATTATTTTTGTTTTAATGATCACTTTAGCATACTTTTGTACACTTAACACCAGATATACCCACTCCTTCATGCTGTGAAACCAATCCATTCTAGGTCAGTGGGATCGCGCATTATGAACACAACATAAAAGGAGAGCGTGCGCGGCGTCGATCTCTCTCTCATATTAAAAACCAACAAACTCCATGGAAAAAGGAACTTGAGTTATTTGTAATATTCTAATTCTAGAGAAGAAGTTTTTTCTCTCTCCTTTTATTTTTTCCTTCTCACTACCTATTTATCTCCCTCTTATACCATCCCCCCCTCTCTCCGTTACTTGCTCAACCTCCTCATCTTGCTCGTGACTGCGATCTCATTCTACCCTCCTCTCAGGCGTCTCTTGTCCTCTCATCTCTCTACCAGATGCGTCATATCTACGTGGATCTCTCTAACAACAGATGTCTTCATCCTTCCTACAGAACACAGATACAGAGTACATTAACAGTTTACACTTGAACACACCAATACAAGTATGTTGCACGTCGACAACACACAACACACACATCTAATAACAATATTAATAGTACATATCTTCTTCATTCTTTTTCTTATTATTATTATTATGTTATTATATATTCATTTATATTCTGCCTTTCGATTCTTCTTCATATAACTCGTTCGTTTCTTATACTACTCTATCTTAGTCTTCTAATATAATTTATATAATATTCATTTTATTTCAATTATTTGCTCTCTTCCTTTCTTATCTGTTCTCTTAGCTATCTATCTCTTAATTTCTAGTTATTTAATTCAAATAGTTATATTATGGTATTGATTTGATATAATTACTTATTATTTTCTCTATATACCTAATCTCTCTTCTTTTCATTCTATTATCTTTCTCACCTATTTAACACCTATTTCTCTCTTCAATTCTCCTTATCTTATTAATTTCTCATTTGTCTTCATTACTTTCCTAATACTAATTCATTTATACTGTCTAATCATTTACTCGATTCTTTACTTTATTTTCTAAATATTATCTTATGTATTAATATGTATTACAATTGAATTCTTAGATGCTCGAGCAATGTCTAACATCAATACACAATGCCCAAATAAGCACACAACCATAATTTCAGGGCAACAGAATTCTTGGGATGACAACAAATAATTAACATACAAAGAAATAGCTATTATTCTCACACACAGACACAGACAAGAATCAAGATCTTTACTCAGGACACTTTTAAAATGTTCTGGAAACGGAGAAGAGAGAGAGAGAGTCGGAGGAGAGAGAGAGGGGGTGGTTGTAGAGGCATGATGAGAGCAGAGAGAGGATAATGGGAGAGCCCAGTGCCACGCGAGAGAGAGAGAGAGGAGCCTCCACAGAGAGGATGAGAGAGACGAGGGGGGGAGAGGGGGGGAAATCGCAGTCCATTTGTCGACTTTGGATTGGACAATAGACAAGACATACATCATAAATTAGTGGACGTCACAGATTCTGATAGATTTTAGATCAGACAAAAATGAAAGGTGCTTTAATCCCCGCTTTTCTATTAATACGTGACACACGCTAATAAAAACAACAACAAACAAAAAATACAAAAACAAAACCCACCCAAAAAAACAGAACGATTTAGAAATTAACCTAATTTTAATTCATTTCTGTGATTTCCCCGAATCGAAAAGGCAGGCCACCGTCTTTATGGTCAAATTGTCACCATTTTCTTCTGCTTTTTTTTTAACGGAATGGCCAATCATTGGAAGGACCGACTTCCTTCAATAACTTTTTTCTGTTGCCTTTAATGTTTTCGAACGGACACGAGAAATCTCCTTATATTCGTTTTGCTGTTATTATTTCTCTTTTCGGGTTTCTTTTCCCGTTTTTTTTTTGTGGTTTTAAACATCTTCAATTTTTTAAATATTTCATGCGTTTTTAACCTTGTGATTATATCTTTTCTCTGTTTTATATATTACACATTCAAGACATAGACGCGGCGAATCAATTTTCGTCTTTTACGCGTTTCATTTGCGTTCACATAATCATCACATGGACACATTGACGTTAACTGATTTTATAATGGCTTGGTTGTTTGGTTTGTTTTGTTTACGCATAGTCAACCTCAGTGGGTCATTGTTAATGCCGATAAAGTTTTGTAATAAATCAAACTTCTGTAAGCTGTGGATAATACAATTTTTTTTATAAAAATACATTTTTCTATTTAACCCATAGATGGACCCTAATAAGAACTAGGCCAACTCCGGACGTACAGAGTGGTACCAGAGAGCACATGGTCGAATGAAAAGGTGTTGATAATTCTTAGAGGTGGCATCCACATTCCCTCAATATATCTCCATACACTGCAAACCTCTTTCCTCAGATAGAGTTTATCGGTTCACTCTTTCTTCATGCGCTCTTGTAGATCCTTCGTAAGCCACTCCCCTCTCTCTCTTTCTCTTGCTTCCCATTATTAAAGGTCTGGCGGTGCTCCTTTGCTCATGTACTCAATAAGGCGTTGTGAGATATATCTCATCTCTTTACGTCCTCCGCGTCTCTCCTGCATTCTTTCTTGCTCAGCTCCTTTTGTATTCCCGTCGTGCAGGTCGTTTCTGTGACCGCTCTCGCCCTTCTTTCCTAGCTCAATCGATATAGGGTCCCTACAAGTTGGTCTTAGTCTATACATTGGTTCATACTTGTCCTACTTATCCCCATGTACTCTCTCTATGGTCCATCACTCTGCTGGCCTCTTATTCTTTTATTCTAGTGCTCACTCACGCGCTGCCACTCTCTACCGTCTGCTCATACCATGGCCACTTCGCGGTGAGTCTCTACCCTCTGCCAGACGTCCGTCAGTCCGCGTGTGTCCACTTCTAACCGCTCCATCCGACAGGCGGCTGATATTATTAAGGGGTTGTGATACTTTTAACTTACACTGTCCTCACATCGCGTTTCTAAGGTGTTGTAATGTTCATATAGTTCGTATGAATTGGATTCCGTTGGATTCGCTGTAGTTTCACCTCTGGTGTTTGTATATACTTTCTTACATAACTTTTCACGTGACTATTTCTCTCTAGGTGAAATGTAATGACCACGTTTCTCCCTCCAGCTTTGTGTGTGTATTCCATTTGCCCCTAGTGGTCCTTAGATATTGGGTCTTTTACTCCTTTGTTATGCAACCAGTCTTAGGACAACATGGAAAAACTTTGAATTTAACCGGTTACACTCCACTCCTAAGATAATTGCTCGTGATGAAGGGATTAGATACAATGTAATAATAGCTCTCTATGGATCTGGATGCTGGTCGTATCCATCTTACACATAACTAACAGCACTAACTAGCATCGGATCGTGGTACCTCTAACATAGTTTTTGATAGTTTATTATTACTCAACGCTCTTATATGTCTCTTACACTCCTACTTACTCTCTAATCACGTCCCCTCGGCCCTTAACTCAATAACATCTATCACTTTTTTAATTTTCTCAAAACTTTCTTTCCATTTCAACATAATTTCTCCCTCTCTTAGAGTGACTTACATGATTCCGACGTTTCTCTAACAATTTGATGCGTTTTGTAGAACGATTTGTCTTTGGTCTCAAAAATACGCTCAGTTTTTGATATCACTTCTTTGGAGCCAAATCTCTTTCCCGGAGCATTACGAATTGCCACTTCAACAACGCATGATATATACGTAGTATATTAGATAGCATGTATATACTTCTTCCCCTTTCTTTTTTACCTCTTTTTATACTACCCTTTACTCCTCCTTATATTATGGTATATATATACTATACTAGTATATTATGAGGATGAGAGAGAGAGAGGATGAGAGTGCTGTGTGTTGAGAGAGAGAGAGACGAGAGAGAGAGAGAGGGGGGTGAGAGTTGCGAAATAATTTTCAAATTAAACATGCTCGTGTTATTATTTAGAAATTAGTTTTGTTTTGGGGGGGGGGGGCTGATGAAATATCCGACGGAAACCAGAAAAGAAATAAGTGTGAAACAGATTGATCCTTATTAAAATTGAAATCATAAAATTCTTACTTTTTATTCCTCACTCAATGATATATGATTAGTAATATCATATAACTGACCTTGACTTTTTTTCCTTATTCCTACTATCCTATATATTCTCCTTACTATACTTTCTATCCTTTATTCTCTATTTTCCTTATCTTCTCTCTTTCTACTTTTATTATATTACTTAGCATCATGAGAGAGATTTGTTCATGTAGAGAGAGATGCTTGGAAAAAGCCCGCCGGTATTTCTGGGGGGGGACACAAGTGTATGGTGAGATAGGGATAGATATAACGGACTGGAAATAGATACAAATAGAGAGAGGAATAACCAAATACTAGATACTACATTAGTTTTATTTAATGGTTCTGTTCGTCATTACCTAATCTTTAGTGAAGTGTGAGAGAAGAGATTGAGACCTCGATAGATTCAGAGGCGCTCGACTGTGTGCGTATTTCACGCTGTTCCGAGTAGTAATAAGTAAATCGTCACATACGAGAGATGAGGCGGGACTGAGAGAGAGGTGGCTAGAGGAGACTCAGGAGAGACGAGAGAAGAGAGTGGGGATAACAGATATAAACAGACTGGGATAGAATAGAATAAATCTATATAATCTCATATCAGAAGTATGATAGTTGAATAGATTGATTGAGATAGATAGATAATTGATAGATAGGGAATGATAGAGGTAGTAGATAGAATGAAGAGGTATTGATAGATAGATAGAATAGATAGATAGTTAAACAAAATACATAAATAACAGACAGAGTGATAGGAACAGACATAGAGAACTTTAACAAATCAAGATACATTAGATATAAACAGGCTGAAGATAGGGAGGTAAAGATAGATTATCCCTAGATATTGGAGTAGAGATTATTCGAATAGATAGAATTATTCTATAAACATTCACACCAAATGTTACTTCAAAGACCATCCTTGTGCTAAGATTTTCGACAGAGAACTGCGAAAGATTGATTGGTAAAAATAACTAAGAAACCTGTGTTTTCTCTTTCTTCCTTCGCTTTAAAGATTGAATATCTTATAGTTCACCTGAATTGCCTGAGTATATAAAAATTAAATAGGCGTAAGAAAAGAATCTAAATTTCACTAACATACGTCAGAGATGAACTAAAAATGAGTGTTCTAACGTCTTATCACATGGACTACGACAATAAATAATTACGCAGATCTTGATAAAGTCGATTTCGTATATTTCCTCGTTTAATGTACCGAAGGCTTAATACAGCCCGACAGAGACAAACACCTGATCGCCGTATGACCTAACGAAAACAGAAGGAACTGACAGAAGATGTGGGTCAGATGACGCCTCAGGTCCCTCAGGACGTCTCGGTGCCCAAAGACGCAAGGCTCAACACATTTCCCGCGTCCACAATCCGAGCCAAACAATCCTTGCAAAGAGATTAGTCTCACGCCGAATGGCACTCACACTACCGCGACAACCGGTAACGAGAGAATGAGAAGTACACAGAGAGGCGATGAACCGAGACAGAAGAAGACATGACGAAGAGAAGAGCCAGCAGAGAGAGCACAAGGGAAACGACGAGAGGCAGAGGGCCACGCATCGAACTTGACAACAACGAAGCTCAACTTCTACAACGCGAACTGCATGATGTAATGACACAGCGTGGGGTTTTAAAAAATAAAAATATATAAAAAAATAAAAAATAAACAACTCCTAGAACAAAAACAACAACGCTATCATCAGCAAGGTCATCTGCATGTGCACAGGCTATGTTAACTTTATCGACGAGCCGCATTCGTCCTTGCCTTGGTCAAATGTCAATCAATACTAACTATCACACGGAACCTATGTGAATACCTACTGAAGGTAGGGCCGTTACAGTAGCTTCAGTCCGCGGTATATTTTAGAGTCTTTGGTCTAGAATCAACCCACACCGCGTTCATATGGCTATCAATAACCACACCACGAATAACACCAGCCCTCGCCACACTCAGCGCCTAAATAGCTAGACAACCGTGCGAGCCTATCTGTGCGGTAAAACGTGACGCAGCACAACGAAGCTGAAACTAGGTAGTCGTGACGCATTCAGCCCACACGCAAACTAAGCCATAAACAATACTATCCTCGGTCTAGCGCTAGTGAAAAGGAGATAGACTCCCTCGCTGTCTGGCTGATACCGACATTTAGGCCGCCCCGACGACTTATTTACTTTTTTATGAATATACCACAATATGATATATTTAATGGTACAACGTTGAAGGCCGGTTTAGTTCAGTCGGTAGAATCGTTTCGCCTAGAACCATAATTTTTCCTCGTTCGATACCAGTCCTCGCCAACCCAGCGTATGAGTAGCACAGGTAAAGTAAGGAGCTGGTGGTAGGCGTGGCGCTCCACATCAGATACCAAAAAATCTCCTTGGTCTAGCGCTAGTGAAAAGGGGATAGACTCCTTCGCTGGTTGGCTGATACGCTAATATCTGTACGTACACGCCACAGCATACCTGTACAGTAATGTCTGTACATGTTTCAACATACATGTTACAATGATGTTTAGGCAAGTTACAACATTTATGTTGCTGTAATGTCTGTACACATCACAACAAACATATCTTATTATAATGGAGATTCGGTGTCTATCTGTCTGTATCTGAAACTACGTCAATATTTACGTCACAATACCCACAGGAATTGTGTATGTTTATCAATGAGTATTTTATAGTCAAAATCATTAATAAATAGAATAAATCTTATCTATTAACGATGTCACCATGAAAATCTGAGTTAGATTTGCCTCAAATCAGCCCATGTTATTTGTGCATTTAAAATCCTTCAATCTGTTTTATATATTACTACGAAATAAAGGTTTACATAATATATGGTGTGGTTAATTTGCATACAGGTTTTAATAAAACTGGTTTGATAAATAATTACTTGGTATTCTCCAACGTATTAAAATCAATCAATATGAATGATTTTATATAGAAACCAATTAAAATATAATCAAAATAAGTGTAATCATTTTTTATATGAGTTCTTATTTAATTTTGTTATTATTTCTAATTTAATATATTTCATTATATTAAAACTTAAATACAGAGTGCGCATATTCTTGTTAGTTATGGTAATGTCTGTGTATGTCATAAAATACATGTTACCGTAATGTCTGCACAAGTCACAACATACATATTACGGTAATGTCTATGTACGTTACAAAATACAAAATATGATAAATGTGGTTAAACAGTAAACACACTGTTTGTCTGATTTCCCAACCATATTGCCCTTATGGCAAGCCCCAACCCCTTTTTATCGTATGGGTGTAGAAGGCGGTGGCTGCGGGGTCTACATGTCCTGGAAATGACGTTAAACTCTATCTGATGTGAGGTTCCAGTTTTGGAGGTTTGGGGAATGTGGACACCCTTCATCACCATTTGCTCCTTGGTCCACTCTGACCCGGAGTGGTAGTACCTGTTAGTTCCATCTTATGGGTTAAATAGAAAAATGTATTTATAAAAAAAATTGTATTATCCATATAGAATTGATTTATTTCAAAACTGTATCCTCGGCATTAAATAACCACTGAGGTTGATATGCCGTAAAACAAAACAAACCAAAACTGTTTGTCTGAATGTTTTTAATGAGGTTCGATAATTTGTATTTTTAGATTTTTTGGACTGTTATCCTCATCTTATTGTTTATATACGAGGTTTCGGCCGATGTGCCCTCCGGTCTTCTTCAGCGGTTTCTTGTCGAACTCTGGAACTCTTTTTTTTTGGAAAAATCTAAATAATAAAAAAAGTAAACACACTATTTAGTTAGAATGTATTTAGGCGTCTCGTCGTGGTATACGAGTGTTTCCGTCCGTGTGTGTAAATGGTTATCAAACTAATACTGCAAATCTGTTATTACTGGAAACGATTTCGATCGTCGCTGGATATCCCATACTTTTGACTTTTGTAATACATAATTATTAGATACCTAATATTTATGGCAATAGTGTAGAAATCAAAATGGCCGTTATAAGCTACGACCCACGGCCTTGAGTGACAAGGCGTGACAGTCCTAACCTTTCCGGTGGAACCGTGAGAACGGTAGAAGACCCTCTCTTCCGGTTTTAGATATAAGTTAGTTAGAAGTTAGAAGCCGAGCTCGTAGGATGTAAGTCTCACTGCGCAGATGTCTGGGTTGGGGATTGACAATAAAGTAACATAAAGTAAATCAAAGTAAGTCGTGTGTGTTTATTACCTAAAAACTAACATGACACAGGGCTTCTGATAAGGAGAAATCCCTAACAGAAACCAGACCCGAAGTCCCCAAGAAAATCCAGACCTTAGAAGAGACAAGACCAAGATAGACGATCAGAATAGCAAGCCGGCCAGAAGAAAATACGACCAGAAGTAGAAAGTAAGAAAGGGTATACAACACTTTGTGTAAAATCCTACCGGTTGGGTAAAATAACTTTTTTTAGTTAGTACTAGCAAATATATGCACCCTCCGGGTGCAAGTATTTAAGTTTTAATGTAATAAATATCGTAATTAATTAGATAGGCTAATGAAAACTAAATAAAATGCATATAAAAAGATTTGAAAACAGAGGGAGTATAATCGAAAAATAGAACAACTGAAACTTACTCTTCCATCACTCTCTCGTCTTTCATTGTTATTTTTTCTAAGTGAAGAATAAATGACAGTTATTTTTTCTTGTTAATGGATTTCATTTAAGATTCATTGAAGAAAATGTTTGCTTATATTCATTAAAATAAACCAAACAGTTAGAAATTAATAATACTAAGCACATTATTTTTAAAATCAATTTTTTATATCAATATGCAAATTAGCCTTCCCGTTCACATTGTAAACCGCTATTTTGTTGTATATATAAATATAATTGCATGTTGTTAGTATGTAAGATATGGTTAACAGTATTAATAATGTAAAACAATTTTATTAATAATTGAGGTCTAAATAAAAATAAAAATAATTGAGAATGTGATGTCAATAACTAAGGGGAATTGTGACTTGTATAGTAATATAGTTTCGGTTACAGACATATAACACCACAATCTCCATTATAATAAGATGTACAAACACGCAATTGCTAACGAATCGGTTTTTTGTTGTTTTTTTTTTTTGTTTTGTTTTTTTCAAAAATTCCCCCACATCGGCTAATTATCATATTTTAATAAGACATTCAAGTATTTAACGCAATAAAGATAAGGTTACTTTTGAAATATATTTTTCCTTAAAATACTGACTGGCGGTCAAGTCACATTGAAAGCACCGGTTCCTGCTAGATCACCAAAGTTAAGCAGCGATGAGCCTGTTCGGTACTTAGATTGGTGACCATCTATACATATATAAAGGGTAGTTTGTGTGTATGTATGTCCGGATGAAACTACAAAAATAAAACAATT
Source organism: Doryteuthis pealeii (assembly GCA_023376005.1). Taxonomy (NCBI): domain Eukaryota; kingdom Metazoa; phylum Mollusca; class Cephalopoda; order Myopsida; family Loliginidae; genus Doryteuthis; species Doryteuthis pealeii. Next base: position 8,055,799 of record CM042140.1, read on the forward strand.
AACGATAAAGTAAATATATATATACATTCACTATCACCAGATCTTGCTTTTGGAGCAAAAATAATGATTTGACTTATATTTGTGAAGAGAATTAAAAAATAAATTCTAAATTGTAACAGCATGGAATTATTATTTACTCCTTTTGAGTTTTCACATCAGTGTTAGCTGATGGTCTTTCACTGGAGTCTGAGTGACAGCAAGTCTCCTCAGGTCTCCAGGACTCTTCTGAGTATTCTGGCAGATTGCAGCAGTGCAGTGTTCTGAATGGTTTTCAATCCTTCCTCTGATTCCCAAACTTTCCAAACCCTTTTCCAATCCTTTTGGGACTGTTCCAAGTGCACCTACAATTTGGTATCAACTTTCACTTTCATATCCATAACTTTTCAGTTCTCTGGCAAGGTCCAGATATTTGTCTATTTTTCATTTTCCTTTAACTTCACCCTGTGATCTGCTGGCACTGCAAAATCCACCAGTTGACAAGTATTTCTTTTTTATTTATCAACACTAGGTCTGACCTTCTTGCTGGGATAAGGTGATCCGTTTTTATTTCAAAGTCCCAGGGAATTTTATGCGTTTCGTTCTCAAGAACAGATTCTTGTTTATGCATATACCATTTTTTGTTGTGTGGTCAGCATTTAATTTCTTGCATAATTCCAGTGGATCACCTTCCCAACCAGTCGTGTCTAGTTTTGTATTCTCGTTGTGCTAGTTTATTATTATTATTATTATTATTATTATTATTATTATTATTATTTATTTTATTTTTTTTTAATTTTTTAAATAGGATTTTTAAATTTTTAAATAGGAAACATTAATTTTTATTTTCAGAGTTACGCAAGGTCTTTATTATTATTATTATTATTATTATTATTATTATTATTATTATTATTATTATTATTATTATTATTATTTTACACAGGGATTTTAATGGGGAATTCTGCGAGGATCCAACTCCTGATTCAGTTATAATGTATCTGCGAGATGAACTTTTTGGCCCACCTACAGATTACCCGCTTCAAGTTTAAGCATAAAAGCAAGAACTGTACGCAACCTGATATCAAAATAAATTGATTCGGTATTAAATGACACGAAAAGGCTTAATATGCCGTAAACCAACCAACTAATCAAAATATTGATAGTAATATTTTCATTGTTTTCACATCATATTATTTATTTTATAAAATATATACAAAAATGTGGCACAAGGCCTAAAAGGGCGGGGAGACTGGTCATTTCTAACCTAAGTTTTAACTTTACTATTTCCATTCATGACCCAATTCATACTACAATTTCCTAATTACCATAAAACCAATTCGCACTAAAAACACCACAACTTACCAATCTCTCTATAAAAACCTACACCTAAATCCCGTATTATATATTGTCGTGAGGGAGGGGTGATTTATAATAAGAATTAAAATGATTATTAATATGGCCGCCCTCACTTAGTAATATGACAGAAGAACTAGTTCACCGGTCGAAAATTGTTTTTTAATGGTGTAAAAAAGAAATCACATCATGAAACAACCCCCCATTCCACACCATTCTTAATCCTTTTGTTAATTTGACTCCCTTAACAAAGGTACAAGTGAAAGATTTTTATGTATTAAAGCTAATTCATGGAGAATTAGATTTTGTTTTATTTTTTATAACGTTTATCTATTTAGTACATTGCTTCCCAAACCTTTTTCTATTCCCGTACCCCTTAAAAAGGATTTGCTCTCACCTCACACCCCACAATTTATACTTTTTTTTAAAATATAGAATGTTAGCCCATACTACAGTTAGCTCAGTCGGTAGAGGCGTTCGACTTGAAACCACAAGGTTCAGTTCGATAATGGCCCTCGCCAACTCAGCGTATGAGTAGTAGGATCTGTGCGGTAAAGGAGCTGATGGTAGGTGTGGCGCTCCACTCAGATGCTAAAACAATCTCCTTGGTCTAGCGCTAGTGAAAAGGGGATAGATTCCATCGCTGATTGGCTGATACCGACATTAGGCCGCCCCGACAACTTTACTTTTTACTTACTTAGTATTATAAAAAATCAGGAATATATATATCCCCTCTAAAATGACAATCTGAAATAAGTAAGTAAGTAAAGTCGTCGAGAGGCGCCTAATGTCGGTATCAGCCATGCAGCGAGGAGTCTATCCCTTTTCACTAGCGCTAGACCAAGGAGATTATTTTGGCGTCTAAGGTGGAACGCCACACCTACCATCAGCTCCTTACTTTACCGCACAGATCCCTGTGCTACTCATAACGCTGAGTTGGCGAGGGCGGGTATCGAACTAGGAACCTTGTGGTTTCTAGTCGAACGCTCTACCGACTGAGCTAAACGAAAATATAAATAATATTAATCGCAAAAGAAAATTTAATCTAAATTTGAACGGACGCTTCTCGCACCCCCTGGAATGATGCTTACACCCCAGGAGGTGCGAACACCCCTGGCCGGGAACACCTGATTCAGTATATTTACAAATGCCTTAATTTTAAACTTCAAAGAATTGTAAAATAAAGTAAATATTTCTCATCTAGACATTTTATGGTTTGCCAAACTGATCGAAATAATAGCTTTCCCGACTTCAAAAGTCCGACGACAAAGCCACTCGCACAATAACACAACAGTCTCCAACTTAAAACTCGATGTATTTGCCTCATACCCCACTTGTATGGGCTGGGCACAAGGCCTCGTTTTAATGTGGCCCACCACAAAGCCGAAGCTCATGGGTGGGAAAAAAACAAAAATTGTGTCGCCCGGGTTTTTTTTTTTTTAAGAACAAAAAATTGTGTCAATCCCTTCGGTCCAACTTAAAACTCGATACCAATTCCAAAGCGTCTAGTCTCTTTCTCGGTCGCACATAGCTCAAGTTCGAAAAAAAATTTGCATACGTGCAAATGAATTCTCGCCAAATCTCCCGACTTTAGGATTTCGTTTCTTCAAATTACGGTGCCAACGCAGCCATATTTTCTTTTCCTTCGAACATTCTAGTCATTTTGCAAGCAAGGCACGTTCGCGCCCGCTTCGTTCCACGAGGTAAGTCTCCTCTCCTGCTATACATTTTTTCTTTACTTTATTCGTTTTCCTAACTTAATCTTCAAAGGATGTGATTAATAATAGAGAGAAAAAAATCATGTTAAACCTTTTTTACAGCCGGTGTGCTCGCATCATTTCAGGGGATGCGAGAAGAGTCCGTTCAAATTTAGATTTTTTTCTTTTGTAATTAATATTATTTATATTTTCGTTTCTTTATTTCAGATTATTATTATTATTATTTAGAGAGTGAAATACATATGATCATTTGATAAAACTGTAGTATGGATTCCCATTCTATATTTTTTTAACTGTCAGAAAAATGGAAGCTTTTACTTACTTACCTACAGTCTTCGAAAGTGAGAAAAGCTCGAAGACGTCTTTAACTGGGTTTATATTTGTTGTTTTTGATTGGTGGAATGGGTAATAAATACTTAGTTACCTGCTAATTTCGTTGTGTACAACTCTCGTAGATTAGAAGTATTACGTTTATTCCTGGCTCTTAGCTTACCAGACCTAATAGGTAATTTACTTCTTACTGCTATCAAGGTAGCAACAAGGGATTGTTGCAAGTTTTCCATAAGTAAGGTAAGTCTAGATTTTAACTATTTACCCCTGCGGGGCGTTGATGTTCACCTCTTAATTGGTAATTGCTTTTTCTCCATAGTTTAATGGCATATCAAACTTCGGGAGTTATTCGATGCCAAAGCGATTCTGGTGGAAGAACAGTAGTGGTACTATTTAACCCATAGGTAGCGATATAAAGGGTTTCATAACTTTCTCAATTGTATTAGTCAACGCTTTACCTACTACGTCACGTGGTCTCTTTTATTGCCGATAAGAAGTGTTTGTTTTTGTTAATGCCAAATATTTAGGAACGGCATATCTGAAGTTTTTTCAGGATTTAATTTTTTTTTTTTTTTTTTACTGATGGTTATTCCATTATAATTGAGTAGAAGGACTCTGATTACAATGATAATAGGACTTTATTTGAATTGAATGAGGTGAAAAGATCGTGAATTTTGAAATATCCATCCTACAAATAGAATTACCATGAAAATCTGGTACAGACATGGGAAATTTGGTAGGCAAAAAGTTCAGTATCACTCAGCGCCCCCCCCCCTCCTCCCACTACTGTATACCACACTCAAGCAAAGTACAAAAACTGATAGTTCATTATAATTGAGCAGAATGACTCAGTTTACAATAATAATAGGACTTTATTCGAATAGAATGAGTTCTGAGTTGAATAGATAGTGAACTTTGAAATATCCCATCTTACAAGTAAAAAATACGAAGAAAATTTGGTACAGCCGTGGGGGAAATTGGGCAGACAAAGAGTTAAGGACTTATAGTCAAGTGCTGATCAAAGTAGAAAGTAACGTAAATTAAGAAGCAATGAGCCTGGTCAATATTTAGGTGGGTGACCACTAAGTAACAGCAGGTACTGTAAACAATATGAAGTCTGATTATCATATTAAGCTTAGCCTTAGTAAATAATTTTAAAAAATAGGCATTGAAAAAAATTGACTTTTTTATACAATACAATGCTGTTTTTCTTTAACACTGTCTACTTTAAACTGATCACAGCACCTCCCCAACCACTGTGTTTTCCACGAATACCACACCCAAGCAACGTACAAAAACTGATGGCTAGTTTATTATAATTGAGCAGAAGAACCAAGATTATTATAGTAATAAGACTTTATTCGAATAGAATGAGTTCTGAGGTGAGTAGATAGTGAATTTTGAAATATCCCATCCTACAAATAGAATTACCAGGATTTTCTTTTGTTTACTGATAGTTATTCCATTATAATTGAGCCAAAGGACTCTGATTACAATGATAATAGGACTTTATTTGAATTGAATGAGGTGAAAAGATCGTGAATTTGAAATATCCCATCCTACAAATAAAATTACCATGAAAATCTGGTACAAACATGGGAAATTTGGTAGGCAAAAAGTTCAGCAGCACTCAGCGGTTCTCCCACCCAAGCAAAGTACGAAAAACTGATAGTTCATTATAATTGAGCCGAACTCAGATTAAAATTTTACTTTGTTTGAATAAAATGAGTTCTGAGTTGAATAGGTAGTGAACTTTGAAATATCCCATCTTATAAGTAAAGAATACGAAGAAAATTTCGTACAACCGCGGGAAAAATTGGGTAGACAAAGAGTTAAATTACTTCAATTACATGTGATTTTTTTTTTTTTTTTTTTGATTTGATTGAATTTATTCAACCGAATTCTGAATTCCGTTTCTTACATTTTACTGATTATCAAAGAATGGAACATTTTTGTGTTGAAAGAAAATAAAGACAATGAATAAATGGATTCTAGAAAACTTTCGGTAAAATCTTCCCTTATTATTTTCTGTCTTTTATTTTTATCGCGATTCTAGGAATGGTTGTTTCCTGCTTTTTCTTTCGCATTTCAGTCGAAGAAAGCACTTACAGTCAGCGAAATATAATTATCAAATAACTCTTAAGATCTGCGAGGTTTACGAACGATCGAAGAATTTATGGTCAGAGTAATTGCAACGAAAAACAACAGAAAATTGGTAAAAAATAAATAAAAATTGTCAACTGTATTGATGATCATACTATTAGGAGACAAAATAGAATTGCCCCCTTTTTACATCGAAAGGGGATTTCCCGGGTCAAGTGTCCGTTTCGGTAGAATACACCGACTGCATCTCTGCAGAAGTGTAAAATACCCGCGATACCGGGACCATCTATTGGCTCTGGGTGGCAACACATGATGCTTAAGGAAGGAATCCCGGTAGCTGAGCGGTCCAAGACATGTAACACTCAATTTTGGCCCTTGAGTAGTCAAAGAGAAACCCTCCGATCCAGATTACCCTTTTTTTTGGGGGGGGGTAGTGGTGTGTGTGTGTGTGTGTGTGTGTGTGTGTCTTATCCTTCTGCAGGGAATACAATCAGAGTATTCTAAGCATCGTTGCCAGACTTTCTTCCGTGTCTTCCAATTCGAATCAAGTTTTAATTTTCATATTATTTTTTTCCCTTAAACTTTTAGATGAGGCTTAATAATTTGTATTTGAATAATTCCGACTATTGTCCTCATCCTTATTGTTATATACACAACGTTTCGGCCGATGTGCCCTCCGGCCTTCTTCAGGTGTTCTTATCGAAATCGGGAACCGTAGTGGATTAAATGGAGGGTTCCGGTTCAAAGTTCCGTGAAGGACCCGATTACGATAGGCAGGCTCCTGTGTTCGACAAGATGGTTCCTGAGTTCGACAAAAACACCCGAAGAAGGTCGCAAGTCACTTCGAACAAAACGTTATGTATATAACAATAAAGATGAGGATAATAGTACAAATAATACAAAATATTATTTTTTGTTATTGTTTTTTTTTTTTCTTCCATTATAACTTGTTCATCTCTACCAATGAGATTCGATATAATATTGATTTTTTTTTTCTTTATTGTCCATTATCATCTGTTTTCATTTCAATGTTTTATTTAAAGATTCTTTAAATCATTGTTTAAAGAATTAAATAAAACCTAGAAACAATCTAAAAAAAAGAAAAGAATTTTATTGCCTCTTATAAACAACAGATTTGCATTTAGATTCTCACACGGCTAATTTGTCTCATAATATATATCTGTTTGTGTTGTCTGGTGTGTCTTGTATCGTTTCCTGTGAGCGTCCAAGTGTGGTCATGTCCATGGGCTTAGCTTCACGCTATTAGGCATGGCCTCCCTTCAATAATAGTTTAACAAAAATAAAGTTTTTCTTTTACTTATTCTTTATAACTTGTACCTACTATTGATAAATAAATTTCTTATTCTAATTTCTTATAAAAAACGCATTTATCTAAATAATTCTTTTTTTAAAACTAAAACAAACTTATTTCTTTTTAAAACGCGTTTAGTTTAATAATTCTTTTTTGTCATTGTTTTTTCGTAATCTAACCTTAACTTATTTGATTTCATCTCTGAATAAAAGTAAATTCTTTTTCTTCCAATTTCTACTTATTCTGTGTATGATGTTAAATTGCATCCAATGGTGACATTCTAATTCTGTGGAAGGTGGAGTACCCCTTTCTCACCATTACTCCCTGTTAGGATCCCATCTATGGATTAAATAGAAAAATTTGAGTTTAAAAAATTGATATACCCATCAATAATGAATGAAACAAAAACGTCATCGGCATGAAATGACCCAACAAGGGTTGACATGCCCTAAAGCCCAGCCAACCAACCCATTTCTACCAGTGAGATTCGATATAATGTCGCTTTTTTTTTCATCATTGTCCTTCATAGTCTGACTTCATTTCAATGTTTTATCTAAAGTGACTTTACATAATTAAAGAAAAAAAATAAACAGAAATAAAATCTATAACAAATAAACAAAAAAGTACGCATTTAGTTAAATAATGAATTCTTTTTTTAAGCTAAACAAACGAAAAATTAAAACTTTCTTTTCTTTTCGAATCGTCTAACTTTAACTTATTTGATTTCTGCTCTGAATAAAAGTAACTTCTATTTCTTTCTCTCATACGAAACAATGGCTAAGGAAAACACGAAAGAATAGAGAAGGAGAAATGAAGATGAAAGAAAGATTGAAAAGATATTTGTCGTCTGTCATTTGTTCGTTGTGTTTCTAACCGTCTTCAACAATGGCGTTGACCTTATTGTTTTCCCGCCATTCAACTAGTAACCTCTCGATGGACTTTCAGTTTTCTCTTTCCAACTCTTTCGTTTTTTTTTCTTTTCTTTTCCCCCGATTCTCTTGTCTTCGTCTTGATAATCTCGAGCGGTAAACGGGGGGGGGGGTCGTCAATAATCGGTGGTGATGATTAAATTCTTCTCAGATCTTGATATGAACACACGAAAATATCAACCTGTGTTCGTTTGTTTTATTTATTATGTATTTATTTATTTATTTGTTGTCCATGTCTTGTCTTCGTCTTTCACTTTCATCCCCTGCTCCCCGTTTGTAGATCTTTGTTCTTTGTACGGTTTGAACTATATATTGTCTTCTGTTGTTTATCTTACTGGAAAGGTCATCTCGGCACGCGTCTCCCTTTATTGTACTCATTCTCTAATCACCCCCTTACCCCAGGATCGGCTCTTTCAGTCGCTTCTACTCTTTCGTAGTTGATTTTTTGCTTCGTTCGATCCTCTTTGTTTCTTTAAGTTTCTTTTTCTTTCTTTTTTCTTCTTTTTACTTATTTTCTTTCTTGCTAGCCATTCTTATTCTCATTGTTTCTTTCATATTTTCTTCTATTTTGATTTCATTTGTTCATTACTTAGTTTTTTCTTTCGTTTTTCTTTTTCTTTCTTATATTACTTTTTATTCTATTTTACTTTTCATATTTACTTTTCTTTCTTATTTCATTCTTCGTTTTCATTTGTCTTTTTCTTCATTTTATTTCCCTTTCTACATTTTTCTTTTTTATTTATTTAATTTTTTTCTTTTTTTTCTTATTAATATTTTCCTTTTTGTCTTATTTTATTCATTTTTTTTCCATTTTTTTTTTCATTTTTCTTTTCCTTTTTCCTTATTTTCCTTTTTCTTTTCTCTTGTTTCATTTTCATTCTTTTTCTTTATCTTTCTTATTCTTCTTTTCTTTATGTATTTTTCTTATTTATTTTACTGTTTTCTTTTTTCTTTTCTTTCTTTGAGGTAGTTCCCTTTATCCTTTCTCTTTCATTCTCTCTACCCCCCCACCCCCTTCACTGTTCAACACTCGACAATAATTTAGAAAACTAATTAATTGATCTTCTTAAAAAAACTTAAAAAACTCTTTTCTTTCTATTCTAATCATTTTCATTTTTCTCTTTTGGGACACTTATTTTGAGCATCAGGTGCGTCTGGAGTTGTTGTTTTTTTTATTTTTTCATTTTTTTTTTTATTTTTCATTTTTTTTATGTGTATGCTTATTGCATTTTCTCAAGCGTCCTTTTTTGTATTTTTTTTCTTTTTCCTTTTCCTATTGTAGGACTTTAATGAAAACATGTTGTACACCTATTCAGTAAGGTTTAAAGTTTCGGTACCGGCCATGTATGCCGAAAAGGAGGGGGGCCCTTAAGTAAAAATTATATTGTAAAAAGTAACCGATACCTCTAATCAGGGGGTCACTCCTATGTAAAGTTGTAAGTCAAGTTGACGGGGTGGACTATTGTCAGTATCAGTCGGGCAATGAGGGAGTCTATCCCCTTTTGCTTGCGGAAATTGTTTTTGCTGAGGTAGAGCACCACACTTAATGTTAGCTCCTCACATTACCGCACAGATCAGATTACCCAATCTGTGCCACTCCTCCCCTGAGTTTGCGATTCCTAGACAGGTGCTATACAGACTGATTATTGTAATTCTTTTTAGATTTCCGTATGTTACAGTTAAATAAGCTGTATATCTTTATTGAATTCTAAAATGACTTGATTAGTTAAAAGTTCAAGTTGATAGAAAAAATGACATGACATGCATTTAAAAAAATTGAAATAACTAATTAGAAATTATTTTAATTTTATTCTCTAAATATAAAGATAGATTATTCATATATTTACATCTAAATAAGTGTTATGTTTAAACAATAGGTACTTTTTCCTTTTTTACTTCATTTTTTGTTGCGATATTCTAACTAAGGTTTAGTTTTATTATTCTTTCATGCTTCAAAAAAATCCACTACATTTACTTTTATTTTACCTTGTCATCTAATACTTGAAGCATACGCAAAATACCTACATTTAAACACATATATATATATATATATATTACCTGACAGTAAAAGAATAAATATTCATCCATTGTAACATCCCGTGTTTGTCTACATTTCTCCACATTCTGTCGAATTGATTTCCTCATTTTACTCCCCCCCACACACACACATATGTGGGTGTGTAAATACATGTACCTCTCTATCTCTCTCTTATTTTATATATATATATATATATATATATATATATATATATATATATAATGTATGTATGTATGTGAATCCGACGGTATGTAGTATATTAAGAAAAATGAAAAAACACAGGTTTAAATTAAACTCACCACTTAACCCATTTAAACCTGTGTTGTTTTTTTTTCATTTTTCTTAATATACTACATATATATATATGTAGATGTGTGTGTGTAAATATATACATATACTTTAATAAAGAGCGATGTATCTTTCATGAGTCAAGCAGTATAGATAAATGTATATATATATATATACATAATGTGTGCAATGTGCATGATACCTTAAAACCTTGGCATAAAATAACCCTGTAAGTGTTGACACGCCATTAAAATCAATCGTAATCAGATGTGCTAACATGCTTCTCGAAATGCTAGCAACTTTGTGTAGAAATAGATTCACACTGCAAAGAAAAAACAAAAACATAAAAAAAATAAATGAATAAATAAAAGATGGCCGTAAGTGTGTTTTTGCCACCGTAGCATTCCTTTGAATCAATAGATTCTGATCTTGAAAACTTGCCCAGCGCGCCTTCTCCAAATCCTCAACAACCGATTGCGCTCACAAGAGGAGAGCTTGTAGTATCAACAGGTGTGTTTTCTTTGGATTTAGACTAAATCTGATTTGTGTTTCATTCAACTTCATTTAATTCTTTCTGTGTGTTTGTTTTTAGTTTTCTCCTGTTTATTCGTCTCTTTTGAATCGTCAATACCGACTGATATAAGCCACCTTTCGATCTGACACGTTGTCAATAGAGCTTTTCTCTCGGTCCAGTCGGTGTGTTCCGTTCACAAGCCCCAAAAATGACATATGGACACATACACACGATCAGACACAGACAAACATTAACTTTCCACTAGCAAGAATATATGCCCTCCTTAATGTAATGAAATATATTGAATTAGTAAGAGTAACGAAATTAAATAAGAACGCATATGAAAAGATTACCTAATTCAATTATATTTTAATTGGTTTATATATCTGTCAGTTTGGCAGTCGAGGTTTCGAGTCACACACGGAGCAGTCTCCCATATCTATAACCTTGCTGATGAGACCTAATAGGTCGAAATATACATTCAGGGATTGACATTTTCTCGATCTGTTTAGCCTTACATTTGAACATATATGCCCGCCTAAATTCATTAATTATTAACTAATTAATTTTCAAAAATTAGGTATGACTTCAATTAAGCACATATCTTCCAAAAATTGTCGGCTAAAAGCCATATCAAATGAACACTGTTTATTTACGCTCTCTCTCTCTCTCTCTCTCTCTCTCTCTCTCTCTCTCTCTCTCTCTCTCTCTCTCTCTCTCTCTCTCTCTCTCTCTCTCTCTCTCTCATATACACACACACACACATATATATATATATATATATATATATTGTGTATGATGGATGCGCGTGGTATAATGGTTAGAGCCATAGGACATGGACGTCGATCAGAGTTCAAATCCAGGACGAAGCTGTTTGAATTTCACATAGAGCTAATACCTTTGGGAAAGGTATGAATTCAATTCTCCCTCCAGCTATGGTCAACTAGCAGGACAGACTGGGCTATTTAACCTTGGCTAGGTAAACAGTATAGAAGGAAAACTCTGAATTCAAACCTGTTAAACTCCGCTTAAGAAATTGACCTTGTGCCACATCCTACTCGTGCGGACTATTAGAGTTAAATGGAATAATTCAATAAGAAGTTGACTTAAAATTGTAGTGGCAAAGCCATGTTGTTTTTCTTTGTTTTACTCGGGCATTCTTCTCAATACACATCACACATTCTTTACATTGTAAATTTCTAATGATTTGTGCTTGACAGCCACCAATGATTTGATGACAGACCTCTGTTCAAGCCTGGATAATACTGAAAAACAAGTATTTTTGAAAGATTTAAATTAAAGTTTCCTATGAACCAATTCCAAATAATTCAGAATTGATATTTTGGGCAAAATCTTTTTGGAAAAAAAATGTATTTTATCTTGTTTAAAAAATCCCCTTATCTATATATATTAATACTCATGTTCCTTAATTGTAAGACCGTTATCAACACTTTCTGATAAAAAAAATTCTATGATAAATGAAGTTTGTCATTTGTCATAAGCTTGTTATGAAACAAATGTAATATGTTGATAAATGCAAGATTGATCAAAGCTCTAAATAAAGCTTCCGGATATATATATATATATATATATATATATATATATATATATATATATATATATATGGTCATCCACAGACCCGTGTTTCAACCTATCAAGTCTCTTCAGTGTGGCTAGACATTTTGTAAGCTACCTACAGCCGGAATTGAACTCCGGTCGGTTGGGCGTCAGTCCGGCACCTTAACCATTAGGCTATCTTCACTTACAGAATGGGAAGGGGATTTTAACTGTTTTATTACACACATCGCTTGATGTGTGTGTGTGTAATATATATATATATATATATATAATCTCAGTTAAAATCCTCGTTTCAGTCTGTAGGTACGAGTGGTTAAGTCTGACTGATGATATATATATATATCTTATTATAATGGAGATTGTGTGTTTTTCTGTCTGTAACCGAAACTATATTACTACTCAAGTAACAATTCCCTTTGTTATTTACGTCACATTCTCCATGATTTTATTTTCATTTAAACCTCAATTATTAATAAAATTGTTTTTAGATTATTAATACTGTTGACCATATCTACATACTAACAATATGCAATTGTATTTATATATACAACAAAATAGCGGTTTGTAGTGTGAATGGGAAGGCTAATTTGCATATTGATATTAAAAATTTGATTTTAATAAATATGTGCTTAGTATTATTGATTTCTAATTTTTTGGTTTTATCTTAATGAATATGAGCAAAAATCTCTTCAATAAATCTTAAAAGAAATCCCTTAACAAGAAGAAATAACTAATATTATTCTTTACTTCCTATTTTAACTAAACAGTTAAATTAGGAAAATTTAACAATGAAAGACGGGAGTAAGGGAAAATGATGGAATAGTTTCAAAGTTGTTCTATTTTTCAATCATACCCCCTCTTTTTATCTACATTCTTATTCAGTTTCATTAGCCTTTCTAATTTAATATGATATTTTATTATATTAAAACTTAAATACTTGCACCCGGAGGGTGCATATATTTGCTAGTATATATAATTGCTAGTCATCTCCTATAGTACATAGAATATGCTTAATATCCTAAAAAATGTCTATAACCAATACAGAGGGATAACCTCCCCTACCTGATGGTCGTGGATGGCGACCTGTGATAGTTAAGGATGGAACACTCCACTTTGACCCTTGACTTAGGCAAAACGGGCAGTCGAAGAGGTCTCCTCCGATCAATTGACTGGTCACGTCAAGCCCTAGCACCTATATGATTGTCCCATCCCTATTGCTATTATGGCAAACTCTCAAACCTTTTTATCATAAACGTGCTAGAAGGTGGAGGCTGAGAGTTTTTCCTATGTATGACGTTAAACTCTGTCTGATGGTGAAGTTCCAGTTCTGGGGAATGTGGACTACCCGTTTATCACCGTTACTCCTAGATTCACTCTGATCCGGAGTGGTAGTAACTGTTAAAGTCCCATCTATAGGTTGAATTAAAAAAAAATGTGTTAAAAAAATTGAGTTTAACAAAATAAAATTTGAGTACCCATCAAAGAAGTGTAGCGATTGTCTGTCCCTGTTGGGATGGACTTGTTTTCAAAAGGGTTATCTTCCCTTGCCGCCAGGCTTCCGTGACTAGGTGGCACCACTACCTTGGTATTTAAACGCAGCCCGGGAAGCCCTCTGCCCCTCTCTTTCGCTCTCTCTCTCACGCGCGCTCTCTCTCTCTCTCTCGCTCTCCCTCTCTCTCTCTCTCGCTTTCTCTCTCTCTCGCTCTCTCCCTCTCTCTCTCTGTTTGGCATACACAAAAGATGGACTTTACGCGTGGTGTCTCTGTCCATTAAATGGGGAGGGGTTTTAGCCCACTATCATTAAGTGACTCTCATATTCATTAAGAACCTTTTCTTACTTCCCAACGACTTTCATCCTCTCTGTATCTTGTCATATATGCCATCTTTCATTCTGCTGAGGCAATGAATTGTTATATCATACTTCTTTGTTTAGATTTATCTATGTATATATCAGCCTATGTATGAAGGTCTCCTAAGGAACTTCTAAGGAAATAGTTTTGGCCACTAAAGCGAAAACCACACACACTTAATTTTTATAGAAGAATTAAACAAAAACGTCTTCGGCACAAAATGACCCAATCGGTTGACATACCGTAAAACTAAAAAAAAAAAAAAATCAAGTTTGAGTAGTGGGATGAGGGAGGAAGAAATCGATGAAAAACGCACCTGATCAATGATTTGAAAATAGCGCGCGAACAATTTGGCGCCACCGAGGCATCGTTATCGATAGTGAACAACGAGAATGTCGAAACAATAAAGTCGAATACCATCTGTAGAAATCTCAGCTGGGATGGCTCGACAAGAAAAATAAACCTATGGAGTTATTCTATTCACGTCTTCATTGGTGTCCTCACTGTTTCACACACATACATACACACGTTACACCACACACAAGAAACAGCATGCTTACACACACACACATCAAACACAAGAAGCAGGATGCACGCACAAACACGTGTGTGCGTGTGTGTGTATATATATATATATATATATATATATATATATATATATATATATATATATATGCACACACATAACAATCAGCACATACATACACAACACTACCCACAAGAAGCAGCGCAACCCACTCGTATACACGCACACAACACCACACATGCATATACACACATACTCACACCACACAAGAAGCTGCACATATGCTAGCATACACACTCAAGTGCACTCTTGTACCCACCCAAGAGCACACACAAGAACCAGAACATACGTTCGTATTCACAGGCATACATACACATACAACACCACACAAAAAGTGCAGTACACACACACACACACACGAAGCAGCATCCATGCTCTCGTATATGCTGACTGGCAAATAATATAAGATATATAGGTATATGTTTATTTAGAACTGAATGTAAGTATACATTTGCATACGGCTGGATAGATATAAGCAAACAGTTTCCCAGACAAAAGAGAGAAATCGCTGATGTAAGCAAATATATCGACAAATGACAGATAGAAAATTTCTCAAGAGTGCACGCGGCATGAATGCAAGACTTTTTCAGTTATTTCCCATTGTGCTTCAGAAGTTAAGCAGCAATGACCTGTTCACTACACAGATGGGTGACCATTTAATTACAGTAGGCATTGAAAGAAACACTTAAGAAAAAAAATACTTTTCAAGATAAATGCTGTTTCTTTAATTATATGGAATGGTAATACACACACGTTCATAAAGATATATAAAATTTATTTGAAAAATACAAATACCAATGAATTGGTTTTGAAAAAAAAAATACAAATACCGAAGTATTTGCAAATCGTCCGAAATGAAACACAAAAATGTAAATGTTGATTATCTGGTGTTGCTTACCCACCGAGTTCTTATGAGTGTCGTCACCTCAGATGAATGAGCTATTCCATTTTTATTATAAAGAAAGGGGATAAAAAGACATGCTACACAGAAAAGATATAATGGGGAAAGATAGTGAGAGGGGATGGGCGCAGAAATTATAGCGCTAATCAGTTTCAATCGAACATAGTGAAAATATGAAAAGAAGCAAAGAAAGAAAGCGTGTGAGTTAAATAAATATTATCCATTTTACATATTGAAATATTTCGCAATAGCCCTCAACTAAATCTATCAAACGTTGTAATAATTACATTGTTATACTGTGGTATATCCACAGGTTCTGCTAGTAAGAAAATAAATACACTAAAGAGAAAGACAAGAAGGTTCGCGAGTCCGAGAAAGTTCCCGAGGCTGACAAGAAATACCTGAAGGCCGGAGAGCACATCGGCCGAAACGTTGTACATATAACAATGAAGATGAGAACAATAGTCCAAACTTTGCAACCGAAATACAAGAAAATGCACAAATGGAACGTCAAGTGGTGTGAGCTTTTCCATTCAAATGATTGATGTCGATATTTCGGAAATCGTTGGTTTTAGAAAAATCCAAAAATTTGTAAACAATTGCATTTCGGCTGCGGAGTTGAACCATTTAACATGGCAAATTAAGGCTCACAGACTTTTACATCATTCCTTTTATATGAATTTATATCATTAAGCCCTGTTGATGGTTTTGATTAAAACCGAAACGCTTTAGCGTTGGCAATATGTAAGTCAATCTTTGACTTAATTTTGTTTTTTCTAACTATATATTTTATTTACACTATCGGATTTCATATCCGTTTTTCTTATATATATAATATATATATAATTGAGTGGATGTGTACAAACACATACACACACATTCAGAAACACACACACGTGTGTGTGTGTGTGTATATATATATATATATATATATATATATATATATAATGTGTGTGTGTGTTAGGGTTGATGTCGAGGTTGTTTATATAACCAAAAATATAGAAATATAAACAGAAAAATGGCAATGCCTATTTTTTTTAGATAAATTCAAGAAATTTTAAGAAATTTCCTCGTTTTTTATTTTTAAATTTCAAATTTCTATTTATTTTTTATTATTTCAATTTTGCTGTAGGATTTTTTTACCCTTTTAAAAAACATTTCAATATCTCTAGAACATTGCCGAAAAATCCATTATTTTTCCAGAGTTCTTTCGTTTAAGAAATAAAAAAAATCTATATCGAACAGTAAATAAAAAATATGAATAGCTTTAAGATTTTAAAAAGAACACAAATTAATTGACATAGTAGCCGTATTTAACTTAAAGACACTGAGCCATCATCGAACAGCCAGAAGCTAGACTTAGAGATGGGTGTGCTTATATTAATGGAAATATACTAATGAACATACACACACACACACATTATTTATATATATATAGGATTTAATAGATGAATACCCACGAATGTAAATAAATGTATACAGTTTGTATATGTGCGTACGTTCGAGTGTAAAACAAAACATTACGACAACCGCACACACATTTCTTTTATTATATATACTAGCAAATATATGCACCCTCCGGGTGCAAGTATTTAAGTTTTAATGTAATAAAATATTATATCAAATTAGAAAGGCTAATGAAACTAAATAAGAATGCAGATAAAAAGATTTGAAACATAGAACAACTGAAACTTACTCGTCCATCACTTCCGTCTTTCATTGCAAATTTTTTCTCATTTAACTATTTAGTTAAAATAGGAAGTAAAGAATAAAATTACAGTTATTTTTTCTTGTTAATGGATTTCTTTTAAGATTTATTGAAGAGATTTTTACTCAGATTCGTTAAGATAAAACCAAACAATTAGAAATCAATAATACCAAACACATATTTATTAAAATCAAATTTTAATATCAATATGCAAATTAGCCTTCCCGTTCACATTGTAAACCGCTATTTTGTTGTATATAAATACAATTGAATGTTAACAGTATGTTGATATGGTCAACAGTGGCTTCGGCCTCTGGACCATTGATATAATTAACGGCGTCGATCCCAGGGGGCCATCCCCCCAGGCAACACCTGCCCCCTTGATTTAAAGGGGCAGGGATGGGTTTATTGCCCAGTGCCTGAGGCGCCCCCCTTAAGGGGGAATGCCGACGGGATCGATGCAATTTTTCACCTGCCACTCCATGAGCTTCGGTTTGTGGGTGGTCCCACGTTAATAGGGACTTTGTGCCTGACCCGTACAAGTGGGGTACGCGGTAAATACAGTATGTAGATATGGTCAACAATATTAATAATGTAAAACAATTTTATTAATAATTGAGGTTTAAGATAAAATGATAATCAGGGAGAATGTAATGTAAATAACTAAGGTAATTGTCACTTGAGTAGTAATATAGTTTCGGTTACAGATAGAAAAACTCACAATCTCCATTATAATAAGATATATATATATATATATATATATATATATATATATATATATATTGTAGAAAAGTTTTTCTCTATACCGCGGTTTCGGTGTTCAAAGTACACCTTCCTCAGAACTAATGAATTTTAGGTAGCTAATATCACGTATACTTGCCTGTTTAGAATTATTTTTTTTATTTCTCTGTCGCCTAAAAATAAACTTTTTGACCCTAAGACTAAACTTTTTCCTTTGAAATTAATGATTAGTTTACCATATATTCACCCGATAATTTCCGGATAGGAAAAATCTATTGAATAGGAAGGATGAATTCCTGGGGAAACGCAGACACAGATTGCATAACTCATTAATGTATTATGAAGATTAATATAGATATAATATAATACTTGCATTAATTATTACAAAAAACAAAAATTCTATCTTAATAGAATTATCAGAAGACTTGAATTTCAGAAGTACAAACAAGATATAAATGAAATGAATAATAAAAAAGAGAATCAGATTAAAAACAGCTGAGAGATAGAATTACGAAATACTCTTTGCCGGTTGAATATATGGTAAATTATTTTGTGAAAAGAGTGAGTTAAATCCAGATTAAGTCGCAAGATATTAAACACCCTTTCTAGTCCAGCTTTAAGGCACGGTAATTTAAGTCGCAAAATATTCAACACTTACAAATACATTGGTTTTATGTGATGAAAACCAAATTAAACTGGTACTATTCTGACTATACGATATTGAACGCTGAAATCAAACTGGATGTTGAGTCAAAAAAAAATCATCTTTTTGCGGGGTGGGGGCTGGAATCAGTCCGAGAAAGCAACTCTGTGTATTCGATCCCGAACTCGACTGATTCTAATATCGATCTTTTGCAGTTCATTGCAAATAAACAGGCTTCCATTAATCAACAACTGTGGATGGTAATAGTACGATATTGGTATGTAGGTTTTGTTTAAAAAAATATGGAGGAAATTGAGATAGTGGGTTAGAGAACAGGTCCAATATATGACAAGGAAGTACGCAAAACTCTGAGTTACACACGGTATCAGGATACTTCCGATCGGAAACTATAACTTCAACTTCTCACTTTCCCTCTCTCTCTCTTCCTGCCTGCCTCTTTCATTTTGTCTTTCTCAATTTTACTCTCTCACTCTGTCTCTTTTATATATATATATATATATATATATATATATATATATATATATATATATACTTCAGCCTCTTCCATTTTGTCTCTATGATTCTATCTTTTTCTGTATTTTTCTCTTCACCCTCTGTTTCATTCTTGGGCCACTCTTTCATTTCGTCTCTTACAATCTACGTCTCTCTTTAACTCTCTCTCTCTCTCTCTCTCTCTCTCTCTCTCTCTCTCTCTCTCTCTCTCTCTCTCTCTTTAACACCCTCTCACACCTACCACTTCGCCTTATCATGCTGACACAGTCTTATCTTCGTTTGATTAGTAACTCTGACAGTTGAAAAAAAATATTAACGAACGATGTACCGCAAAAAAATTAAAAAGATGAAATAAAAAATTTAGAAATGCTAAAAATAAACGAAAATATTAAAGTCAATCATGAAAAAAAGTACTTAGAATTTTTTTATTCTGTTTTATACAAAACTGATGAAAAGTCGGTCGATTTTTTTTTTTTTTTTTTTTTTTTTTTTTTTAATTTAAATATATTTTCTTTTACTGAAAAATGATATTAAAAAAGGAATCATTTCAGTCTACCTAAGGTGAGAGAAGGGAAATCCGCCGTGCTGGTCGGGAGATTCTCAGTAGATAACCGGAAGCTGGAGGTATTTGCGGTACAGACTCTGTGTCGAGATCCACGGGAAGGCTGTCGATGACTTCCGGTTTTAACTAATTGTGTTTTGTTTTGTTGTTTGTTTTGTTTAGTTTCATTTTTTTTTTTTTTTTTACGCATTTCGCGTACAGGATAACTCCATGCAATTAAAAATCCGTATATATATATATATATATATATATATATATATATATATATATATATATATATATATAATGTATTTGTTTTAGAGATTATTTTACTATTTTTCTCCTTTGTCTATTGTGGTCTTTTGAATTAGACTTGTTGCTTTCTTTTTTTTTTCTTTTTTCTTTTATATTTAGTAGTTTTGTGGTTTTCACTTTTTTGCACATAGATCCCTCATTAATTAACTGTTTGTAATTGATTAGCGATGTAGTCGAATCAATAATATAAGCTATTAAGACAATGGAAAAAGAACAAAAGCAACGATCAATGATTTGTATGGAATCTGAAATTAGAGCAAATTTTTCATAGATTGATATATTGATTCTTGCTTTTCACTTCCAAATGTAAAACCTGCAGTTCAATGAAAACTACTATTAGGTTCACAACTAAAGTTAATTTCTACGATAACTTCTGTAATATTTACACTGATCCTCATGGCATCACAATGGGCTCCCCACTTGGTCTCATCTCTTCCAATGATTACTGACTCGACCTCTTTAAAAAGATTCAACAAAATTCACAATATATGTTCAATATTTTGATTGGTTGATTTTTAACGGCAAGTCAACCTATCCAATGAACCCTCTCTCGTTAACCTACTGTTCAACTGATTTCAATATAAAATTATATATAAAATTGCTTTTAATACGTTTGAGAATAAAAGATTATATTGGAAATCAATAATACCAAGTAAATATTTATTAAACACGGTTTTATTAAAACCAGTATGCAAATTAGTTAAACAATATACTATCTTAACCTTTATTTCTTAATGATATGTAACACATATCTAGGGATTTTAAACATATTAATAATATCGGCTGTTTTGAGGTAGATCTATCTCGGCTAAAGACATTGTTATTAATACGATGTTAATTGAGATTAAATAATGATTTTTTAATAACCATTGAGATTATAACGTAAATAACAAATGGGATTGTGTCTTTGTTGGTGGCGTAGTTTCGGTTACAGACGGACAAACACATAATCTCTATTATAATACAATCATATATATTCTATATATATATTAATATTTTATATTTTGCTTGAAGGCAACTACAATGTGAATATCGCATAAATTCGATAATTATAGAAGATAATAATAATGACAAGTGAATTTCGCAAAGAATCACTCGGTGTGTAGAATATCGTACAGACTGTTTCAACTTTATTAAGTCTCATCAGCGATATATACTAACGACTCCCTTCCGACAGAAATCGAAACCGGGACCTCAGCAGGATAGTTAAACACTATACTGTTTCAGCCACGATACAGCACCGAGAAACTCATGCAAAATTAACCTTGTCATTGATACTGAGGCGTCTACACACCGAGTGATTCTTTGCGAAATTCACTTGTCATTATTATTATCTTTGGTTATCGAATTTATGCGATATTCACATTGTAGTTGCCTTCAAGCAAAATATAAAATATTAATATATATATATACTTTATTCGGCAATGCTTCTAAAAAATAAACGAATATACACAAGGTGTGTAAAAAAAATTGTACTTTTGACTCTTGTATTCTGAAAAAGAAAAAAACGTTTCATTTATTCTTCATATCCGTCTTGGTAAATACACCTTAACACTTGGTAATTTTTGACACACCTTGTATTCTGAAAAAAAAATTAATGAATGGAACGTTATTTTTTTATCAGTATACAAATGTGTCAAAAATTACAAAAGATCTCTATCTATCTATCTATCTATCTTATTTGATAACTTTGCTGTATATATCCTTATTTAATAGTCTGTTTAATTTATCATAGACAATTAAGGCCTTATTAAGTCGACATCATGAACACCATTCTTTATAAATGTTCACATTTTATTCGCAGTTTCAAATTCTGTCTTTGTGTGAAAAATGAAACTTGAAATCAATAAAGCAGAGAGTAGAAAATTTTGAAAGAACAACGAAAGCGAAAAGCTGCAATCCATTGATTTTAATTGATTCTGTCATATTCTTGTAAAACCAGGAATCGGACTCTTGCAGAAGAGTCTCCTGAGACATTACAAGTGATTGAACGTGAAAGCATCCCGGCTCACACGCTTGTATGTGTTCCGCAATCAACCCCTTCACTTTTGTGTGAATTTTGAGCCGTTGGCCTAACATCGGATATGATCCCGAGTTGTCGTCTAAGATTCTTTGTGATGTGCGCCTGCAGGTGGCGCCCCTGTCGGTTTCGGTTGAATCATGTGATACAACACCAAAGAAAGACCCAACACGGCCATCTGCACACCAGTGATCCAGTCTCGTTCCTTTTGTTCTGTCCACCGTCTTGTAGTCACAGGAGTTTACGGAACAAGGTTGAAGACAATTTTTGACTGTAGTTGGGGATTCTAGCTCCTACTTTTAAATTCATTTATCCTCATCCTAGACTGGTTGCCTACCAATGCTAAAGGACTTAACGTTGTTCTTATGGTAAGTTACCACGCACGCATGAACTCTTCCAATTATAAATAGCAGCAGTTTCTGCACTTAAGCGAGAGTTAGTATTTCAGCGGATAGCTGATAAGACAGCCACGCTAGTTTCCTTTTCATTTGTATATACTACTGTTCTTTGTTAATATATTTGTTTAACTTATTTCCTCTCGTCTTTATTCTGACCCTTAACCAGGCCTCAACACTTGTATTAATTTACGAATAGCTGCAAGAAGAAAAGATGGATGTTAAACTTTTGGGGACAGTTCCAAGTGCACCCACTACAATTGGTATCACTTACACCCTCCCGTGGGTGGCGACCCGTGATGCTTAAGGATAGAGCCCAGGTGGATGAGCAGTTCATGACATGCAATACTCCACTTTGGCCCTATCTTGGGCTAGACGCCCCCTCCGACCAATCGGCTGGTCACGTCAAACCCTAGTACCTATATGATTTTCCCAACCCTATTGCCCTTATGGCAAGCCATAACCCCTTTTTATCATATGGGTGCTAGAAGGCAGTGGCTGCGGGTCTACATGTCCTGGGAATGACGTTAAACTCTATCTGATGGTGAGGTTCCAGTTCTGGAGGTTTGGGGAATGTGGAGCACCCCTTCATCACCATTGCTCCCTGGTCCACTCTGACCCGGAGTGATAGTACCTGTTAGGGTCCCATCTACGGGTTAAATAGAAAAATGTATCTATAAAAAAGATTGTATTATCCATTAAGAATTGATTTTTCAAAACTTTATCGGCATTAAATGACCCACTGAGGTTGATATGCCGTAAAACAAAACAAACCAAACCAAACCTTACACCCTCCTATTACATAGTTTCTTCAATTCTCTGGCAAGGTCCAGATAATTCTTTATCTTTTTGTTTTCTTTCATCTTTATCCTGCAATTTTCTGGTATCGCAAAATTACCCAGTTGGCATGTTCTTGTCTTTTTGTTAATCAATACAACGTGTGGTCTTAGGGTTGAGAATGAGGTGATCCATTTTTATCTCTGGGATTAGCGTTATTGCCTTGGAGTGCTCACCTCTCTTTCTATCTTATTACATTATTCTCTGTAGCATGTCATTTTTTCTTCCCTTTCTTTATAACAAAAACGAAATGGTCCACTATTTAGTTGAAGTGACGATATTCATAACAAATAAGAATTCGGATAAGCATCAGAAGATAATCAGGATTTACATTTTTGCATTTCATCTTGGACGATTTGGACGGTCTTATTTTTAACCAGGGGGTGTTGGAAAATGATAATGGTCATACTTTTAAGGAACAGGAGTATTGATATAAGAATGGAGTGCAATGATAATTCTTATATCATTTCACTCCATTCGAGTTTTTCACATCCGCTTTAACCGATGGTTTACTGGAGGCTGAGTGACAGAAAGACTCCTTAGGTCTCCAGGACTCTTCTGGGTATTCTAGCCGATCTTAACAATGCTGCAGTTTGGATTATCTTAATTCTTCCTCTGATTTCCAATTCCCCCAGATTCTTTTCCAAATACTTGGGGAACGTTCCAGGTGCACCAATTACAATTGGCACGACCTTCACCTTCCACAGTTTTCTAAGTTCTCTGGCAAGGTCCAAGTATTCAAGTATTTATCTATCTTTTTGCTTTCTTTCATTATTATTATCATTATAATAGGAATAGGAATATAATAAGGGGATAGGACATTTTTTTTTTTTTAAATGAAATAAAACGTCTTTTATTTAAAAAAAAAAAATACTTACTTAAAAAGCCTCATATTCACTCCACTTTACTGACATATATTTTGTTTTCTGACACTAGGGACCTCCCAAAAGTTTCTAAATTTTTCTGATTTAATTATTCAGATATTTATTTTTAGAGAAAAATTTAAGAATTGTACGAGTAAAATATATTTTGTTCAGATTTCATAAAATTAAGTAAGGGGAGACCTAATAAAATCTTTTCACCTAATATATTTTAGGAAAAATATTTAAACATAAATTCATCTAAAGGTGAATAAGTATCGAAATTTTCATGAAAATTTGACAATTGATTTTTCATAAAATTTTAATATTTTTATGTAGTAATGATACTGGCTATAAATTGATAAACTCACTTAATTCCTGAAATGACTGTAAGCAGTGACGTAGTTTTGGTTACAGACAAATAGACCGAATCTCTATCACTTTTTTTTAATTTTTAAGAAAAAACTTGATAATTTGTATTAGTTAGATTATTCGAACTATTGTCCTCATCTTTATTGTTTCCTGTACAACGTTTCGGCTGATGTGCCCTCCGGCCTTCTTCCGGTATTTCTGTTGTAACTTGGGGAGCCTTTCTGTTGTAACTAGCCTTTCTGTTTGTAACTTGGGGAGCCTTTCTGTTGTAACTTGGGGAGCCTTTCTGTTGTAACTTTGGGGAGCCCTTTCTGTTGTAACTTTGGGGAGCCTTTCTGTTGTAACTTTGGGGAGCCTTTCTGTTGTAACTTTGGGGAGCCTTTCTGTTGTAACTTTGGGGAGCCTTTCTGTAACTTTGGGGAGCCTTTCTGTCGTAACTTTGGGGAGCCTTTCTGTCGTAACTTTGGGGAGCCTTTCTGTCGTAACTTTGGGGAGCCTTTCTGTCGTAACTTTGGGGAGCCTTTCTGTCGTAACTTTGGGGAGCCTTTCTGTCGTAACCTTTGGGGAGCCTTTCTGTCGTAACTTTGGGGAGCCTTTCTGTCGTAACTTTGGGAGCCTTTCTGTCGTAACTTTGGGGAGCCTTTCTGTCGTAACTTTGGGAGCCTTTCTGTCGTAACTTTGGGGAGCCTTTCTGTCGTAACTTTGGGGAGCCTTTCTGTCGTAACTTTGGGGAGCCTTTCTGTCGTAACTTTGGGGAGCCTTTCTGTCGTAACTTTGGGGAGCCTTTCTGTCGTAACTTTGGGGAGCCTTTCTGTCGTAACTTTGGGGAGCCTTTCTGTCGTAACTTTGGGAGCCTTTCTGTCGTAAACTTTGGAGCCTTTCTGTCGTAACTTTGGGGAGCCTTTCTGTCGTAACTTTGGGGAGCCTTTCTGTAACTTTGGGGAGCCTTTCTGTCGTAACTTTGGGAGCCTTTCTGTCGTAACTTTGGGGAGCCTTTCTGTCGTAACTTTTGGGGAGCCTTTCTGTCGTAACTTTGGGGAGCCTTTCTGTCGTAACTTTGGGGAGCCTTTCTGTCGTAACTTTCTGTCGTAACTTTGGGGAGCCTTTCTGTCGTAACTTGGGGAGCCTTTCTGTCGTAACTTTGGGGAGCCTTTCTGTCGTAACTTTGGGGAGCCTTTCCTTTCTGTCGTAACTTTGGGGAGCCTTTCTGTCGTAACTTTGGGGAGCCTTTCTGTCGTAACTTTGGGGAGCCTTTCTGTCGTAACTTTGGGGAGCCTTTCTGTCGTAACTTTGGGGAGCCTTTCTGTCGTAACTTTGGGATTTCTGTCGTAACTTTGGGGAGCCTTTCTGTCGTAACTTTGGGGAGCCTAACTTGGAACTTTGGGAGCCTTTCTGTCGTAACTTTGGGGAGCCTTTCTGTCGTAACTAGCCTTTCTTTATTATTATTATTAGTAGTAGTAGTAGTAGTATCATGTGAATGCGATATCTTTTAGGCATAATTGAAAGTTTGTTTCTTTTCTATCTAAATATTGTATCACGTCATCGCTAGGCAAATGTCATTATTTCTTTTCAGAATTTTCCAAATACCGGTTGAAATCTTTAGCCGTAAATGGATGTAAATCAAACATTTCTATGCATTATTATATTGATTCTTCTTTCTGGCGAAATTTTCCGACACAACTTTGTCAACAACAGGCTTAAATGCCAAAAGGAAAAACATTGAAACCTACTCTCTCTCACTTATAAGTTCTGTACATTCGAAAATTTTAAAATGGAATCCTGTTAAATGCTTTTTGAGCATATCACTTTCTTTTTATGTGCTTTATCTAACAGAATATTCTCTCCGTAATATCATA
>CM042140.1:8084575-8139575 GCA_023376005.1 Doryteuthis pealeii
CCTTCAATTTTTCTGAAATTTTGTCCTGGTGTCGACTATTTCAAAGTAAGACAATCTCCAAAATTTGAGCTTCCAATTAAAAAAAAATGACATTTATATAGATTTTAAACTCGAAAAATTTGGAAGGGACGCGAAAAATGACGACCCTTTTTAATCAATTTTTGTCCGTAAAATGAGTTCTAGAATTTTCCTACTCCTAAAAATTGGATGATTTGATATGGAATTGCCATATTGAACTATTTGGCAATAGCTCTTGAATAAACATATAAAACGTTGTAATAATTAAATTATCATATTGTGGTATACCCACAGCTCCTGCTAGTAAAATATATTCACACTGTTTTTTTCTTTCTCTATTCTTTTCAGTATAGTATATATGCTTCGTGCTGTAAAGTACACGCACATCCCGTTTTCTCTCCTTTATGTACATTAGGGTAGGTCGATTTTTCACTTTTTTAAATATCAAATTGTCCATCTATGCGAAAGTTTTGTTAGTATACTGAATACTGATACCAAAAATTGGATCTTTTACTTGCACCATTGTTTGAGGAAATAGCATTAAAAATCATCTACTAAAATGCACTAAAAATCATCGTTTTCACAAAATTTAGACGAGAAATTGGTTAGACAATTTACTGTTTTTAATATCTAAATCAGAAAATGTTATTTTATTTCATTAAAATGAAACGAATAAAATATTATGAACTGAATTTAAATTGAAAATATGTCCAACTCCATCACCACCGACACCTGATATGCTACTCTTTACCTCCTTAATTAATCTGTAACAGACGATCTTTGATGCTATTTCCTCAAACAATGGTGCAAGTAAAAGATCTAATTTTTGGTATCAGTATTCAGTATACTAACGCACAACTTTCGCATAAATGGACAACTCGATATTTTTTTAAAGTGAAAAATCGACCTACTCTAATGCACATCCTCACACACATACAGTGGTACGTTCACATTTTTAAGATGGATCTCGATAATCTACCAATGTATCAATACTCGTGTTCCTTAATTGTACGACCGTTATCTTGCGACACCCTCTGGTTAAAAGTAGTTGAGACTGTCCAAATGTTTAGTCCTGTGAAGTATACGCACACCCCCGTTCTCTTTCCTTTACCTACCTCCTCACTCACAGTATTACATTTAATTACGACTACCACAACTCACGAGTTTTCCGAGGTATAAGCTGCCACCCGGTCGATTTTTACGGTGTTGAAAAGCTAAAACTCACATTCTGGGTTTGTTCGGCTGTTTCAATTTTAC
Organism: Doryteuthis pealeii; assembly: GCA_023376005.1. NCBI lineage: Eukaryota > Metazoa > Mollusca > Cephalopoda > Myopsida > Loliginidae > Doryteuthis > Doryteuthis pealeii. The sequence goes on from CM042140.1 coordinate 8,085,851, forward strand.
GGCATGTCAAATATTGTTGGATCATTTAAAGCTGAAGACTTTGTTTTATTCATTCTTGATGGGTGCTCAATTTTTTTTTAAATTAAAATTTTTTATACATATTTTACAGAAGCAGGGTAGGTTGGCTAGTTGAATTTTATGGCATGTCAATCCTTGTTGGGTTGTTTTATGCCCAAGACATTTTGTTTGATTCATTCTTGATGGGTATTGAAAATTCTTTTTTTTAACTCAATTTTTTTTAAACTCATTTTTTTTTTATTTAACCCATAGATGGGATCCTAACAGGTACTACCTTTCTGGGTCAGTGAACATGTGAGTAATGGCGATGAAGTGGTACTCCACAGAGCACCAGAATTGGAAATATAAACCATCGGATAGTTTAACGTTATGCCCAGGACAGTGCCTACTAGCACATATATGATAAATCGGGTTGGCACTTGTCATAAGGACAATAGTGTTGGGACAATCATATAGTTGCTAGGATTTGATTAGACCAGTCGACTGATCGGAGAGAGGTTCTCTGACCGTCCGTTTAGTTTAAGTAAGGCTCATAATGGACTGTTGACAGCTCAGCCACTAGGGTTCCGTTCTTAAACATCACCGGTTGATATTAATAATATAGTTCGCTATTTATCTGAATTTTTATTTATTTTTTTTTATTTTGATGAGGCTCGATTTTGTCTCCGGCCTTCAAGTGGACACATGGCTCAACAGTTATAAAGGTTAATACAGTTATACACAACAATCTTCTGTAGGTTTTAGGTTCAGTCCTGACCATAGGTGATATTAACATAGATTTTAATGTAGCTTAACTCTTGTGCCCAGTCGTGGTTAGGAGAATGAGAACAGTCTACTCGGGTGGATTCAATAAAGGGTGCTGTTCTTGTAGTTGGCTGAAAGAAAAAAGAAACAGAAAAAGAAAAAGAAAGGGAGAACACAATGAATGCAAAAACACGACTGAAATGTATTTAAAAAAAAAGAATAACACAACAGTCCAAATACTCGACTGAAAAGGAAAGAAAGAGAATAGAGCAGATGCAAGTAAGCTGCTGAAAAGAAAGAATGAATGAAAGAAAGACTGTGACAACTGTGAGAAAACAGCTAAATAAAAAAGAGAGAGAGAGAGAAATATTGTCATGTGCAACAAAAAAAAACCTGTCTTGTGTTCTAAAAGGCGGTCGAGTAAATAAATAAAATGGCGATGGAATAATTCGCGGGAGTGTTTCAAGATTTTTAATCCGATTACGGATTAAATCCTCCTCGAAAAGTTTTGCAAATGATAGAAAGACCTGAAGATGCCGAGAATAATGGTACAAAGAATGGATTGTTTTTAAAACATTGTCAGTGAACATCATCATTTTGAGATGAGGAGAAAGCAAAGTTTACCATTTTCAGCAGCAGCAGCAGCATCGGCAATATCTGAAACAGTGAAATTGAAATGGCATCAAAGTTTCCATTTCGCAAGTGATATTTCGTCTCACGGTGTCTTCCTGTTTTGAAAAAAAAAAAACCCTGGCTTATGGTTAGGAGGTGAGCGATCCAGAAAAAAAAAGAAAGAGGAATAATGAAAAAGAAAGAAAAGATGGGATAAGAGGAATAATGAGATGATGGAAGAGAAGAGAAAGAAAGAACAGAGCTGTCCAAATACTCAGCTGAAAAAGAAAGAAGGGTTTTGGGTTAAGGAAAAAACAAATAAAAAGGATATAACGTATAAGAACCCAACCCGTCCCCAATAAAAAAAAGAAGGAAAAAATAATATATATATATATGTTTCATATAGTGTGGCGACATTCTTAAGATAATTATACATATTTATATATAGATAAAGATTTGTTTAGCCTTACACTTGAACTTATATGACCGCCTAAATTCATTAATTATTAACTATATGACTTCAATTAAGCACATATGTCGGCTAAAAGCCATATGTGTTTATTTACGTACTCTCATATGTATCTTACTGTCTGTGACCGAAACTATATTACTACTCAAGTCACAATTCCCTTAGTTATTGACATCACATTCTCAATGATTTTATTTTTATTTAAACCTCAATTATTAATAAAATTGTTTTACATTATTAATGCTGTTAACTATGTCTACATACTGACAACATGCAATTATATTTATATATACAACAAAATAGCGGTTTACAGTGTGACAGGGAAGGCTAATTTGCATATTAAAAATCTGATTTTAATAAATATGTGCTTGGTATTATTGATTTCTAAATGTTTGGTTTTATTTCAATGAATATAAGCAAAAATCTCTTCAATGAATCTTAAATGAAATCCATTAAGAAAAAAAATAACTGTCATTTTATTCTTTACTTCCTATTTTAACTAAATACTTAAATTAGAAAAATAACAATGAAAGACGAGAGTGATGGAAGGGTAAGTTTCAGTTGTTCTATCTTTCGATTATACTCCCTCTGTTTCAAATCTTTTTATCTGCATTCTTATTCAGTTTCATTAGCCTTTCTAATTTAATACGATATTTTATTACATTAAAACTTAAATACTTGCACCCAGAGGGTGCATATATTTGCTAGTATATATAGTGTGTGTGTGTCATCCACAAAAACCGTGTTTCGGCGTATCTCGTCTCTTCAGTGTGGCTAGAAATTAGCAAGCCACCCCAACCGGCATGGAAACCCGATCGATTTATCGTCAGTCAGGCTTCTTAACCACTTGGCTATCAGCAGCAACTACAGTCTGGAGCGAGGATTTTAACTGATAAATACATACATATGTATTTATTTTTGGAGGATATGTGCTTAACTGAAGTCATACCTAATTTTTGAAAATTAATTAGTTAATAATTAATGAATTTAGGTGGGCATATATGTTCAAATGTAAGGCTAAACAAATCGAGAAAAGTCAATCCCTGAATGTACATTTCGAAATGTTTCGATTTGTTTAGCCTTACACTTGAACATATATGCCCGCCTAAATTCATTAATTATTAACTAATTAATTTTCAAAAATTAGGTATGATTTCAATTAAGCACATATCCTCCAAAAATTGTCGGCTAAAAGCCATATCAAATAAACACAGTGTTTATTTACGTACTCTCGTATGTATTTATGTAAAGGCCGCCAGAGTGATTCATCCGTTTTATAGCATACCAATGAATTTAACTTATATTTTTTTTCTTTTCCTTTCCATCTCGCAAATTATATTTGGTCTCATGATGTCTTCATGGTTAAAGAATGTGACTTATTGTTCTGAGGAATACGACACAGAAAAGAAAGAAAAGGGGAAGGAATAAGAATAATAATGATGGAATCGGAGAAAACGAAGATAAGAGATTGTTGATTGTTTGTTTGAATTTTACGGCATGTCAACCCTTGTTGGGTTATTTTATGCCGAAGATGTTTTGGTTTATTAATTCTTGATGGGTACTCAATTTTTTTAAACTTCATTTTTTAAACTCTTTTTAAACTCATTTATTTTCTATTCAACCTATAGATGGTTCCCTTACAGATACTACCATTCCGTGCCAGAGTGGACTTGGGAGTAATGTCAATGAAAGAGTTTTCACACTACCCAGAGCTCCAGAATTGGACTCTCACACTCATATAGATGAACGTCATACCCAGGGCACCAAGACCATCAGCCACCGCCTCCTAACACGTATATGATAAAAAGAGTTGGGGTCTGCCATAAGAGCAATAGGGTTGGGACAATCATATAGGTGCTAGGGCTAGACGTGACCAGCCGATTGGTCGGAAGAGGCCTTTTCAACCACCACTCTAGCCTAAGTAAAGACTAAAGTGGAGTGTTGCATGCTCACCCACCAGGATTCCGCCCTTAAGCATCACGGGTAACCACCCACGACCAACAGGTGGCCCCATTCGGGGAATTTTACTCTTCCGCAGAGGTGCTGTCGGTAGTCTACAGTATTATGTCTCATCAGCAAGGTCGAAATGTACATTCAGGGATTGACATTTTCTCGATCTGTCTAGCCTTACATTTGAACATATATTCCCGCCTAAATTCATTAATTATTAACTAATTAATTTTCAAAAATTAGGTATGACTTCAATTAAGCTTATATCCTCCAAAATTGTCGGCTAAAAGTCATATCAAATAAACAGTGTTTATTTACGTACTCTCATATATATATATATATATATATATATATATATATATATATATATCATATTTTTTTCATTTTATTCTTTAATCTTTAAGTTGCACATGACTTTCACGATCAAAGTCATGCTGGAATTCAAACGATTACCATGATCGATTTCGGATGAGTTACGTCACACAATTTTGAAAGAAAATTAACGGCTAAAAAACGCCAAATCCGTTCACTTCATTTATTTTTTTTGCTCTCATATACAGCATTTCATTTTTCCCTAGATAGTCTCATATCATACCTTGAAAAAGGGTGAATGTTCACCGGAAATATCGAAATTGATCAAACCAGGAACAGAACAACAATTGAATATTAAAATTCTGATTTTTGTTCTGTTTTTCTTGTTTTTGTTCTTTTTTCCAATGCTTCAAAAGATTAAAAAAAAAAGAAAAAAAGTTCACTAGAACAAAGTTCATACATACATACATACATACATACATACATACATATACTGATAATGACTGACATCCCGTTAAGTCAACATCTTAAAATTCTTTCGAAGCATCAAGGATTCCATTATTTACAAATAACACCCCCCTAAGAAAAAAAGATTTTATAAATTATTTACAATTGAAAACGTTACATTAAGCTGAAGAATTTAAAATATTCTATTCCCTATGATAAGTTATGATGATGCATAATAAATTTGCTCTTAAGAAATGGCTTTTAAAATGCCTCAAACACACAAAAAAAATACTAACAATTTTTATTGAATTAAATTACTTTCTCTATATTTCCAAAAAAATGGTAGATCGTCAAAAAGTCTATATAAAAAGGATCCCTTGAAAAAATACTCAAGTAAAATCAATATATCTTGCAAATTATATTTGCCTAACCCCTCCGCCACGGACAGAACTTGACACAAGTAATGGGTCTGCAAGACTAGCCTGCTAACCATTACACAACGACCCAAAGCTCATTTATTACCCAACCCATTTGCCACGGTTAGGATGTGACACAAGTTCGTAAGTGTGAGTTCGATCTTGCGAGGGTCGAACTCGCTGTCTTAGTGTCTTGGGTATGATGTTAAACTCCCTGATGGTGAAGTTCCAATTCTAGAGAATATAGAGTACCCCTTCATCACCATTGCTCCAGGTTCACTCTGATTCAGAGTTATAATACCTGTTAGGGTTCCATCTATGCAAAAATGTGTTTAAAAAGATTGAGTTTTAAAAAATTGAGTACCCATGAGGAATAAATTTTAAAAAAGGTGTTCGGCAGAAAATGACCCAATGGGTTGACAGTTGGGATATATATATATATGAAGTGAATCCGACAGTATGAATAGAACATTTTTAGAAAAAAAACAAATGATGTTATTAGTTTGCTGACAGATCTGTTTCGACATCTTATTATAATGGAGATTGTGGGTTTGTCTGTCTGTAACCGAAACTATATTACTATACAAGTCACAATTCCCTTTGTTATTTACATCACATTCTCCATGATTTTATTTCTATTTAAACCTTAATTATTTATAAAATTGTTTTTCATCATTAAGACTGTTGACCATATCTACATACTAACAACGTGCAATTGTATTTATATATACAACAAAATAGCGGTTTACAGTGTGAATGGGAAGGCTAATTTGCATATTGATATTAAAAATTTGATTTTAATAAATATATGCTTAGTATTATTGATTTCTAATTGTTTGGTTTTATCTTAATGAATATGAGCAAAAATTTCGGGGATAAATCTTAAAAGAAATCCATTAACAAGAAGAAATAACTACAATTTTATTCTTTATTTCCTATTCTAACTAAATAGTTAAATTAGGAAAATTTACCAATGAAAGAAGGGAGTAATGGAAAATGATGGAAGAGTTAGTTTCAAAGTTGTTCTATTTTTCAATCATACCCCCTCTGTTACTAATCTTTTTATCTGCATTCTTATTCAGTTTCATTTGCCTTTCTAATTTAATGATATATTATATTAAAACTTAAATACTTGAACCCGGAGGGTGCATATATTTGCTAGTTTTAATAAAGCGGTCTTCTTCAAAAGCAACTATATTTATGAAGTAAAGACGGAATAAATAAACCGTTAATCATGAGTGGTACAAACAAATGCTCTCGTTCAGGGCTGGAATTTCTTTTATAAATTTAAAATGCGTCTTCTGTGTTAAAAATAAAATAAATTTTATTTTTAAAAATCAGAAGCATTATTATCCATAAGAAAAACTCAAGAGTTTGAAGTATGTATGTATGTATATGTATATATAATATTATATATATATATATATATATATATATATATATATATATATATGCCATAAACCCCAAAAAAGAACAACAACAGGCTAATTGCTCACTGGTGCAGAGATGTAACCCTACATGACGAAATACACTTGACTGACAAACGTAATGGTTATAACCTGAGTCTTTTGTTTCGTTTGTTGGATTTTAATGAAATTAGTAGACAATGAATTAACAAAAAAAGGAAGTTCAGTGTTTAATAAGTTTTCAGCTGTGAAAATCAGTGACATGTTTATTTAATGTGTCCAGTTTGTTCGAGAGAACATCTGTCGTGAACTGTTTTCTCAGCAAGAGCGCGCCAACTTTTCGGGTTGATACATTGGCTCCATGTTGTTTTTTTATTTGTATACTCAACTACGCGAAAGATATCGCTTTTCACTGCTGAAGGGGATGATCGCGAAGGAGAACGAGAGTTAAATAATCCGGACATTGTCAGGCCTCACTCACGCGATGTTATTATTGTGCCTCGAGCCTTCCGTACTCAAGAACCGACGCCATCGTTGACAGGTGGCTAAAAAAGCAGAAAAAGCCTTTTGAAATCTTTCAACATTAATGGATATTTTTTACCAGGTTGTACACACCTTGTTGTATTATGGCTGGCATTCATTGGGCGCCAATTTGTATGCCGGGTTTTGTTGGATTGAGAGGGATTCAACAAAAAACAAAATCTGGAGATAATAATTGCAATCCACAATAGAGAAAGAAAATATTGTCTTCCAGTGACCTAACCCACACTTGATCATTTATCTTTTACACACCTTGATTTCAAGACCCCACCCACCCTATCCCCCTCTACCTGATGTAATGGATAACGAGACAAACAAAACAGACCATTACTAGTAAGTTCGACTTTCACTGATTGTCAAAACAATCTAGCTAAATAAATACTAGAAGCGGCTACCCGACGTCGCCCGTGTAGAGGGGATATCTTTAAAAAGTTGGACTTGCAGATCCATTATTACTGAATCGAAAGTTGAATCTTCGCTGGATGCCCCATAAAAATACTCATATAAAAAAAGACCTTGTGTTAATCCAGCTTGATGATAGTGAATGTGTGTTATATATATATATATTGTAGTTAATTGTTTTATTTTTGTAGTTTCATCCGAACATTAATTTACAGTTAAACTTTAAGCGTATTGTCTTTGAAATTTGAGCAAAACTCATTTAAATTTTTATTATATAATTGAAGGGTCGACGTACGACAAGAGGAGTTAATTATTTTAATTCAAATGAAGGTAAATAATTGATATTTTTTAAAATTAATTTACACTAATCTTTAAGAATATTGTCTTTGAAATTTCAGTAATACTAATTACTTGTCAAGATTATTTTCTATAATTATCGAATTTTATACGATACATGCATTATAATTGCCTTCAAGCAAAAATATAAATAATGATTTATTCAACAATGCTTCTATAAACAAACAAATCCAAAAATCTTAATACTAATTTTTGTGAAATTAGAGTAATATTTTAAAGAATCTAAATGTAGATAATTTGAAATAAGTACACGTGGTAGCAATAGATAACGTTTCGCTATAGCTTGTTCTCACCCCCCCCCTTCCAAAAGTCACCAAATAATCAGACTTAGGAATCTTGACAACATAAGGACAACATACATACATACCAACTACCCTTTATATATTTAGAGATGGTTGGTTGGTTGGTTTTACGGCATGTCAACCTTTGGGTTATTTAATGCCGAAGTGAGTCAGTTTTTTTTTTTTTTTTTTTTTTTTTTTTTGTCTGAATTTTTGTAATGAGGCTTGATAATTTGTATTTCGATTTTTCGGACTATTGTCCGCATCTTTATTGTTATATACACAACGTTTGGCCAATATGCCGTCCGGCCTCATTCAGGTGTTCAGTTAGACACATGGCGCAGCGGATATAGCGGTTGAGTTCATACAATTCAAAGTGACGATCATCTGTAGGTTGAAGGTTCCATCCTAACCAACACCCCCGCCACGCGTGATGTAAAGAGTAATTATTTGGTTTTAGTTATTTACCAAGCTTGGCTTAGATGTGGTACAAGGCCAGAAGTATAGGGCACCGAATGAGAATTGAACTCACTGACAATGGTCTGCAAATCTAGCTTGCTAATCATTACACCACGTGAGTTGGGTTTTAAGTGCGTATCCGACCATCGCTAATCTGATATGACAATCTTTCAGTGGAGTAAATTGTCTTCAGAGTTTTTTTTTCTCTCTACACTGGTTGCCTATGCAAAGCTAAAGAACCCAATACTGTATACTATACTATTTATCCTTAATTAGGGTTGGCGAAGAATATATGGACTCTGGCCTTAGCATTAACATTAGCGCGAAGTAATACGCAAAGTCTCGTCCAGAATTCGAACTCAGATCGCTGATTCCATTTCCGATGAGGTTACGCTAATATGGTTTAATTAATTGAAACGTTTGTAAAAAAAAAAAATATACATCTTCGAGTAACTATTATCAATCTATATGTTGGCTTTTCAAATGGCGCTAATACCCTTGGGAAAGGTATGAATCCAATTCTCCCTCCAGCTATGGGTAAATAGCAGACTGGGCTCTTTAACCATGGCTAAGTAACCAGTTCAGGAGAAGGAAAACGCTGAATTTAAACCTGTTAAACTCCGCTTAAAAAAGGACCTTGTGTCGCATCTGCTCGTGCGTAGGGGTTGGAAAATATATATATATATATATATAAAATACTCGTGTTCCTAAAAAAATGACCATTATCATTTTTCAACACCCTATGGTTAAGATTGAAACTGTCCAAATCGTCCAAGATAAAATGCAAAAATATAAGTCCTGATTATCTGTTGTTGCTTATCCGCCAAATTCTTATTTCTTATTAGTGATGTTACCTAAGCTAAAAAATGGACCATTATTCAGAAAAAAGGAAGAAAAAGTACATGCTACACAAAAAGCGATAACTCTAATCTGTTTCAATTGAACATAATGAAAAGAAGAAAAGAAAAATGAGTGAGACTTAAATCAAGAATATCATACTTTTTACGCATTGAACTATTTCGCAATAGCTCTTGAGTATACATATCAAACCTTGTAATAAATGAATCATCATGGCCTCGTCAGTATCAGCCGGAGATCGAGGGAGTCTATACCCTTCTCGTCTAGCACTAGACTAGGAAGATTTTTTTTGCTGGGGTGGAGCGCCACACATACCGTCATCTCTCTGCTTTACCGTGCAGATCCGATTACTCAATCTGTGCTACTCAATCACCGAGTTGTTTGGGGCCGGTATTGCACTTGGAACTTTGCGATTTTTCGGCGGATACTTTACTGATGGAGCTAAACTGGTCCCTTATCATAATGTGGTATATCTACAGGTCCTGCTAGTAAAAAATTGTTGTACGCTTATTGTGTAAGTAACTCTCTTGTTGTCTGAAGTCTTTAGCAGATGTAACGCTTTAGAAGTGGACAAAAATATTGATGAAATTGTATCCTGTTTAGTGTGGGGTCTGCGCCGCTCTGGAGGGTCAACTCCAGCCGTGGTCCTGGTAAAATATAATCCGCTTTGGAATTCTCAAGTTTAGTCGACATGTTTGGCATTGACTGTGCATGTCATCTCCGCCACCTCCCCTCCGATTTGGTTTCAACTAACCCAAACAGCTGAAAAAACAAAACATTTTTCTTTTTCTTTCTTCACATTCATTTCAGTCTCTCTTTCTTACTTTTCTTTTCTTTTCTTCTTCTTTTCTTTTCTCTCTCTCTTTTCTTTTCTTCTCTCTTTTTTTTTCTTTTCTCTCTCTCTTCTTCTTCTTTTCTTTTTCTTTTCTTTCTTCTCTTCTCTTCTTCTTTTCTTTTCTTCTTTTTCTTCTTTTCTTTTTCTTTTCTTCTCTCTCTTTCTTTCTTTTCTCTTCTTTTCTTCTTTCTTCTCTTTTCTCTCTTTTTTCTTTTCTTTTTTCTTTCTCTCTCTTTTTCTTCTTGTTTCTTTCTTTTCTTTTTTCTTCTTCTCTTTTCTTTCTTTTTTCCTTCTTACTTTTCTTTTCTTTTCTGTTTTTTCTTCACTGTATTCTGTTTACTTTTCCTTTCTTTTTCTCTTGCCTCTTCTTTCACCTTTTTTCACCTTTTTTTCTTTCTTCTTCACTATATTTTCTTTTTCTTTTCCCTTGTTCTCCTTTTTTTAACACTTTTTATGACTTTCTTTTCTTTTGTTCTTCCTTGTATTCTGTTCATATTTTCTTTTCCTTTGCTCTCTAATTTCACGGCCCTGTCGGTGGGGCGTTAGAATGCACCGACTGCACCTCTGCAGAGGGGTAAGACTTGTTGGTCGTTGGTTGCGACCTGCGATTCTAAATGATAGAACCCAGGTGCTTGAGCAGTCCATGACTTGCAATGCTCCACTTTGGCCCTTTCTTGGGCTAGACGAGCGGTCAGAGAGGCCCCCTCCGATCAATCGGCTGGTCACGTCAAGCCCTAGCACTTTTTATTATATGGGTGCTAGACGGCGGTGGCTGAGGGTCTACATATCCTGGGAATGATGTTAAACTCTGTCTGATGGTGAAGTTCTGGAGGTTTGGGAAATGTGGAGCACCCCTTCATCACCATTACTCTCTTGTCCACTGTGATCTGGAGTGATAGTACCTGTTAGGTTCCCATCTATGGGTTAAATAGAAAAATGTATTTATAAAAAATTGAGTATCTTAAATAACCCACTGAGGTTGATATGCCACAGACCAAACCAAACCACTTGCTTTCTTTTTTTTTAAAACACTTTTCTGACTTTTTTCTTTTTCATTGTATGTTGTTCATATTTTATTTTGCTTTCTACTTTCACGCTTTATTTCAACCTTTGTGGGTTATCTAATGCCAAAGCCGTCCTTGTAGAAAAAAGTAGCGGTACTATTTAACCCATAAATTAAAGACGGTGGAGTGGCCTACTGTTAGTATCAGTTAGACTGCAGGGCAGGTTATCTTCTTTTCACCAGTGCTAGACCAGAAGTATTGTTTTACATCTGAGATGGAGCGCCGCACCTACCATCAGCTCCCCACTTTACTATACAGGTTAATGCTACGTTAATCATGCGCTGAGTTGGCGAGGGTCGGTATCGAACCCAGAACCTTGTGGTTTCCTAGACGGAACCTGCCATCAGCCCCAACCCACTTTATATTTTTATTCATGTGCTGAGTTGACGATGGCCGGTATCGAACCTGTAACCTTGTTTTCCTCGGCTGATGCTCTACCGACTGAGCTAAACCGATTCTATCGATCCACAGCTTGGGAGATGAATAAGAGGCTTCATACCTTTTCCAAGAGTATTAGTCTAAAGGAGCCCGTTTAGCTCAGCTGGTAGAGCACCCGCCTAGGAATCACAAAGTTCATAGTTCGATACTTGCCCCTCCCCCAACTAAGCACATGTGTAGCACAGATTCTGTAATCTGGGCTGTGCGGTAAAATGGTGAGCCAACAGTAGATATGGCTCACCACCCCAGCAAAAACAATCTTTCAGTAGGGAGCTAATGGTAGGTGCAGCGCAACATTTCCGACGCAAAACAATCTTTCTATTCTAACACTATTGAACATGGGATAGCGCTAGCGAAAAGGGAAAAGACTCCCTCGCTGTCTGGTGATAACGATAATAAGCCACTCCGCCAACAACACCAACTTGTCTAAAAGGGGACATAATGGCGCTAATGGCTGATAGGGAAAGGGTCTCCTGAGAGCAATGAATGATAGGGAAATGTTGTGAGCTTTTCAGATATCCGTGCTACCAGCGGGACATGATGAAAATGCTCAATTACCAGACTAATGTATCTATTTATTATCATACTACAAATATCTAACAAATATACTTTTTTCTATCAATCACCATGCATATATATCTGTCAATTATCATGTTTCAACATCTATCAATCAACATACTTATATATCTAATCCCGCCCTGTCGGCTGGGGCGTTAGAATGCACCGACTGCACCTCTGCAGAGGGGTAAGACTCCCCCCAATGGGGCCACCTGTTGGCCGTGGGTGGCGACCCGTGATGCTTAAGGATAGAGCCCAGGTGGATGAGCAGTTCATGACATGCAATACTCCACTTTGGCCCTATCTTGGGCTAGACGGGCGGTCGGAGAGGCCCCCTCCGATCATTCGGCTGGTCACGTCAAGCCCTAGCACCTATGATTTTTCCAACCCTATTGCCCTTATGGCAAGCCCCAACCCCTTTTTATCATATGGGTGCTAGAAGGCTGTGGCTGAGGGTCTACATGTCCTGGGAATGACGTTAAACTCTATCTGATGGTGAGGTTCCAGTTTTGGAGGTTTGGAGAATGTGGAGCACCCCTTCATCACCATTGCTCCCTGGTCCACTCTTACCCGGAGTGGTAGTACCTGTTAGGGTCCCATCTATGGGTTAAATAGAAAAATGTATTTATGAAAAAAATTGTATTATCCATTAAGAATTGATTTATTTCAAAACTTTATCGGCATTAAATGACCCACTGAGGTTGATATGCCGTAAAACAAAACAAACCAAAAAATTATATATCTAATCGCGCTTACTAGGGTGTTGCAGTCGAGCCCGTTAACCACTACGCCATAAAGACTCCCCGCCTGTCACCAACAAGCCAGAATGAGAATTATAAGTTGCGTTTAAATCCTGTTGACGGATGTTTGGGGCAAGAGAACAAGAAAGAAACAATGTCATTCGCACTCAGATTATAAACACAGAAAAAAATTACTGCTAATGTCGTATAAAATCTAAACTAGTGAATACAAAGAAAGATGAGCCAGCTAAAAATAAATTGCAAACTGACTTTTTTTTTTCAGGATGGGGGGGGGGCGACTTTTATTCATGACTATAGATTTCTTCAAAATGTCTGGTCTGTGTAGACAGTTTTCCGGTGTTTATTTAACGGGTTGGTTCATTGCCATCTTTCTATGTCTACCAATTACCCTACTTATATATCTATCAATTATCATATATATATATATATATATATATATATATATATATATATATAATCTCAATTAACTTCTCTGTTATAGATTATCAGTCATATGGAAATCAGATCTGACTGACAATTTAAAGCGACAATTATTCCAAGGCGTAGAAATCCCAAGGTTCCTGTTTCGATACCTGTCCCGCCAACTCAGCGCATGTGTAGCACATTTTCTGTAATCTGGTCTGTACGGTGAAGTAGAGAGCTGACAGATCTCGCAGTGGGGAGCTAATGGTAGGTACTACTGTATGGCTGCACTACTTGGACCTTAACGAAGCGCCTAGAAAATTAGTTAGATGGGAGCTGCACAAGAATGCTGCGTGTGATCTTTTAAGAAAATAGTGGAAAGAAGACCCCCACAAGGAAGCAGCTGTATAGCTACCTAACCCCTATCACATAAACCATCCACGCGAAACGAACAAGACATGCTGGAGAAGCAAGGACGAACTCCTAAGCGACGTCTTTCAGCAAAGATCTACATAGACCAGTTCTGTGTGGATACTGGATGCTGCACAAAGGGCCTCCTGAGAGCAATGAATGATAGGGAAAGTTGGTGAGATTTTCATTAGATATCCGTGCTACTAGCGGGACATGATGAAAATGATCAATTACCAGATTGATGTATCTATTTATTATCATACTACTGTTACATGATTAGATACCTAATATTTATGTGCAATAGTGTAGAAATCAAAATGGCCGTTATAACCTGCAGCCCATGGCCTTGAAGGATCTGAATGACAAGGGTTTATCTCTCCTGATCCTTCCTTCCGGTGGATAACGTGAGAATCGGTGGAGAAGACCCTCTTCCGGTTTAGATTAGAAATAGATTTTAGTCAGCCGGCGAGAAAACACGACGGTGGTGAGTCGTGTTATACGCGCTCCGACTCGATCTGCGCAGGTAGTCTGGTGGGGGATTTCGAGAATAAAATATGATCAAAGTAAATCGAAGTCTTGTGTTATTATCTAAAAACTACCAATGACACAGGGCTTCTGATAAAGAGAAATCCCCAATGGAAAACCAGACACGAAGTCCCAAGAGAAGTCCAGACGTTAGAAGAGACCTAGAAGAACTTAAGATGTCAGAAGAAGAATAGAAGTAAGAAGTTAGTAATGAGAAGGGTATGCAACACTACTATATCTAACAAATATACTTTTTTCTATCAATCACCATGCATATATATCTATCAATTATCATGTTTCAACATCTATCAATCAACATACTTATATATCTAATAATTATAATACTTTGATAACAATCAATTAGTATACTTCTATACCCTACCACCAAGTCGGGTGGGGCTTTAGAATACACCGACTGCACCTCTGCAGAGGGCTAAGACCCTCCTAATGGGGCCACCTGTTGACCATGGGTGGCAACCTGTGATCTTTAAGACGGAAGTTTGGTGGCTGAGCAGTTCACTTTGGTCCTTACTTGGATGGTCGAAATAGCTCCTCCGATCAATCGGCAGTTCACATCAAGCCCTTGCACTTATATGATAGTCCCAACCCTATTGCCCTTATGGCGAACCCTCAATCCTTTTTATCATATATGTGCTAGAGGACAGTGTCTTAGTGCGTTAGATATGACATTAAACTCGATCTAGTGGTGAAGTTAGTTTTGGAACTCTAGGGAATGTGGATTACTCCTTTATTGCCATTACTCTCAGGCCAACCCTGACTGCTAGAGTCCCATTTATGGGGGAAATAGATGAACAAATAAAAAAAAAGTATTAAACATTGAGTACCCTACATGAATGAATAAATCAATGTCTTCGGCATAAAATAACCCAACAAAGGTTGACATACCAACAAAGCTAATCAACCAACCTTTTATATCTATCAATTAACCTACTTATGTATATATCAAGTATAGTATAGTGTGTATATATATATATATATATTATGGGCTCTCTCGTCGATTTTCGACGCATGAGGGTTGACACACACAATGAACACCCACACAGTGATTTTTTTTATAGTGGTGAAGGCTTGTGTTGGACCATCCACACTTTTTGGCACAGTCGATAGGAAAGAATTGGTGCATCAAGGGTTGCCACAAACCCAATCAACGACAAGAAGTGTATATATATATATATATATATATATATATATATATATATATATATATATATATATATTTATTTATTTATTTATTTATTTATTTATTTATTTATTTATTTATTTATTTATTATAATCACCATACTTATATATCTAATAATTACCATACGTATATACCAATCAACTATCATATTTAGATATCTATCAATTATCATGCTTATATATCTATTGACACATAAGATTACTAATAATACCGCTTAAAATTCAAATATTTTGCCTTGGTCTTTTGCGAAGCTTTGTCGAATTTATTCAATGTTGTTGTGTTGTTTTATCCACATTTTACCTCTATTTTCAACCACATTCTGTCGGATTTATCCAATCCTTTACCACACACACACATATATATATGAGATTAATTGGTTACATTATAACTGACCTCACTGAAGGAAATATTCACTTGCAGAACAAAGTTTATATATATATATATATATATATAATATAATCACATTGCATACTTTATATATAAGTAGATTCCAATTCCGGTAAGTTCATTTCTGTGCGTGGGTTCTTCTGCAATACGGTAAAAGCGTTTGTTGGGAAAATATACAACATTGTTTGATATACCTTCTTCGCCATATTGTTTAAGTATATCTAATTTTATTTCCTCTTTCTTTTTTTTGCTGGAGGCGAAATCTTCCGTTCCCTAATGTATCAGTCTGTCTGAAGTGATCATGCCCAGCTGTACCGACTGACAACAAAAAGAATAAAGAAAATGGCCGAACTTCCGGTTCTTTGCCACTTCATGTGTGGCTTGTGGCCACCGGCTATAAACTCGGTGAGAAAGGAATAGCTAACCACAAAGCATTTGTTGTGACTTCTGCTTTGCTTATTCCGCTTGAAGCTCTCAGCAAGTTTTTATATTGTTTTTATTCTCTACCATTCGTTCCCTTCTGCTACGATCAACCGTGTTTTCACAATTATTTGTTTAATTTTGTTGGTCTAAAAGTGCGAGAAGTTATATCAGTCGATTGACGTGTATATCAACTACCTGGTTTTTCCCCGTTCTAAAAAGAAAGAAAAAAACAGTGGGGGCGTCTAAGTTTAGGTACTAGACATGTATGCTGAAAAGGTGGTTCCCTTAATAAAAAAAAGTGATATTTCTCTGAATTTTTTAGATGAGGCTTGATAATTAGTATTACTAGTAAATATATGCACCCTCCGGGTGCAAGTATTTAAGTTTTAATGTAATGAAATATTGTATTAAATTAGAAAGTCTAATAAGAAGGCAGATAAAAAGATATGTAACAGAGTGGGGGTATAATAGAAAAATAGAAATGAAACTTACTCTTCCATCACTCCCGTCCTTCATTGCTGAATTTTACTTATTTAACTATTTAGTTAAATTAGGAAATAAAGAATAAAATGACAGTTATTTTTTCTTGTTAATGGATTTCATTTAAGATTCATTGAAGAGATTTTTGCTTATATTCATGAAAATAAAACCAAACAATTAGAAATCAATAATACTAAGCACATATTTAATAAAATCACAATTTTAATATCAATATGCAAATTAGCCTTCCCATTCACACTGTAAACCGCTATTTTTTGTATATATAAATACAATTGCATGTTATTTGTATGTAGATATGGACAACACTAATAAAAAGGTGAAGCAATTTTATTAATAATTGAGGTTTAAATATAAATAAAATCATGAAGAATGTGATGTAAATGACGAAGGGAATTGTGACTTGAGCAGTAATATAGTTTCGGTTACAGACAGAAAAACACACAATCTCCATTATAATAAGATTTGGATTGTTCGGACTAATGTCCTCATCTTTGTTATCTGTACAACGTTTCGGTGGATGTACCCTCCGGCCTTCAGGTATTTCTTGTCGGACTCGGGAACTTTCTCGGACTCGGGAACCTTATTGTTTTTATCTTTTTTTTTTAGTGTATTTATTTTCTTACTAGCAGGACCTGTGGATATACCACAGTATAATAATTTAATTATTACAACGTTTGATATATTTACTTGAGAGCTATCGCAAAATAGTTCAATATGTGAAATGGATATATTATGAGGTATTTCTTGTCGGACTTGGGAGCCTTCTCGAAGTTCGGCCGAAACGTTGTACATATAGCTATGAAGATGAGGACAATAGTCCGAATCATTTAAATGTGGCATAGAAATTTACTCGATTGCAATGGAGTTATCAGAATAATAATTGATTAGAATAATTTTATTTATTATTATAAAAAAAATGGTTAGATTATAAAAATACTAATATTACCACGTATTCGCTTCGTTCCCCCATTTCAGGAATGAAACTGCCCCCTTTAGATGTACCAGATACTTTTCACAATTTTTTTAGGGGACCCCACCCCCTTTTCGGCTTAAACTTTTTTTTTTTTTACTTTGATTTAAGATTTTAAAAGATGATTTTAATTTATCTCTGAATTCGATTATTGTTGGGTTTTTTCTCTTTTTTTTTAAGATAAAAAATACAGTGTTTGTATATTGTATATCAATACTGTAGGTGTACTCAATTCTCGGGCTTTTTTAACATTTTGTGCATGTCTAAAAATATTTTAAAACGTCAATTAAAAATGGAAAATTAACTTTTTAATGTTTTCTTTTACGTTTAATATAAAGAACAATTCCAAGTTTAATTATTAAAAAAAGAAAAAAGGAAATTTCTATTACATATAACCTAAATTTTTGCATTTTAAACCCATCTGCCCTCCATAATAAAACAAACTTAAAATGCAAAATATAACCTATTTGCCATGTTGGTAGAGGTATAAGACTAAAAAGTGTGGTTCTTATAATACGTTAAAAGGCTCAGAGTAACCTTATATATATAAATTTCTAACAAAGTAAAACCTAACAATACAGGCTTAGTTTACTAAACAAATGGATGAATGACATACCTAAAATACAATACGAGATACAAAACAGATATACGAAGGTCCTTTGGAACTGAGAAAGAGTTCATAAAAAATACGAGTCACTTACTGATAGTGGGGGGGGGGGCGTCTAGCCCATCTTTTGAGGATACTAGAGAAAGAGCGAGAAATTCCCGGGCTACTGTTTAAATACCCAGCTAGTAGTGTCCCCTAGTGGCGAAAAACCCTACCGACAAGGGAAGATAACCCTGTTGGACACAAGTCCATCCCAGAAGGGACAGACAATCGCTACACAGGCTTAGAGCCCACTTGTTGAATAGGCCTTCTTAGTTATCTTTTTACCCTGCTATCCAGATTGAGTTCTTCTTGGGCTGTGGGTCGGATTGTTGAATCTTGGCGTCCATTTCTTGTGGATGGATGGTTGGATTATACGGCATATCAACCATTGTTGGGTTATTTTATGCTGAATGTTTAGTTTCATTCATTCTTAATGGGTATTCAGTTCTTTTTTAGTACTCAATTTTTAAAACACATTTTTAATACTCATTTTTTTTTTTTTTTTTTTTTTTAAAATCTCGTTAACCCTTAGATGAAACCCTAACAGGTACTACCACTCAGGGTTAGAGCGGACCAGGGAGTAATGGAAATAAAGGGGTACTCCACATTCCCCAAATTTCCAGAATTGGAACTCCGACGCTAAATGTAGTTTAATGTCATACCCAGGACA
This sequence comes from Doryteuthis pealeii, assembly GCA_023376005.1. NCBI lineage: Eukaryota > Metazoa > Mollusca > Cephalopoda > Myopsida > Loliginidae > Doryteuthis > Doryteuthis pealeii. The sequence goes on from CM042140.1 coordinate 8,104,918, forward strand.
GTAAGACCCTCAGCCACAGCCTCCTAGCACATATATGATAAAACGGTTTGGGACTTGCCATAAGGGCAATAGGGTCGAGATAATCATATAGTTGCTAGGGCTAGATGTGACAAGCTGATTGATAAGATGGGGTCTTTCCAATCGCCCGTAAAGTCTAAGTAAAGGCCAAAGTGGAGTATTGCATTTTATGGACTGCTCAGCCACCAAGATTCCGTCCTTAATCATCATGGGTTGCCACCCACAGCCAACAGATGACCCCGTTGGGGTGTGGGGATTCTATCTTTCTGTATAGGTGCAGTCGGTGCATTCTTCTTTCCCAGCCGACAGGAAGGTCTCAAAAATCGAGACGGTAAAAATCGAACGAGTAAATGTCAGGAAATTCAGTCAACGATTTTTAATGATATTCATCTTCAATAAGAAAAAATTTAAAAGGCGTAAAATACGTAATGTTTGAATTATGTAAGCCGGCGTTTTTCACAAGGTCCTATTTATTGCCTAGTTTTTTTTTTGTTTTTTTTCTCCTTTTGTAAAAAACTTCTTCGGCTAAATAATACACACAACAAATAATCTTACGCTTTATAAGGCTTGGAAATGTTTCTACAAACGAATCAATGATTGCAAAATATTTTGCGCCGGAAAGATAATAGGGCTCAGGAAGTGTATGTGTATATCTGTGTGCAAGTGATCAGGGTGAGGCGCAGACGATAGTGGAAGGGTTCAGGGTGTGTCTGTGTGTCTATATTTGTGTGTAAGTGTTCGGGGTGAAGCGTAGACGATAGTTGAAGGGGAAAGCGTGTGTGTGTCTGGGTGCAAGTTAGGAGTGAGGCGTAGACCAAGGTGGAAGGGCCCAGTGTGTGTGTGTGTGTATATATCTGGGTATGTGTGTCTGTCTGTATGCAAGTGTTAGGGCTGTAGCGAAAACAATAGTTGTAGGACTTAGGCTGTGTGTACGTACGTATGTGTGTCTGTATGTGTGTGAAAGTGAGCGGGGTGTGGCGAAGACGATAATTTTAGGGCCCAGCGCGCGCGCGTGTGTGTGTGTGTGTGTGTGTCTGCTTGTGTGTATGTGTGTCTGCTTAAGTGTTCGGCGTGTGGCGAAGACGATAGTTGTATGGCTCAGTGTGTGTATGCGTGTGTATGTTTCTGTGTGTGCAAGTGACCGGGATGTGGTGAAGACGATAATGTTGTATCACCAAAAGAGCCACTGAACGATTGTCATCACCATTTTCCTTGTCAGTGATTTATTGGGTTCGGCCCAGAAATGAAAAATGGCCGCCGAAACGTCGCTATTAATTTCAATTTATTTTTATTAAGATTTTAATAACTTTTACTTTTTTTTCATTTTTATTTGTATTTTATTTTCAACCCCGAAAACAAGTTTATGGTGTGCGGTGCGTGCCATAAGATGGCGCCTCGGCTGTTAAGGGGTTACTGAACAAGATAGTGTGATGTAACGAATGCAAAGCGATAAAATGCAGTTGTAAATCTTCAAACCCATAATTGGCATTATTTTTCTGGTTTTCTGCAAAATTAACTTCATTCTCTCTCTCTCTCTCTCTCTATCTATCTATCTATCTATCTATCTATCTATCTATCTATCTATCTCTCTCTCCTCTATCTATCTATCTATCTATCTATCTATCTATCTCTCTCTATCTATCTATCTATCTCTCTCCTCTATCTATCTATCTTTCTCTCTCTCTCTATCTATCCTTCTCTCTATCTATCTATCTATCTTCTCTCTCTATCTATCTATCCTTCTCTCTCTCTCTCTCTCTCTATCTATCTATCTATCTATCTATCCTTCTCATTTTACTATGCTTTTTTTCCTCGAAATAAACTGTCAATTTCTGCGAAATTAAGTTCAATATTTTCTTTCTCTCTCAATTTTCTTTTTTTTTTCATTGGGTTTATTCTCTCTCTGTCTCTCTCATTCTCTCTCTCTCTCTCTCTCTGTCTCTGTCTCTGTCTCTGTCTCTGTTTAAGTTCATGCTTTCTGTCTTTCTTCACTCTAACCGAGCCAAACTTACTTTTCCCTAACAATGATTGATTGGCTATTTAACAACCGATGGAAATAATTAGCATCTGCCAAAGAAAATAAATTTCACTCTTTCCAATCTGATTATTATATAATGAATTTCTAACGAGGGTAACGTGAACGTTACATCAAATTATGCGTAACGTATTTATAACGAAACAACTGGAAACACTGTATCAATGAAGTTTTCCGATTACTGTTATAAAAAGGTTAATACTGAAATGAATCTTTATATACGATGGTAATCCTAAAGGTAAGTTCTCCAAAATATTTAGAAATCACAAATCTTTGTTTGTCAATGATGTTTACATCATTTTAAACTTGAAATATATATCTATTTTTTTTACATAATTGCCCACCGACTGCACCTCTGCAGAGGGGTAAGACTCCCCAATGGGGCCACCTGTTGGCCGTGGGTGGCGACCCGTGATGCTTAAGGATAGAGCCCAGGTGGATGAGCAGTTCATGACCTGCAATACTCCACTTTGGCCCTATCTTGGGCTAGACGAGCGGTCGGAGAGGCCCCCTCCGATCAATCGGCTGGTCACGTCAACCTAGCACCTATATGATTGCCCTTATGGCAAGCCACACTCTTTTTATCATATGGATACTAGAAGGGGTGGCTGAGGGTCTACATGTAATGGGAATGACGTTAAACTCAATCTGATGGTGAGGTTCCAGTTTTAGAGGTTTGGGGAATGTGGGAGCACCCCTTCATCACCATTGTTCCCTGGTCCACTCTGACCTGGAGTGGTAGTACCTGTTAGGGCCATCTATGGATTAAATAGAAAAATATATTTTTTTTAAATTGTATTATCCATTGAGAATTGATTTATTTCAAAACTTTATCGGCATTAAATGACCCACTGAGGTTGATATGCCGTAAAACAAAACAAAACATAATTGCCATTTCGGCTGATTCATTTTTGTACTCGCTGAGGCAGATTTTGTATGTCCATCTCACACCAGTTCACCGCCGTGTCGTTGAGGAAGCGTTGAACCTCGTCGTCATTGCAAACTCCCATCATCACTTGCGGACGTTTTTGACATCCATTCATGATTCGCTATACACTTCTTTTAATTGGTGATGGATTTCAATTGTGCAAAGGTGCAGACGCATACACAACAATGTTTGTACAACGACCGAGCGCACGTCCTATAATAAGTGAAACTTGGTGGACACCAGTAAAGACTATACCGGATATATTGCATCCGTAGATGTGTACTAATAAGTGCTGACACTCCCGACCAGAGAAGATCTGGGAGCAAAGGTAATTGTTACATAATTATTAGATTCCTAATATGTATGTACAGTAGTGTAGAAACCAAAATGGCTGTTATAAGTTGCAGCCCACGGCCTTGAAGTATTGAATAACAAGGCTTGACCTCATTCTGATCCTTCCGGTGGATACCGTGAGAATCGGTGGAGAAGACCATCTTCCGGTTTAGATTAGAAATAGATTTTAGTCAGATCGGCCAAAGCCACGACGGTGGTAAGTCGTGTTATGCACGGTGCCGACTCAATCTGCGCATGTAATCTCGTGGGGATTTCGGAATAAAATATGATCTAAGTTAAATCGAAGTCTTGTGTTATTATCTAAAAACTACCAATGACACAGAGTTTCTGATAAAGAGAAATCCCCAATGGAAGACCAGACACGAAGTCCCCAAGACGAAGTCCAGACGATGGAAGAAGAATAATAGAAGTAGGAAAGTAAGGAAAGAGAGTATACAACATAATGAAGAGGTACTCCACTCTCCAGAGCTTAATATGTGACATTGGTAATCTATATATGTAGAATAAAGATTGTATGTGTCTGTATGTTTGTACAACGACCGAGTGCATACCATTTTATAAAGGATATTTATACATTTATATGTAATATATTACCTGGTCAATCGGTTTCTACCTGGAGCCCGAGCTGCACGCAGGAAATGCATTGGTGTCATGTACGGGCCTGGAAACCAAAACAGAATATGGCATTGAACTGATCTTTTGCACCTAGAGATGCGGGTATACATATGACACTGTGTAGACACAGAAAATATGTAAGCGTAGCCCATAACCAATGAAAACAGGCTGTGTTTGCGAGGGTGTCTCTACAGAAAAACTTCGTAGGTTTCACGATCAAAGAGGCGTGATCCCGTGAGTTGGACAATAATAAAAAATCCCGTGGAAATCAATTTAGGCAGACCGAGATCAAGTTCGAGATCGCTTGCAGAGAACTCCCGAAGTCTCCAAGTGTGTATAATCCCTGCTAACGAATGTCTGCACACAACCAAGGAAATAAATATAATCTTATATTTTTATAAATACAAGTGTTCCGTGTTGGGTCCAGTATATAACATATATAGCAAATTCAACATCCAAAACAGAAAAAGGTTGTCACTTTAAACGAAACAAATAAAATGTTATAACTAGAATTCAAATTGAAAATATTCCCCCATCACCACGACGCCTCTGATACGCTGCTTTTTACCTAATAATTAAGCTGTAACTGTGATAACACTTTAGAAGATTTAAATCTATTTCCTCAAATGAAAGCAAAGTTTTGAAAAAAAAGAATTTGTGTAGTAATTCCTTATGTTAATTTGTAACCTTTGCCATGTGATAGATGTTACAGTTCTAAAATCGACCTACACTACCCTACTCTAACAGGCTCAGTGGACTTTGGAGTAATGGCAATGAAGGGATAATGCACAATTCTCAGACCTCTTAAACTGGAGCCTCGCTATCAGATGCAGTCTAGTGTCATATCCAGAAGACTTTAAATTAGGAGGAAAGTATCCAGTTTTGGTTTGGTTTGTTTTACGGCATATCCACCTCGGTGGGTCATTTAATGCCGATAGTCTTGAAATGAATCAATTCTTAATAGATAATACAATTTTGTTTATAAACTCATGTTTTTCTATTTAACCCATAGATGGGACCCTAACAGGTACTACCACTCCGGGTCAGAGTGGACCAGGGAGCAATGGTGATGAAGGGGTGCTCCATATTCCCAAAACCTCCAAAACTGGAACCTCACCATCAGACAGTTTAACGTCATTTCCTGGAAATTCCGGTTTTGTGACGTGTGAACGAAATTCATTATTTGATAGAATATTCCCAATAGATTTTTTTTTATTTTTTTTTAAGGGGGGGGGGGTCTATTGTTTGACCCCCCCCCCATTTTGCCTATGTGCTACTACTGAGAATAGTCTGAATCATTTATTGAATAGTGACAAAGTCTCTTTTTATAATTTCATGCAGCATTTCTTCGCAAAGATATCTTTTGAAATATCTTGAATATCTGAGTGTGTGGTCAGGCATTTGCATTTAAATCTGTGTCTATAAAGGAACCATGATAACTGCAATGAATATCAGCATTCTTTTGCTTTGTTCACTTCATTCTTTTAAGTGTGCCTGTAACACATGACAAGACAATCCTGTATTTTTTACTTGTTGTTAATGGCGAAAAGACTGTTAAGATATATATATATATATATATATATATATTATATATATATATGTGTGTGTGTGCAAGGAACACCAACCCTTTCCGGTGGAATTTGAACTCGGATCGATGATTACATTTTTTGTTTAGTTAACCGTTAAACACACACACATATATTCATATTCATTGGACAATACATCTAAGGTGCAATTGTTACCATTGGTTTCCAAGCAGTATGTTAGCCACTTTTCGTCAAGACGACGCGCATAGGGCCGGATTAGCCCAGTCGGTAGAGCGTTCGGCTAGAGACCCCACGGTTCCTTGTTCGATACCGGTCCTCGCCAACTCAGTGTATGAGCAGCACAGGGATCTGTGTGGTAAAGGAGCTGATGGTAGGTGTGGCGCTCCACCTCAGACGCCAAAAACAATCTCCTTGGTCTAGCGCTATTGAAAAGGGAATAAACTCCCTAGCTGGCTGGCTGATACCGACTTTAGGCCGCCCCGACGACTTTACTTATATATATATATATATATATATATATATAATGAAAGGAATTTGAGTTTTGGATTAGTATGTACGTTTTATGGTTCTGTAATTTACTTTTTTGTCTAGCAGAAAACTTTCATTAATCTATATATTAATACTCGTGTTCCTTACTTGTACGACCGTTATTATCTTGCAAAACCCTCAGATTAAACATGAGGCCGTCCAAATAGTCCAAGATAAAAAGCAAAATAAAGTAAATAAAGTAAATTTGGTGTTGCTTATTCACCGAATACTTATTTCTTATGAGTGTCATCACCTCAGCTAAATAAAGATTGAGAAAGAATGGGTGAGAAAGCGATAACGCTAATCTGTTTCAATCGAACATAATGAAAATAAAGAAAAGAGAAGTAAAATCAAGATTATTGTGCTTTTTATATATTGAACTATTTTGTAATAGCTTTAATTAAACGCATCAAACGTTGAAAGGATTAAATTATCATACTATCGTATATCCACAGGTCCTGCTAGTCCTTTATAAATAGACCAACAGGTAGATAGATAGATATATATAGATTCATTTGAATCAACAGGACTTGCAACACAGAAAAGGTAAGAAAGATAGTAGGGAAAAGGTAGAGAAAGGGGGTGAGTGCGCTGAAGCGATTACGCTAATCTGTTTAAATTAAACATATTGAAAAGAAGGAAAGAAAGAAAAGAGTGAGTGAGACTTAACTTAAGCGTATTATACTTTTTACATATTGAACTCTGTCGCAATAGCTCTTAAGTAAATATATCAAACGTAATAATTAAATAATCATACTGTGGTGTATCCTGGGTGCCTGTTAGTCCTTTAAAAATAGATTAACAGGTAGATATATTAACAGTTAGATTTGAATCAACTTGCATTGTTAGAGAGATAGAGAGAGGGACACATAGAGAGAGACAGATAGATAGGGACACAGATAGAGAGAGGGGGACACATAGAGAGAGAGAGAAAGACAGAGAGAGGGGGACACATAGAGAGAGGGACAGAGAGAGAAAGACAGACAAAGAAGGACAGAGAGAGAAAGACAGACAGGGAGAGAGAGGGAGATAGAGAAGGAGAGAAAGACAGATAGAGAGGGAGATAGAGAAGGAGAGAAAGACAGATAGAGAGGGAGATAGAGAAGGAGAGAAAGACAGATAGAGAGGGACAGAGAAGGAGAGAAAGACAGATAGAGAGGGACACAGAGGAGAGAAAGACAGATAGAGAGGGACACATATAGGAGAGAGAGACAGACAGATAGGGACACATAGAGAAGAGAACGGACAGTAGGGACACATAGAGAGAGAGACGGACAGATAGGGACACATAGAGAGAGAGACAGACAGATAGGGACACATAGAGAGAGACAGACAGACACAGACAGGGACACATAGAGAGAGAGAGAGACACACAGATAGGGACACATAGAGAGAGAGACAGACAGACAGACAGACAGAGACACATAGAGAGAGAGAGACAGACAGACAGACAGACAGAGACACATAAGAGAGAGAACAGACAGACAGACAGATAGGGACGCATAGAGAGAGAGAGACAGACAGACAGACAGATAGGGACGCATAGAGAGAAAGAAAGGCAGATAGGGACACATAGCGTGAGGGGTAGAGAGAGAAAGATGAGTCATTAATTGAATGAGCCACACATCTATAAGAATCAGGACAGAAACCTGAGAGAAAATACATGTGTGAAAAATCTATCCTTTTTTTGCGAATGAATATGTCCACACACACAAATAAATCATTGGATCTGTGGTTTGAGGGTGGAGAGGGAATTTATGTCCATTGTTTTCGCTTACTCGCATCTGCGCAAAGGTGTCCAAAAAAACACCGGCCCCGCTGAATGAGAATCTGTCATTTAGGTTACCGATCTCTTCAGCGATCATCAGGTAAAACTTTTAAAGTAGACAGTTGTGATAGACTATGAAAAACTGAAATTGAAATAATAGAAACTTTTGCACCATCACAATCCATTCATGAGGCATTGTTACATTATATATATATATATAATATATATATATATATATATATATATATATATATATATATATATATATATATATATATATTATCAATCCCTCCGCACGGACAGGATGTGGACATAGTCAATTTATTAAGCGAAGTTCAACAGGTTTTGAATTCAGTTTTCCTTCTCCTAGACCGGTTGCCTAACCAAGGTTAAAAAGCCTAGTCTGCCCTACTATTTACCCATAGCTGGAGGGAGAGTAGGATTCATACCTTTCCCAAGGGTATTAGCGATAAGTGAAATTCAATTACCACATCAGGATTTGAACTCGGGGCAACGAGTCCATTTCCCATGACTTTAACCATTACACCACGCGCTTCTGAAGACTTTATATATGCATGTAAAAGTATCCAACTGACGGGGATAATTCTCTTTGGTATCACCAATATCTCCTCTGCATCAACAATCAGGTAGTAATACTTTGGAAATTATTAAACATCTAAAAATGGCATAACAAGTTTATTTAGAATATTCTAAAAAAAATTCTTGCCAAGTATAAAGAAAGGGTTTAAGCATTGTGTACATGTCTAAAAACATTTTCATTTCAAATGTTTACAAAATAAAATGTCTCAGTACTGATCACTGGTTTGGTCCATTATTCTACAACATTATCTGAATTTAACTATTTATACAGGGTGTTTCAGAAAAATTGATATCATTTCATAGTCTAATATCTTGACCAATTCTCATTCAAATGATCTCAAATTTTAACAGCAAACAACTCCGAATTCTGTTTAATGTTTTTTCGGTATAGAAATGCTATTCACTAGTAAATAAAAGGTGTTTAATCATTAAATATCGAATTTTCTTTTATTTCTACACATGAAGTTAAAATTTGAGACCATTTGAATAAGCACTGGTTAAGTTATTAGATGATGATGCAAACTTATAGTTTTATGCAAGGATTTTTACAAATCCCTAAGAGAGCTCAATATATAATAACTAATAGATTAATTATATACTGAGCAATATTTATGCTTTCGATAAGAAGGATAAAGTCAACAAACCGTCATTGTAAATTTCCTGTCTGATTTTTTTTTTAATGTGTTTGATGCTTTTGTGTTGTTGTTATTATTGTCATCATATTCAAAGTTTTATGTTGGTGTGTTCGAAGAGATTTCACCGGTCTTATAAAAGTGAAAGGAAAATTATTTTCTCTATTCTAGTTTGTTTTCTTGGGTATAATGTAGTAGGCTATCTGACGAGACTCGACTCAGATTGAGTTCTGGTCGAAATTAATTGATAGTAGCCAAATGACGGTTTTTGGAGTTTATATATACACAGAAATGACCGGATAAGTTAGTGGTGGAAATGATTTTATTCAGTACCCTTTTTTTCCCATATATATATATATATATATATATATGTGTGTGTGTCTTGTAGACATTATTTCGAATCCAATGGGTATTGTACCACAGGTTCGAATCCTGTCTGCAGCGCCATGTAGTTATTCATGGAGTGATTATCACCCAGCTGTGTTACAAGCTGCGTATGTTGATTATCCCGAACACCGTGCATATATGTACACACATATATATACGTGTGTGTGTGTGTGTGTGTATGTATATATATATATATCTCGTGTGTGTCGTCAGGAATATATAAGAATATACTGGAATTTTTCGAAGCATAGGACAAATGAATATAAAAAGTATTGAAAATTCAAACGACCTAAGATTAACGAGTTTGCTTGAAGTGAATTGAATATATTATTATATATTCATCACCAATTAATCCAGAAGCATACCCGAAAACCCATATATATATATATATATATATATATATATATTATATATATCTTTTTTCATTTCATTCTTTAATTTTCTTTAAGTTGCGCATGATTTCACGATCAAAGTCATGCCGAATTTCGAACGATTACCATGATCGTATTTCGGATTAGTTACGTCACACACAATTTCGAAAGAAAAATAACGGCTAAAAAACACCAAATCCGTTCACTTCATTTATTTATTTTTTTCTCCAGACCGTCTCATATCATATACCTTGAAAAAGGGTGAATGTTCACCCGAAATATCGGAATTGATCAAACCAGGAACAGAACATTTGAATATTAACATTCTGATTTTTGTTCTGTTTTTCTTGTTTTTGTTCTTTTTTTCCAATGCTTCAAAGACAAAAAATAACCAACGTCCACAAGAACAAAGTTTATACATAACACACATATATATTATATATATTATATATATTATATATATATATATATATTATATATATATATATATATATATTAGTGAGAAGATGTGGTGAAAGCCGATTTTAACGGTAAAAAAGCAATGAATAGCAGTAGATGATCAGCGGACATTTTCGAATTGTCAGCCACAACCTGTGTGATGTTTGACGTCACGCCGGCCGACCGCTTGGTTGATTCCGGTTTTGCTTGGCTGATGATTCGATCGTGACATCCGAGAAGCAACGGTGGCGGTAATAAACAGGGGACTGGCCCGTAATCTAGGCAGGTCCCTGACGCTGAATAGCCATCAAACAATGGGGCCAGGTGATGGGGGGGGATGTTTGACCGGAAGGCTAGCCAAAACAGGGCAGTTGAAGGGGGCTGGATGGCTGTGGTGTGGGTGGGGGAAAGAGGTCGACATATTGATTCAGTTTAAGCTGTCGATAGAACATAAAAGTTAAGTTGGTGTCGGGAGAGCTTTTGTGGAGTGTGGAGATGAGGAAGAAGTGAGGAAATCCGTTGCGAGTTCAGGGAGCAAAAAAGGGCGACTGGGACTGGAAAGAAGAGATCAGGACATGCAGCAAAGGAGGGGAGCCAAACGATGAGAATAAATTAGAATTAATGTTGGTTAAATAAACACACGCACATATACATATATAAGAAAAATAACAGGTTAGGAAAAATACGAGAAAAATGTGGTGAAAGTTATGGAAAGTGAATAACGAACACAAACAATCAAATATAATTAATATTTCACCTTTGTTGGTCTCGGGGTCTTCATCAATGTGGAGATAAGACGAGGGAAATCCGGTGCTAGGTCAGGGAGCAAATGGGTCGGCTGAGACAAGACTGAAGATAGTAGGATAATATATATATATGCTTTTTATTTATTTTTTATTTTTTTTTATTTTTAGAAACATGAATGAAATAAATGAAAATCCGAGATGAATATTATGTACTAAATTCCATTTATTTTCCGATATTTTGAGGAAGTACGTTCCTATTCTTCAAAGATTTGTGTTAGACTGACTGCTGTTTCCAGCATCACACACACACACACACACACACATATATATATTTTATCTTGCTGTATGTCCTGCTCTCTTCAAGTAGTTTTAGTTAAAGACATTATCAATAGATTAGAAAAACTAACGAAACTAAATAAAAATTAACATAAAAATATTACTTATTCTAATGTTATTTTGATTTCTATAAAGATTCTATATAGGATTACTTTTAATACATTTGAGAATAACATGATTATATTAGAAATCAGTAACAGCAAATAATTATTTATTAAACCCAGTTTTGTTAAAATCATTATGCAAACTATTCCAACTATATACATCTTTATTTCTTAGAGATATATAACACGTATTTCAGGATTTTAAAAACATTAATAGCATGGGCTTTTCGGGGCCTGTGTTTATTAATGAAATTAACGGCGTTATCCCAGGGGGTCATGTTCAGGACATTACGCAGTATCCTTGTGTAGCTTCCATCTAGCTTTTTCTCTAAGCACATCACTAGAGCCTCCGTGGTGTAGCCGTACAGTAGCACCAATACGGCTTTCGGCTTGAAAGAAGCTTTACTTTATCTCCTCAGATAATGACTACAGATATAGATGTACCAGAGAATTCCATTTATTGTTAATAATGCCGAATAGTGTGCAAGAAATAATATCATTAGATAACGTATAAAAAGCATTACATTTTACAGAAATGCCCGAAACATTTGAGACATTAGAGTTAGGCTACTTCCGGACTTTCCGTAATCTAAAGCTATTTACATGTAAAATGCGATTCTAATGATATTATCTCTTGCGCGCTATTCTGCACGTGTACTCACTATGAAACAAAAGAGATATTGAAGATTAAACTATTGCCTAATAATCAAATTTACATGAAAAATAAAACTTCAAGTGTTGAACTTTAATGTCTTTACTAAATAATTGGGTAATAATGAAGAATAGCACGCACGAGATAATATCATTAGATTACGAATAAAAAGCATTACGTTTCACGGAAATACCCGAAATCTTTGACCCCTCCCCCCCCCCGATCAATCGGCTGGTCACGCAAGCTCTAGCACCTATATGATTGCTCCGACCCTATTGCCCTTATGGCAATTCCCAAACCCTTTTTATCACATGGGTGCTAGAAGGCGGTGGCTGATGGTCTTCATGTCCTGGGAATGACGTTAAACTCTATCTGATGGTGAGGTTCCAGTTTTGGAGGTTTGGGGAATGTGGAGCAACCCTTCATCACCATTGCTCCCTGGTCCACCCTGACCCGGAGTGGTAGTACCTGTTAGGGTTCCATCTATGGGTTGAATAGAAAAAATGTGTTTATAAAAAATGAGTATTCATTAAGAATAAATTGATTTCAAAACTTTATCGGTATTAAATGACCCACTGAGGTTGATATGCCGTAAAACAAATCCAACCAAACCCTTTTGAGATGCTAGGATAAGGGTAAATGCATTTTACACCGGAGGAGGGAAAATTGTGAAATACAACTCACTGTTTCCATTATAGTGTTGTATACCCTTTACATTACTTATTCTGGCGTCTTTTCTATCTTACGTCTTCTTCTAACATCTCTTCTAGCGTCTGGACTTCTCTTGGGGACTTCGTGTCTGGTCTTCCATTGGGGATTTCTCTTTATCAGAAGCCCTGTGTCATTGATAGTTTTTAGATAATAACACAAGATTTCGATTTACTTAGATCATATTTTATTCCGAAATCCCCACCAGACTACCTGCGCAGATCGTGTCGGAGCGTGCGATACACGACTCACCACCGTCGTGGTTTCTCGCCGACTGACAAAAATCTATTTCTAATCTAAACCGGAAGAGGGTCTCCTCCACCGATTCTCACAGTATCCACCGGAAAGGATCAGGATGGGGTCAAGCCTTGTCACTCATCCTTCAAGGTCGTGGGCTACAACTTATAACAGCCATTTTGATTTCTACACCACTGTACATAAATATTAAGAATCTAATAATTATGTAACAATAGGAGGTTTTGAATCTGCATGTAAGTTTTTTCGTTGACATTTTCTTATCACTAATACGATTTTCATTTTTAAAGAACACATTACATTCACAAGCTATATACTCCTGAAGTCTAACCCTGATGTACTAGCTCTGCCGGTGGGAATTTTAGAATACACCGACTGCACCTCTGCAGAGGGGTAAGCCCCAAACCAATGGCCGTGGGTGGCGACCCGTGAGACCTAAGGACCGAACCCTGGTGGCTAAGCAGTCAATGACATGCAACACTCCATTTAGACCCTTACTTAGGCTAAACGGTCCATCGGAGAGGTCCCCTCAGATCAATTGGTCATGTCAAGCCCTAGCACCTATATGATTGCTCTAACCTTATTGCCCTTATGTAATCTAATGCTATTTACAAGTAAAATGCGATTCTAATAGTACTATCTATTGCGCGCTATTCTGCATTTGTACCGATTTATTTTCAATAGAAAATATGTTAAACCAGCGAATCGATCAACTGCCAGAAACTGCCAGCTGAAACTCTTTATTCTGCGTATTGTTTCTCATACAACATTCAACTGACCATATCAATATATAGTCTTATTTTTTTTATTCTCTCTATTACCTTTCTTCTTTATCCGGGTCTTTTTCATTCACCCACCGATTTCCCCTTTTCACATCTCCCCTTCAATCCCCCACACAGGCGCTACGCAATCGATACAATAGACGATACACTTTTTTTTATTGTTTTAATATATCAATATCTATTCATTACTTTGATCCGTTTTTTTTTATATCTCTTGTTTATTAGGGGATTTTTTTATGTTTCCCCTTTTTCCTCTTCTTCAACTATTTCGCGGCTCATTTGATTCCACTGAATCAAAGTTCTATGTGAAAAGTATTAATATTTTGAATTAATGAGTTTGTTCACACCAAACCTGTTTACTCTACCAATGCTCTGCAAATGTTCACGTGTTCGGACATTTTATATGGTGACCACTTGTTTCGTGTCCATCCTTAGTTTTAATGTTCTATACAACTATTACATAATTTATGAGCAGCCATGAATTATGAACGTACCTGTAGTTAGAATTTTGTCGGCTGGGGCGTTAGAATGCACCTCTGCAAAGGGGTAAGACTCCCCCAATGGAGCCACCTGTGATGCTTAATGATAGAACCCAGGTGGTTGAGCAGTATGACATGTAATACTCCACTTTGGTCCTTACTTAGGCTAGACGGGCGGTCGGAGAGGCTCCCTCCAACCAATCGGCTGGTCTCGTTAAGCTCTAGTACCTATATGATTGCCAAGAGCCTATTGCCCTTATGGCAAACTTCAACCTTTTTATCATAAAAGCGGTGGCTTTATTTCAAAACTTTATCGGCAGGAAATGATCCACTGAGGTTGATATGCCGTAAAACAAGCCAAACCAAAGTTAAAATTTTGATTAGGATCCGTTAACTTAACGTGATGGGGTCCATGGAAAATTACCTGGTCACGGTTAATAACATTGACCCCTTGAATGCGCGCAATTGGGTGATATGGAAGTTTTACTTTAGTTAGTCAGATGCGAACCGGCACCCTAGGAGAGAGTTTGTTTCTTAAGGTTCGCAACTCACCTGCGGCGGAATCGTGGACTGGGGAAATAAATTTTGTTCAAGAAACAAATTCTTGACGTATTAATTAAATGTTAAAACAAGCAATGCCCAGCCCTGCAGAAAGAACCCCCCTCCCTTAAAAGAAGCTCACTAGACGAAAGAACATGACGGACGAGATAGAACCAGCAGTAAGCAGATGTTACCATGTTAGACCACATATCAACTATCATCTTTATAATATATAAGTAAGTAAAGTCGACGGGGCGGCCTAAAGTCGGTATTAGCCAGTCAGCGAGGGAGTCTATCCCCTTTTCAATAGCGCTAGACCAAGGAGTTTCTTTTTTAGCATCTGAGGTGGAGCACCACACCTACCACCAGCTCTTTATTTTACCGCACAGATCCCTGTGCTACTCATACGTTGAGTTGGCGGGGACCAGTATCGAACTAGGAACCTTCGGATTTCTAGCCGAACGCTCTACCGACTGAGCTAACCCAGCCCCTAAGGAACCTCACCATTAGATAGCTTAACCTCATACCCAGGATACTAAGACCCCTATCCACCACCTTCTCGCAAATATATAAAAAGGGTTGGGGCTTGCCATAAGGGCAATAGGGTTGGAATAATCATAAAGATGCTTGTACTTGACGTGACCAGCCGATTCATCGCCCGTCTAGCCTAAGTAAAGACCAAAGGTAAAAATTACATTAAGTTTTCGTGCCAAACATCAGGTACTTTGAAAAAGATCCAATGCAGCAGTCTCTTTCAAAAGTTTATTTCAGAGTAGGTCGACTTCCAGAGCAAGGAATACCGGATAGGTCATAAGAAATAAGAACTCGTCGGATAAGCAATACCAGATTATCAGGATTTACATTTTTGCATTTCATCGTGGATGATTTGGACTAAGTGTTTCAAGATTATAACGGTCGTACTTTTAAGGAACACGTGTATTGATATATAGATTGGTATAGATTGCTTGTTATTTACTCAAAGGGTGTGACAAGTATGGGGCATCGTGCGAGGTTAAAACTCACTTTTTAATTGTAATGAATGAACAAAACTAGCTTGTTAACCATTACAAAACGATGTGACGCCTTTTTATAGCATATTGTTACTGCGTACGACGCGTGTTCAAAAAGTATCGAAACTGAAGATGTATTTACCAAGACATAAATGAACAGTAAAAAAAAACTATAAAATTTATTTATAATACTCTTTTTGGTATTCAACATTCTTATTCTAGTGAATTTTCTATTAATCGAAGCACTCCTAAATTTCCTTTTTTGATGTGGTGTAAATCTGTCACCGTATGGCTTTTAATGCAATATATGTAAATATACCAAGCAAGATGGTCGGTCAGAGAGGCCACCCTCCAATCAATATGCTATTCATGTCAATCCCTAGAACCTATACGATAATCCCGACCCTATTGCCCTTATGGCAAACCCAAGCATTTTTGTCATATATGTGCTTGAACGAGGTCTTACTGCCTGGCATGTCCTGGGCATGACGTTAAACTGGAACTCTGAAGAATATGGAGTGCCCCATCATCGCAATTACTCCCAGGTCCACCCTTAATTGGAGTGGTAGTATCTGTTAGGGTCTCATATATGGGTTAAATAAATAAAAATGAGTATTAAAAATGTAATTAAAAGATTTTTTTAAATGATTGAATATCCATTAGTTATGAATAAAACAAAATGTCTCCGGCCTAAAATAACTCATCAATGGTTGACATGCCGTGTGATCCAATCAACCAACCAATTGACCACTGAAATTGGTGGGGAAAACGCAACTGCTACAGCCATTACACAGTACGCACATTTAAATTCGTAACCTAGCTCTCCAGCCCGCACTCATTTAGAGCCTAACTAATACAGAAAGTTGAACGCTTGCACACACACACACACACACACTCGTACGCACAAGCACACACACACACACACGTATGCACAAGCACACACGTACGCACAAGCACACACACACACACACGTACGCACAAGCGCGCACACACACACACACGTACGCACAAGCACACACACACACACACGAGAGAAGCACACACACACAGAAACACACACAAAACACACACGCACGTATGCACACACATCCACCCATACACATACATCCGGATAGCGGCAAGAACCCAACTTTGAGAAATAACATTCTCAACTAAAATGAAATTTATCAAATTCGAAAGCAACATTTCTGGACTTGTAAAAAGGGATAACATATAATATTTCCTTTTTCTTTTTCTTTTTTATATAGTTTAATCTTTTTTTTTTTTTTTTATTTCTCTAAAATTTTAATAACTTATTTTTGTTTTAATTGTCATCGTCTTTTTCTTAAATAAAAGCTTTTCATATTCTTTTTGTTTTCCTTATTCTTATTTCTTTTTCTTTTTCTTTTTGAAATGTCGTTGTTATTAAGTCAAGTCATTTTTTGTTGTTCTTTTTGCTTTTAAAGCCATTACGACTTTGCAGTGCTGTGCGGGCTGTCCTCAATTTAGAATTTTTTTTTCTTTTTTCAAAGTGACACGGACCATTTCGCCTTCAGTCCTCCTGGCTGCTTTTCTATTTTTTTTTTTTTTAATATTTTATTTATTTAAAGATTTTGTTTAAGAGCAAAAGCTCTTTCTTCGGATTTGGATCTGTTCGCATTAGATCAACGACATTCTCGTTGGAGTCGTCGAATATAGGACTCGTTGCGGAAGACTGAGAAAAATAATAAACTAAAACAACAACAAAAAAGAAGAAGAATGGACGAAAAGAGAAGAAGAATGGACGAAAGAGAAGAAGAAGAATGGACGAAAGAGAAGAAGAAGAATGGACGAAAAGAGAAGAAGAAGAATGGACGAAAGAGAAGAAGGACGAAAGAGAAGAAGAAGAATGACGACGAAAGAGAAGAAGAAGAATGGACGAAAGAGAAGAAGAAGAATGGACGAAAGAGAAGAAGAAGAACGAAGAAGAAGAAGACTGAGACGAAAGAAGAAGAAGACTGGACGAAGAAGAAGAGAAGAAGACTGGACGAAAGAAGAAGAAGAAGAAGACTGGACGAAAAGAAGAAGAAGAAGAAGACTGGACGAAAGAAGAAGAAGAAGAAGACTGGACGAAAGAAGAAGAAGAAGAAGACTGGACGAAAGAAAGAAGAAGAAGAAGACTGGACGAAAGAAGAAGAAGAAGAAACTGGACGAAAGAAGAAGAAGAAGAAGAAGACTGGACGAAAGAAGAAGAGAAGAAGAAGAACGAAAGAAGAAGAAGAAGAAGAAGACTGGACGAAAGAAGAAGAAGAAGAAAAGACTGGACGAAAGAAGAAGAAGAAAAGAAGAGAGAGAAGAAGAAGAAGCGAGAGAAGAAGAAGAAGAAGACTGGACGAGAGAAGAAGAAGAGAAGACTGGACGAGAGAAGAAGAAGAAGAAGAACTGGACGAGAGAAGAAGAAGAGAAGACTGGACGAGGAAGAGAAAGAGAAGAATGGACGAGAGAAGAAAGAGAAGACTGGACGAGAAAGAAGAAAGAGAAAGACTGGACGAGAGAAGAAGAAAGAAAGACTGGACGAAGAGAAGAAGAAAAGAGAAGACTGGACGAGAGAAGAAGAAAGAGAAGACTGGACGAGAGAAGAAGAAAGAGAAGACTGGACGAGAGAAGAAGAAAGAGAAGACTGGACGAGAGAAGAAGAAAGAGAAGACTGGACGAGGAGAAGAAGAAAGAGAAGACTGGACGAAGAAGAAGAAGAGAAGACTGGACGAAGAAGAGAAGAGAGACTGGACGAGCTGGACGAGAGAAGAAGAAAGAGAAGACTGGACGAAGAAGAAGAAAGAAAGACTGACGAGAGAAGCATGAAAGAGAAGAAGCATGAAGAGAAGAAGCATGAAAAGAGAAGCATGAAAGAGAAGAAGCATGAAAGAGAAGAAGCATGAAAGAGAAGAAGCATGAAAGAGAAGAAGCATGAAAGAGAAGAAGCATGAAAGAGAAGAAGCATGAAAGAGAAGAAAATGATGAAGTAGGAAAAAAACATGGAATAAGAATTATTTGATTCTTTCTTATACTTTGTTATTGTTTGACGCGATCAAAGAACAGCAAACTCTTGATTTGTTATCCCTAATTCAATATTAACTTAAAATTTAAAATCTTACAGAAGAGAAAACTTGTCAAATAATTATTTGATCTTTAATAGATCAACCACATCTCATAGCTGCAGCTTTGAAGCTTTCTATATAATATCAATATGCTTATATATATATATATATATATATATATATATATATATATATATATATATAA
Organism: Doryteuthis pealeii; assembly: GCA_023376005.1. Classification (NCBI taxonomy): domain Eukaryota; kingdom Metazoa; phylum Mollusca; class Cephalopoda; order Myopsida; family Loliginidae; genus Doryteuthis; species Doryteuthis pealeii. The sequence goes on from CM042140.1 coordinate 8,124,012, forward strand.
TATAATCAGCCACCTGCAGGGAAGGGGTAGATTTTAACTGTTATATAGGTATATATGTTACAGCCGTTAGAGAGCTCACATCCGGTTTATGGGAGTTTTACCATTTTAGCCTAATTTACGACCGACAATCACATTTTTACCCCAGAGATCTAAACCAACAAGGAGTTGGGGGCATATATCTTTTGACATCCGTGATAGAAACACGACTCCTTTTTCGTTAGTCCAGCGTCTTAAACACTTGGTCATATATAAATCAGGATAAAAAAGACAGTCAACAGCGCTTGATAACTGTCAGTTTCTCGTGAATGTGATTTTCAAACCAAATTGAATTTTACCTAACTAAAATATACATGCTCTATAAATAATTTTGAGCACTTTTTACTTATACATATAGGTAATTCTTTAAATAACAATATCATATATATATATATATATATATATATATTTACCAAGTCCTCCCAACGAGCAGAATGTGACACCATGTCAAATTAAGCGGAGGTTAACCGGTTTGAATTCAGTTTTCTTTCTCTTAGACTTGTTACCTAGCCGAAGTTAAAGTGCCCAATCTGCCCTACTATTTGCACATAGCTGGATGGAGAATCCTGGCAGTTAGGGTCCGAATCACACACAAAGCAGCTTCCTGTCTATAACTCTGCTGATGAGGCATAATAGGCCGAAATGTACACACAGAGATTGACTTTTCTCGATTTGTTTACGCCTTTATTAATTTTCAAATTAGGTATGACATCAATTTGTTTCATATATATATATATATATATATATATATATATATATATTCCAACGGTATTAGCGCTATGTGAAATGCAAGCAGCGTTGTCTAGGATTTGAACTCGTGTCACCGAGTCTATTTCCTACCACTTTAACCATTACACATTGCAACAGTATCATATATAAGGCCACCAACAAGCATCGGCTCCACCGAACTGCATTGGAAAAACTGATGATACAATCACAATCTTAACTTCAATAACAGAAGATATTCAAACAGTACCATTCTATCAGATGGCACATAAAAGATTCAACGGGATTAATTTCCATAATAAAACGGGAGATTGTGAAAAAAACAAAAGCCCAAACATATAAAGGTGGTTAATATAACTGCAAACTATATGCCCCAAAGAAAAATGATGTATTCTGCAAAATGTTGATAAAAATTTGAACATAAAATGTAAACTACATTCTAAATGTAGACATATAAACAAATTTCTCTTGTGTCATCTACCACCTGACCCTAATTAATTCCATATTCTTATATTTCTCTATTCAAAATTTGTTTAACACTTGAATGCCATGTGCATTAATACCCAAGCATCTCATTTTTTTTAAACATAAGTCTCGCGTAAAAAGATTTAATACGTGGACACCCATCACTATATACAAACGCTTAACCAACCAGGTTTTACTATTCACCCGTCTGAGGATTGCATAATACGCATGAGTAACGGTATTATAGTTCTATGATACATATGTGTGTAAAATATATTTCTAAAATATATTGTACACATGTACAATTGGGAGAACCCACTGAATATAATAACGACTTGAAGAGACTTGTTGTTATTCAGACTCCAGTTAAAGACCACCAGCTTACGCAGTTATGAAAAAGTATCAAGAAATAATAATAATAATAAAAACGGTCCCCCAAAAGACTGGAGGATCAGGAAATTAGAGGAAGAATTGAGACCATGCAAACGACTGCATTGTTGCAATCGGCTAGAATACTCAGTCCTGGAGACTTGTTGTCACTTAGACTCTAGTGAAATACCATCAGCTAACGCGGGTGTGAAAAACTCACATAATAATAATGGTCTAGAATGTGGAGACAAATATGAAACGGTTGATTATATAATAAGCAAATTACCACAAAGAGATTACAAGACTTGGCATGACTGAGTGGGGAAGGTGATCATGTGGGAACCGTGCAAGAAATTAAATTTTCACCATTCAACAAAATGGTATATGCACAAACCTGAATCATTCCTGGAGAATAAGACGCAAATATTCTCTGGGTCTTTGAGATACAGATGATCACCTAATCCCGGCCAGAAGACCAGGTATTTAGTGTTAATTAACAAGAAAAATAGAACTTGTCATCTGGTTAGTTTTGCCGTCCCGGTCGGTCAGTGTAAATAAAAGAAAGAGAAAAGATAAACAAATACCTGGACCTTGCCAAAGAACTGGGACAACTGGAACATGAAGAAGGTCGAGCTTGTATTTGGGGCCCTTGTAACTATCCTGAAAGGTCTGGAAAAAAGTCTGGGTGAATTGCAATCCAGAAGTAGAATCAGAACCATCCAAACTACAGCCTTTTTAAGATCGGCTAGAATACCCAGAAGAGTCCTGGAAACCCGAAGAAACTTGCTGTCACTCAGCCTCCAGTGAACCACCAGCTACGGCAGATGTGAAAAACTCAATAATAATAAAAATAAAACTGGAAAGATTGCGCATGAGATGACCTAGACATGGTGAAGAAAAGGAAACCTCAAGAAACAGAATCTCTCATAACAACACAAAATAAGACCTAGAGAATGAGATACATAAAATGATCAAGGATTTTCATAGACAAAACGGATCACCTAACCTGAAAAAAACAAACCAGACACAAAAAGAATACAAGAGTAGGCATGACTGGGTAGGAAGTGATCACTTGGAATTGTGCAAGGAATGGAATTTGACACTACTTAAGTATGGTGTGTGTGTGTGTATATATATATATATATATATATATATATATATATATATATATATATATATATATATATATATATATATATATATATATATATATATGGTATTGTGGAAAAGGTGAATTACCGGTGAAAATGGATATACAATAGTTAGTTGATGCAAGTTTCACAATGATAAGACAGCGATATAACAAATATAAAGTGCTCAATACGTGAGTAGAGCAATACTGTTTACCATTATTATTATAATATATATATTTAACTTAAATTCCGATCAAGACAAATTTTAGATCCGAAACAGTTTGAATTTATTGCGTGTTTTTATATATATATATATATATATATATATATATATATATATATATATATATATATATATATATATAATATACACGCTTCCAATAAGAAATAAAAACTTAAAAAACCGTTATTTAGGTATTATAAATTTATTTCGACCGTTAACTCGATGAGCCTAGTTTCGTCCGACAACCATTAAATACTAACCAAGGAAATATAGATATTCCTATAATTAATTTATTAATTATCTTACATTGAGCTCATTTGAAATAATCCTCGTATAAATATGTAAGTGTGCAGCAGCAGCAGCATGGGCATGTATAGTGCATATACGGAGGATATAGATGTTACCCAAATAGAATCACCCTCAACTTAACAGTCGATTGGATATTTTTATCTCACTTTAACAGCATTGTGTATTTTCATATCCTTATATATATATATATGAGGCCTAATAGGCTGAAACGTACATACAGAGATCTACTTTTTCTCGATTTGTTTACGCTTTACATTTAAACCGATATGCACGCCTAATTCATTTAATTATAATTAACAAAATTAGGTATGACTTTAATTAAGCACATAATCTCCCACAAATTGTCGACCTTCGCCATTTTCAAACACATTGTTTGACTACTTATATATAACTTAAACGGTTTCATATTTTAATCGGTTCGATCAACAATTTAAATGGTAAAAGGTGTATGGGAGAGATATAAAAGACGAAAAGAGAGAAAAACGTGTTTTTTTTTTCTCTTTTCGCCTAATTAAAAAAAACCATTTCAGTGTTTAAATAGTTGATCGAACCGATTAAAGTATGAAATTGTTTAATACATATATATTGTCATCCACGCACACACATTAATATATATATATTAATATATATATATGTGTGTGTGTGTGTGCGTGCATGACAATTAAAATAAGGGACTATATTACGTAGTTTGGTGGGTCACGCAGACAGGCACATTGTGTGTGTGAGAGAGAGAGATGTTTCAGACGTTAGTGCGTATTTGACATCTTCTAAGCGGACGAGACGGTTTGACGACTACTATGCATTAGAATCCCAACCATTCACGTCCCTCCGGCCTCTTTTTCCCGCCCTCCTGCAACGAAATAGTCTACTGGAATCTAATCAATACATTCTTAAAACAAATGGCTCCCGTTATTCAAAAAAAAAAAGAAAAAAGAAAAAAAAACAATCAGATTCAAATGAATGGATATGTTTGGTTTTGAGGGGGGAAATAAACAGAAAGGTGGCGGAGGGGGGAGATGAAATGGACGAAATCGTCTTCTCCTTTACCCCAAAACAATCGTTTTCTCTCCACTTCATTTACCATTCCATTCTTATTTTCTCATTTCTGCATTAGACCAAAATTTCTTCATCACTCTGGCGTCACAAAAATTTAATTTTTTTTTTTCCAATGAATTTTTTTGTTCATTTTACTTTAATAGTTAATTCAAATAAGATTTTAAGACAGACGTAAAAAAATTGTATGAAGTTTAAATTGAAAGTGAAGAAAATAAAAAACGCATTAAAATGCATAAAAATGTTTATTTTTGAAAATACTTTAGAATTTGAATGAAACATTTCAAGATATTTATGGAACCTTTCTTTAGATTTTAAGTCAAATGAATCTTTTTTTTTTTTTTTTATCTATTATTATTATTGAATTTTTTCTCAAAGTAGTAAAATTGAAATGAAAAAACAAGAAGAAAAAAAAAAAAATAAAGACAAAAATACGTTTAAGAGAAATTTTGAGATATCTATGGAACCTTTCTTTAGATTTTAAATCAAATAAATATTTCTTCTTATTCTTCTTATTCTTCTTCTTATTATTCTTCTTATTCTTCTTCTTATTCTTCTTCGTATTATTCTTATTATTCGTATTCTTATTATTCGTATTCTTATTATTCGTATTCTTATTGTTTTTCACACTAGCGTTAGCTGGTGTCTTTCACTGGAGTTTGAGTTTATGCGTTTCATTCTCAAGAAAAAAGATTCTAGTTTATGCATATACCGTGTTTTGTATGGTCAAAATTTAGTTTTTTGCATAATTCCCCTGAATCACCTTTCCAACCCAGTCGTGTCTAGCTTATATTCTCGTTGTGCTAGTTTACTATATTCGCTTAATAAATGGTTAATGGTCTCATCTCATCATCTTGTATTATTTTTTACTCCATTCGAGTTTTTTCACACCTGCCATAGCCGGTGGTTCACTGGAGGCTGAGTGACAGCAAGTCTCCTCAGGTCTCCAGGACTCTTCTGAGTATTCCAGCTGATCTCGACAATGCTGTAGTCTGGGTGGTCTCGATTCTTCCTCTGATTTCCAATTCATCCAGACTATTTTCCAGACCCCTGGGGATCGTTCTAAGGGCCCCAATTACAATTGGTACGACATTATTATTATGGAAGTGGTTTTTTTTTTTTGGGGGGGGTTGGGTTTTTTTTTTTTTTTAAAGTACTGAAATTGAATTGAAACTAATCGAGAAAAAAACAACACAAAAAAGTAAAGAGAAAAAGACGTTTTGTTAAGAGAAATTGAAAACGGATTAGATGAGTTTAAGGACGCTAAAAAAAAAATTAACTTTAGATGTCTGATGTTTTTGAGTTTGACAACTAGTGGCAACAAACTGCATTATACAAAGGCAATACAATTAATAATAGTTGTCGTTTATTGGCCTCGACATTTTTTAAGGCGAAAATTCACTTGTTTCTTTTTTAGTGTTTGTAATTGTTGATGTCTAATGGCGACTTTGTGTCTCGATGAACGAGCATTTTGACAAGAGAGGAAAAGAATATTTAAAAAAGGAAAAACAATAACATTTTGAGTGAAGTATTTAGGTATAGAATTTATAAGTATACAGGGTGATTGAAAAGTAACTCCATATTTTAAACTATAACTTCTTTTTATATTTTCATGTTGGGAAGCGCGGTTGTGTACTGATTACAGTCGCAGGAAATGGACTCGTCGACCTGAGTTCAATTCCTGAACAAAGCTACATTTCACATAGCGCTAATACGATTGGGAAAGGTATGAATCCAACTATTCTCCCTCCAGCTATGGGTAAATAGCAGGGCAGACTGGACTCTTTAACCTTGGTTAGGCAACTAGCCTAGGAGAAAAAATTTGAATTCAAAGCTGGTCACAACTAGAATAGGCTCAGGCCTACTTGTGATCTATTTCAATGTATTAAGAAAAAACTGTCGCTGCCCGACGATTGCTCCGCTTAAACAATTAAGTTTGGACAGCATGAAACCCATGGTAGCAGATTTGTTTCCATACAAATGAATATATACTAAAAAAATATATTTATTATTTCTTTCTTTATTAACGCTCTATCACAGATATTGAGCACTCTCCTAATAATACTGTACGTTGGCTTACTACTGCCTCTTCAAGTGTGATAGTGCCAACCGTACACATTAATATAACTTTTTATATGCAGTAGAATTTCTCTCAATTAATTAATATATGTTTCGGCTCTGTATTCTGTGGTCGCTGGTTCGATCACAAGTGTTGGAGATTGTGGTATACACTGCTGAAAAGACCAAATAAGGTCGAAACAACTGACCAGTGTTTTGCATGTTGTACACGGTGTTTGTAAAATTTCCTGGTCATGTTAATTTAATTAATGTATGTTTCTTAATATATAACAATTAAACATGTGTGATTTTTATAGGTGCTCTTCCACATTTTGCCATTGTTGTTCATGAATGGTTGAATCACCATTTTCTTGGAAGATAAACTTGGTCCCCATGAGTGGAGGGCTTGGGACCCTGATCTAACAACATTCGATTATTTCTTAGGGGTAGATTTAAGGAGCAAGTCTACTCTACGAAATCACTTACTTTAGAAGAACTTGAAGGACAAATACAAGAATTTATTTCCGCCATTCCACAAGAGTTCCTGTGAAGATCAGTTGATGCGATTCCCGAGCGACTTGAAAGGCTGAAGGTGAATGCTGGTATCTCTATAGAATTTAAAATAAAACTCCCTGATAAGTGTCTTCTTCTCGTATTCATCGTTTGTAAAAATGTTTCAGAAATAAATTATGAGATTGTTAGAATAGGAAAGGGAGTTGCTTTAACAATCATCCTGTTTGTAATATCTGTGCATTCGAGTTGTATGAATGGATACTTGGTCATCGTCATGTATACTCTTCTTAGAAATCTTATGTGTGCACACACACACACACACTATATATATATATATATATATATATAATATATATATATAATGTGTGTGTGTTTAACAATTTTATTTGTGATTTTTTTCAAGTTTTCTGGCCAACTTTTTAATATTTGGGTGGAGTTCGTGGATTAGTCCACCAAAGTTCATGTCCCGAGTACTTTCGGCACTTCGAAGTGCCATCATCAGGAGTGATGTGTTCTAGTTTTTCAAATTATATTAATGGATGTGGAGGCTGGAAGGAAGAGAATTGATAGGAAAAGTGCTATAGGCATTTTAAAATGTATGTACTGCATTGGAAATTAATTTTGTTTCTCCTCCTTCCAGCCTCCACATCCATTAATATAATTTGAAAAACTGGAACACATCACCCCTGATGATGGCACTTCGAAGTGCCGAAAGTACTCGGGACATGAACTTTGGACTAATCCACGAATTCCTCCCAAATATTAAAAAGTTGAAAAAATCACAAATAAAATTGTTAAACAGGAGATGTGTCTTTTGTTTAATTCAACATGAAAAAATGCTAGACACATATATTATTTTCTAATGGCTATGTGACGAAATTGTGTTAATTTATGAGTTACCGGCTTTAATTTATTAATCATCCTACAATGAGCTCTTAGAGATTTGAAATAATCCTCGTATAAATCTATAAGTGTACATCTGCATTGTGGATATACAGAGGGTACAGATGATCCCAAATAGAATCATCCCCAACGTACCAGTCTTTTGGATACTTTTTATATATACACGTTGAAAGGACAAATAAATAAAGGAAAGAAAATGTTGAATGGATAAAATTAGTTTAATGAATTACCAACACGTGTTTCGGCCAGGAGTGCGTGTTGGTAATTCATTAAACTAATTTTATCCATTCAACATTTTCTTTCCTTTATCTATTTATCCTTTCAACATATGGTCGGATTCATTTCCATTTTCAACTTATATATATCTCGTAGCATATACATGAATTCAACGGCACTTGGTAACTGAGAATTATTATTCGCTTTGGTTTGAAAATTGCATAATGGTAGTATTTGTTAGGGTCCCATTTATGGGTCATCTAAATACGTTTGCATTTTTTTCTTTCTTTTTGTCTTAGATAAGAACACTTGATATCATATATTTGTGTGCAAAAACTCAAGAAACTACACAAACATGTAAATATAAACATACAATGTACGAAATTCTTTCAGCTTGAGGCATAAAATAACCCCAGACGGGTTACCGTACTAGACTTACAAACTTTTCATAGTGAGTTCGGTTTTCAATAATGGCTAATACTTCGGCTAAACTAACCTACTATTTAGTTTTAGTTTTTAATCATTTTTTTTTAAGATAGGAAACAATAACGTTTATTATCTATTTAAAAAGAAAGTACGAAAAGATAGGGGGGGGGAGAAGAAAAAAAGAATTTCGCTTGATATTATCATACATTTTGCAAATTGAACTAAATGCAATAGCTCTTAAGTAAACATATCACACTTTAATTAAATTATCATACTGTGCTATACCTACAGTTCCTGTTAGTTGTTATTATATTAATAATTATTATGCTTAATTATTGTCCTATCTAACACTAATTATTTGCATACTTATATGGTTTCAATCATTCATATTTAATAGTATTTATTTGTGGTCATATAGTTTCAAGTATTCCTATGTAAGAACGATTATTTGTATACTTGCACGGTTTCCGCCATTCTTGTCTAATACTAATTTGTTTGTAATTATGATTTCAAGTAATTAATGATAACATTTAAACAATTATTGAACATATAATAATTAGCATAATTATAATTGTTATACTATTAGTTATTAATATTCTAGTAATAACTACTATAGTGATAATTGAGCTCAGTTATTCTTTGTTAATAAATTACTGTTACATGATTATTATTCTGTTTAACCTCTGATGTAAATAACTTTATTTCGGTAAAATATTTGAAAACTCATTGTATACGTTTGAATATTTCTAGCCGGCCTTTATATATATATATATATATATGAATAAGATATAATGAAAAAACAAACGATGTTTACAACTGAAATAGGCTCATCAGAAGAGAAAGTGTGCAAACCGTTTCGTTTTTTGAGTCTTATTTCATTACTATAATGCTTCTGATTATTTTCAAAATTGAAAATGAGATTCATTTTATTTTTAAATAAAATTCATTTTATTTTTAAATGAAATTCATATTATTTTTAATGCAGACAGCACAATTTTTTTTTTTTTTTTTATTAATTCCAACGTTGACTAGCAGCGTTCTGTTTTTACTAACGGTCTTTTTTTCCCGTCTTGTTTTTGTTGATGACCGACCCACGTGCGGTTGATGCATTATAATGCAATAGGTCCTCATATTAGTTGAGGATGGGCCGAGTGTTTGCTTTTTAAAACCGTCAAGAGAATTGGCCCCGAAACGGTTTGCACACTTTCTCTTCTGATGAGCCTATTTCAGTTGTAAACATCGTTTGTTTTTTCATTATATCTTATTCATACTGTCGGATTAATTTCCATTTTATTTTCATATATATATATATATATATATATATATACCATTCAGCACGAGCAGAATGCGACACACGGTCAATTTCTTAAGCGCGATTTTAACAGGTTTGAAATCAGTTTTCCTTCTCCTATACTGGTCACCTATCCAAGGTTAAAGATCCCAGTCAGCCTTACTATCTACCAATAGCTGGAGGGAGAACATTTGGATTCGTACCTTTCCCAAGAGTATTAGCGCTATGTGAAATGCAAACAGCCACAACCAGGATTTGAACTCGAATTGACGAGTCCATTTCCTACGTCTCCTACAACAATTACACCTCGTATCGAGTATATCCAGTAATTATAAGGTTTCAAGTAATTAATGATAATAATCCTTTCTAGACAATTACTATACCAATATTAAGGATCGGTTTAGCTCAGTCGGTACAGCGTTCGCCTGGGGACCACAAGGTTCCTCGTTCGATACTGGCCCTCGCCAACACGGCGTATGAGTAGCACATGAATCTATGCGGTGCTGATGGTGCTCCACCTCAGATGCAAAAAATCTCTTTGGTCTAGTGTTTGTGTAAAGGGGGTAGACTTCTTCGCTGTCTGGCTGATATCGACTTTAGGCCACCCCGACGTCGTATCATACTGATAATTTGCGTACAATTATTCCTTGTGAATAGATAACTGTTACACCTTTGATCTAGATAACTTTATTTTGGTAATATGGTTTCAAGCATTCCTATCTAACACAAATTATTTGCACAGTTATATGGTTTTATCCAGCAAGTATCTGGTTTCAATTGATTAATGATAATAATCATTTCTAAACAATTGATAATATTAATTAGTATAATAATAATTAGTATTATCATTATCATACTGTTAGTTATTATTCTAGTATTAATTATTATACTGATAATTTACATAGTTATTGTATCAAGTATATCCAGCAATTATATGGTTTCAAGTTAGTAAAGTCGTCGGGGCGGCTTAATGTCGGTATCAGCCAGACAACGAGGGAGTCTATCCCCCTTTTCACTAGCGCTAGACAAAGGAGATTATTTTAGCATCCCAAGGTGGAGCGCCACACCTACCACCAGCTCCTTACTTTACCGCACAGATCCCTGTGCTACTCGTACGCTGAGTTGGCGAGGGCCGGTATCGAACCAAGAACCTTGTGATTCCTAGCAGAACACTCTACCGACTGAGCTAAACCAGCCCTGGTTTCAAGTAATTAACGATAATAATTAATATACTAGTAGTTATTAGGAAAATAGTTATTATTCTCGTAATAATTATTATACTGATAATTTGCATGCAGTTATTGTATCAAGTATATCCAGCAATTATATGGTTACAAGTAATTAACGATAATAATTAATATACTAGTAGTTATTAGGAAAATAGTTATTATTCTAGTAATAATTATTATACTGATAATTTGCATACAGTTATTCCTTGTAAATAGATTACTATTACAATGTTATTGTTCTGTTTTACCTTTGATCTAAATAACTTTATTTTGGTAATATTTTGAAAACTCGTAAACTTTTGATTACTTCTAGCCGGTCTTGTTTGTAATAGCGTAAATTTCTCCTTCCTTTTTCTTCATTGTCATTCGTATTTGATGTTCTTCACACCATTTCTATTTATGTTAATATCTCGAATGTCTTGCCTATTTATCCGTTCCCGCGGCGAAATGAGACACCTGCTAACGAAAGACACTTTAATGCAGTCGAATCTCTGCTTTTTCTGCATTTCTCTTCACCGGATGCCCATTTTCATCAACTCGAATGTACGAATAGGCGGGAAAAGATCGATGCACAAATGCGTCCTTTGTCTTTCGTGCCATTTGTTTGTCCTTTTAACTTTTGTTTTGTTTTTCTGAGAGAATGAATGCGAGTCAGCGTATCAAAAGTTCGTTATATATAATATAATATATATATATATATAATTATATATATTATATATATATATATATATAAGCGTTTTCAAGAGTGAACATTTTCTGCGAATATTTTCGGTAAAACTCGTTAAAAGGATTGTTTTTGTTTTTGGCAAAAATTAGACAAAGAAAATTAAAAAGATGAAAGAAGGTATGGAGTGTAAGGAAAAGATAGGTGAAATGGCGAGAGAAAAGAGGAATAAGAAGGACTGGGAGAAAAAAAAAAGATTTCTGAAAGAGTGGTAGTAAGAAATGAAGAACAGCAAGAAGAACTAGAAGTAGAGAAACTAGAAGATGAACAAAGAGAGGGAGAGAGTGTGTGTATGGGGGGAAACAAGAACAAAAGGGATAGAAGAAAAAGCAAGATGAAGATTGCTGAAAGAGACAGTTAGAAAAGAAGAACAAGAAGAAAGTAGCTGAAATATAGAGAGGGAGCAGGGGATTAAGAACAACAAAAACAATGACTCTGAGAAAAACAAAGATTGCTGAGAGAGAGAGTTACAGGAAGAATGAACAATTCTTTCGTGCAAAATGAAGGAAATAGAAAGAAAGTAATAGAAAAAGAAAGAAAAAATTTTGAAATGCTATATAAATTAATACACATTGATGAATAGAAAAAAGAAATTCCTAAAACGAAAATATTTATCAAAGAAAGAAACAAGTGGAAAATCAAAGAATTTGATAAAGAGAAACCCAAAGAGTCGCAGAAAAATCGGCTGAAAATTAAAACCGAAAAGAAAAAAAAATGTGAATGAAATAGAAGAAAAATGATAAGAAAAGAAAGAAAAAAGATTATAAAAACCGAAAGAAAAGTAAAAGGAATCTTAAAAGAAAAGAAAAAGAGACACTAGATTAAAACCGAAAAAGGAAAAGAAGTTAAATAAAAAAGAAGAAAAAAGAGAAAATGTAAAAGAAAAATGAAAGAAAAAGAAAAAAATATTATAAAAACTGAAAGAAAAGTAAAAGGAATCTTAAAAGAAAAAGAGGCACTAGATTAAAACCGAAAAAGGAAAAGAATTTAAATAAAAAAGAGAAAGAAAAAGAAGAAAATGTAAAAGAAAAATAAGAAAGAAAGAAAGATTATTAAAACCGAAAGAAAAGTAAAAATAATCTTAAACCGAAAAGGAAAAAAGAAGCAAAAAGAAAAGTTAAATAAAAAAAGAGGAAAAAAGAAGAGAAGTGACAGGAACAAAAGATATTAAATAAAAGACACAATAAAACGAAAAAGATTGAAGAACAAAGAAAAGTGTTATTTAAAAAAGACAAAAAAAATCCTCGATTTAAGTTTCTTGATCAATTAAGCATTTCTGTTTCGTTGCATTTGTCTAGTGTGCTCACCACTTTTAGCGGTAAAGCTTGTCAAGCCACAGCGACGCTACTAGGCATCCCGGAGCCGGTTGTTACATCTCACCATTGTTCTCCTCCCGACTGATTTAGTGCACATAAGCAAAGGCGATGCTTTTGCTAAACAAGCCGAGACATAAGATTACTTTGTCTCTTCTCACTTTGAGTTCAAAATGGCGGAATCCAGCTGTAAAAGTCGGAACGCCACGATACAGAAGAAACAAAAGGTAGATGTTGGAAAGACCAAGAAATACTGAAAAGGTCTTTCCTTTTTCCTTCTTTGACGACTTCGATACGTTTCCGCTCACCGTGAATAGATTAAAACAATAGAAGCATCAAGAGGGAATATGAAGCAAAAGAATTAAGCCGATATAGATTTTTTTTAAAAAGCAGAAGAAAAAGTTTGGTTGGTTGGTTGGTCGGTTTTATGGTACATCAATTCTTGATGGCTATTAATGATGAAGTCAATTCGTTTTTGCAAACAATTATATCGCTTCATATAACTAATGATAAGTAATTCATAAACAACTACAACTTTAATTAACACACACACACACACACATATATATATCTACGGATTCATCTACACCACAAGTAATTTTTGGAACTTTTACATCTTTCTCCAAATACGCTGTGGACTTTGTATATTATATTTTAATAGCTGAAATATATCCTAAACAATTTTGATACCCACCTTACACGTTTTATATAATAAAACAAAACTCTTTTGAGTTTTATTATGAACTATAATGCTTCTGATTTTAAAAATAAAATTTATTTATTTTTTTTTTTTTTAAAATGTTCAGCAGTTGAATATAGCATTCGTATGTAAACAGTCTTCTAACGGATATTTTTCTTTTTTCTTTTCCGTCTGTGTTTCTCGTGAAGATGACTAATTTATCGATTTGGTCGAAACAGATTTCTGTCAGCAATTACATAACATCATTTGTTTTTTCAAAAATGTTAAATTTCATACTGTCGGATTAATTTCCATCTATTTTTCACACACACACACACACACACATATATATATATATATATATATATATATATATATATATATATATATATATATTTGGAGGGGGAGATTGTGTTTAAAGTCATACATAATTTGTTAATTAATTAATTATAAATAAATGAAATAGGCGTGCATATAGGTTTAAATGTAAAGCGTAAACAAATCGAGAAAAGTCGATCTCTGTACATTTCAGCCTATTAGGCCTCACCAGCAGAGCTATAGACAGGGCAGTGCTTTGTGCGTGATTCGAACCCTACCTATTTAATTATAATTAATTAATCAAGAAATTAGGTATGACTTTAATTAAGCACATAATCTCCCAAAAGATTGTCGGCTATCGCCATTTGAAACACATTGTTTGTCCACTTCATATATATATATATATATATATATATATATATATATATATATATATATATATATATATATATATATGGATTTGAATAAATCCGACGAAATGTGGTTGAGAATAGAGGAAAGCGTGGATATAACAATACACAGCATACATTCAATTGATATTTCGCCTCATTATTGGATGAAGCTTCTTCAGAACTTTATTGACATAAGCACTTGTACATTCTGCTTTTTATAGTGAAAAAGTGAGGGGACGTTGGTGTGTCGAGTTTTATTTTTCTATGGGGTCAGTCGGTTGACTTAGAAGAGAATTTGCTATGTGGAATGTGAGTCAAATGTGGTTCAAAAAGTATCGACAATTTAAAAAAAAAACTTTTTGACACACTTAGTATTCTGAAAAAAAAAAAACATTCCATTCATTGTTCCTTTCTGTCTTGGTAAATACAACTTCAGACTCGGCACTTTTATGACACTTTATATTCTGAAAAACAAAAAAAAAAACAAATGAACGTTCTATCCATTGGTCATTTTTGTCTTGATAAATACAGCTTCAGTCTCGATACTTTTATGACACCTTATATATATATATATATAAGTCAGACGAACCTACTAAGTTTCGCTTAATGCTCTTCAGGGCTAAGATCTGACTAAAGAGACTAGGAGCTAACGCATTAAATATAGTACTTACTACCGTGATTCAAATAAATAACATAAATTACCATAAATTAAAATGACCAATAGAAAAACAACAAACTAAGAACACTATTAAAAGAATATATATATATATATATATATATATATATATATATATATATATTATTTAATATTATTTTTATTTTATTTTTTATTTTATATTTTATTATTTTTATTTTATTTTTTATTTTTTTATTTTATTTTTTATTTTTTTATTTTATTTTTTATTTTATTATTATTTCATATTTTTATTTTTTATTTTTAAGCAAATTTGAAACTACTACATTTATTTTAATAAATAACTTAAGCAACGCTAATTGTAACCTACAATAAACTAAGAAGCCATATCTATTAACATTCTCTAAGGAGCCATGTTTTTTTATGTATATAACTATTAAGAACTTCTGATCTTTTATTTAGAAGTTCTCTATTATTAGAAAAGGTGACTATTGCCAGTTTTTCTTCCATACATAACTGGCAATATCTATCCCCAGCTTTATATTTATTGCATT
>CM042140.1:8147075-8174575 GCA_023376005.1 Doryteuthis pealeii
AGCAAACCAGAATCGTATTTCAGTTACGATTGCTTGCTGTCTTGTTTGGCCAATTTGACGGTAATTGGACTTAGTATTATTCTACAAAGAACAATACCAAGTTTGTGTTAAAAACATTTTTTTGTTACATGTAACGTATGTTTTTGCATTTTAAATAAATTTACGATGAATTTTTCATCTTTGTTGATAGCATCGTTGCGCGAAAAATGAGAGCAACGTAATGTTCTTTGGAGAATCATACATGTAATTTATTTTTAGTCTGAAACAAAAATAATTTACTAATATTAGCATTTCGTTGATGACTTAGTATTTAACTATTAATATTATTGAAAAAAAAAAACTGGGAAAATTAGAATGTTAAAAATTATTTACAATAAAATTCTATCAGAAATATTATAAAAAGCGAGAATTTTTTCTTCGATACATTTCTGATAAAGTATAGAGATATTTAAAAGTTAGGAGAATGAAATACTAATCTTTTAATATATATATATATATATATATATATATATATATAATATATATATATATAAATTTGTGGTCGTCATTTAACTGCATCTAATGGAGAAGTTCCTATTTTGGAGTTGTGTGGACTGTGGAGTACCCCTTCATCGTTATTACTCCCAGGTCCACTCTGACCCAGAGTGGTAGTTAGGGTCTCATATACGTTAAATAGAAGAAAATTAATTTTTTTAAATTGAGTTTTAAAAAATTGAATACCCATCAAGAATAAGTAAAACAAAACGTCTTCGGCATACAATAACCCAACAAGGGTTGACATGCCGTAAAATCCAACCAACAAACCTACCAACCAACCCTAAAATGAGGACTTTGAGAAAGTGTTGTACACATGCATAGATTATACTGTGCAAATGTTGTTGGAATTCTACGAGTAATAGAAAAGCGGCAAAAGTTGGAAGTCTGTTGACGGTTTCGAGTTGGTCGAAAGGTTTTTCATATATTTAAAAGCAGAAATAAAAAAAGAAATATAAAAACTAAAAAAGAACACTCATCAGATGGAAGTCATTTCGCGATTGGAGGTCAGAATCAGATGGTGGACATTTCTTTCTTGGAAATGGTATTTCTTTCTTTTTTCTCTTTCATTTCTTTGATTTGATTGGAGAGTGAAAGGCCGGATCGTTATGACAGGCCGGGTTGAGCAGGTGACCGCCAGGGCCAGGAGACGATGGACAGCCGGGTAAGGGCGAATCAAAGACACAAGTAAACAATACACAATAACAAAGAAGAAAGTTTCAAAAAGACGCATAATTTATCATGAAGGGAGATATATATGTATACGCAAAATTCTGCTTTATAAATGTGTGTGTGTGAGTATTTTTATATACATACGTATCTATTTATATATAAGCAAATATGTAAGTAAATCTATATTTGTGCGCACTTAAGTTTGCATATGAACATACTGTTTTTATTGTATGCATTTGTAGATATAAGCACAAATGTGCATAAAGTATATTTAAACATTATATATAAATAGAAATATAATGTTTTTATATACATGTACAAATGATGCTTATATATATGTATGTGCTTGTGGTAAGCATATTTCTATATACACATATAAGTAAATTACACACACACATATATATATATAATATATATATTATATATAAAGCTCTAAAGATCGCGTGTATATGATTATGGGCGCACTCGAGTGTGTACATATGTATGCATGGATATATGAACATCTCTCCCTTCGTCTCTCTCTTATATATGTATATATATATATATATATATATATATAACAATCCAAGTATTCTGATTAAAATGGCTTGTATGTATGTATGTATGTATTTGTATATACTTTGCAAGAATACATTTTCTTATACGCATATACATGTTTACTTAATAGATGCACGATTTTATCTGCATTTTCACACACACACACACATATATATATATATATATATATATATATATATATATAATATATATATATAATTTAAAGAATGTATGGACATATGAACATGTCTCTCATATATATATATATATATATATATATATATATATATATATATATAATATATATATATATATATATATAAACAATCCATGTATTGTTATTAAAATGCCTTCTATGAACATACTATCTTAATTGTATGGATTTTGTAATATACTTTGCAAGAAAACATTTTCTTATGTGCACGATTTTATACATCTACATTTATATTATATATATATATATATATATATATATATATATAATGTGTGTGTGTGTGTGTATGTTATCGTTTAGTATTGTGTCGTTTGATCACATTTCTCTCTTACTCGAGCTTTAATCAATCAATGTCTGATTGATATATTCGATGTGGTGAAGATGTTTCTTCCTTTCTCGAACAATAAGTGAATGTACTGGCCGCTTGTGTGCTTCAACAATTACTACATATGATTTTCCCCTCAGAAAGCAAATGAACCGAATAAAAATATTTGAATATAGACATATGCAATGCCTGCATTTACACGAGAGAAAATGCGCGGCATTACCTCCTTTATAATTACCCCCATATTTCATCTCCACATAAGACCCACTAAATACTCCAAACACAACCCGCCCAGTCGGTTGGGGCGTTAGAATGTACGGACTGCACCTCTACAGAGGGGTAAGACTCCCCCAATGGGGCCACCTGTTGGCCGTGGGTGGCGACCCGTGATGCTTAAGGATAGAACCCGGGTGGATGAGCAGTTCATGACTTGCAATACTCCACTTTGGCCCTATCTTGGGCTAGACGGGCGCTCGGAGAAGCCCCCTCCGATCAATTGGCTGGTCACGTCAAGCCCTAGCACCTATATGATTTTCCCAACCCTATTGCCCTTATGGCAAGCCCCAACCCTTTTTTATCATATGGGTGCTAGAAGGCGGTGACTGCGGGTCTACATGTCCTGGGAATGACGTTAAACTCTATCTGATGGTGAGGTTCCAGGTTTAGGGAATGTGGAGCACCCCTTCATCACCATTGCTCCCTGGTCCACTCTGACCCAGAGTGGTAGTACCTGTGAGGGTCCCATCTATGGGTTAAATAGAAAAATGTATTTATAAAAAAATTGTATTATCCATTAAGAATTGATTTATTTCAAAATTTTATCGGCATTAAATGACCCACTGAGGTTGATATGCCGTAAAACAAATCAAACCAAACCAAGTGGATGAGCAGTTCATGACTTGCAATACTCCACTTTGGTCCTATCTTGGGTTAGACGGGCGGTCGGAGAGGCCCCCTCCGATCAATTGGCTGGTCACGTCAAGCCCTAGCACCTATATGATTTTTCCAACACTATTGACCTTATGGTAATCCCCAACCCTTTTTATCATATGGGTGCTAGAAGGCGGTGACTGCGGGTCTACATGTCCTGGGAATGACGTTAAACTCTGATGGTGATCTTCCAGTTCTGGAGGTCTGGGGAATGTGGAGCACCTCTTCATCACCATTGCTCTCAGATCCACTGACCCAGTGTGGTAGTACATGTTAAGGTCCTATCTATGGGTTAAAGAGAAAATTTGTTTACAAAAAAAAATTGAGTTCAAAACTTTTCTTCCAAACTATCGCTACGAATATTTCAAAACTTTGCCGGCATTAAATGAGCCGAGGACGGAATCCTGGTGGCTGAGCAGTTCATGACTTGCAACACTCCACTTTAGATTAGACGGTCGGCTGGAGACACCCCCACCGATCAATTGGCTGGTAACGTGAAGCCCTAAAACCTATATAAGTATTCTAACCCTATTGCCCTTATGGCAAACCTCCAACCCTTTTTACCATATATGTGCTAGAAGTCGATGGCTGAGGGACTTAGTGTCTCGGGTATGACGTTAAACTTCATCTAATGAAGTTCCAATTTTGAATCTCTAGGAAATGTGGACTATCCCCTCGTCATTATTACTCCCAGTAAAGTACCTGTTAAGGTCCCATCTATGGGCTAAATAGAAAAAAGAATTTCTAAAAAATGAATAATGAATAAAACAAAATATCTTTGGCATAGTATAACCCAACAAGGGTTGACATGCCGTAATAACCAACCAACCTGTGGTAGAATATTAGTCACTGTATGTGTTTCCGTAGCAATCGATAGGAAGCATTACTTTCGGAGATTCTTCTTTTTTTTCTATTTTGTTGTTGTTGGTTGTTTTTTGGGGTTTTTTTTGGGGGGGGGGTAGGAAGGGGGGCCTCTTTTTCTCTTTAGAATATAAGCAAAGTTGAGGTAAATATGAAAAACCAAATAAACGATAAGGTGGCTTCAAGAGAGGTGTTGGCACTTACTGAAGACCACCATGTTGTTGATAGTGCTATCTTCATACCCCGCTGTGCTGAGAATGCGTCCGACTCCATTGAGAATTAGAGGGTCGGGCGATAATCGTCACCGATAAAAGTGGCTTTGGTGGAATGAGAGGACAGATAGATAAATGGATAGATAAATAGGTTATATAGAAACAGGTTTAGATAGATAGTTGAAAGGAGAGAGAAATATAGATAGATAGAAACATGTGAATAAAAGAGAGAGATGGATGGATAGATAGAAACATGTGAATAAAGAGAGAGAGAAACATGTGAATAAAAGAGAAGAGAAACATGTGAATAAAAGAGAGAACATGTGAATAAAAGAGAGAGAGAAACATGTGAATAAAAGAGAGAGAGAAACATGTGAATAAAAGAGAGAGAGAAACATGTGAATAAAAGAGAGAGGAAGAGAGATGTGAATAAAAGAGAGAGGAAGAGAGATGTGAATAAAAGAGAGAGAGGAAGAGATAGAACCATGTTTAGATAGATTGTTGAAAATGTTCCGAGTGCCTAACTTGACGACGCATCAAAATGATAGCGGGAATCGCTTGTACTTGTGGCGCCATCTGTCAGATCCACATTCTAAATATGCTGCCCGTTGACGTGATACCTAGCACTTTTGATAAGGCATTAAATTGGTAGCCTGTGATATCCCATTGTTGGCATCAAGTACGTCTCTGTCGGTGAGAAAGGACCCGGTTTAGGCCCATCTCAGAAAGACTTGCGCATGTGTGTCTATTGTTAGAAACTAGCGGGAACCGTGGATATCAGCTGGCCTATTGTCAATACCAACCGGACACCGAGGGAGTCTATGCCCTTTTCACAAGCGCTAGACCAGGAATGGTGTTTTGTCTTAGGTGGCGCGCCACACCTACCACCAACTCCCATATTACCGCACAGATTCAACCTGTGTTACTCTTGCGCTGAGTTACCGTGGGCCGGTATCGAACCCAAAACTTTATGGTTCAAAGTGGATGCTCTAACAGCTGAGTTAAATTATTTGACTATTGTAACGTTTGATATGTTTACTTAAGAGCAATTGCAATACACACACACACACATATATATATATATATATATATATATATATATATATAATGGAGATTGTGGGTTTGTCTGTCTGTAACCGAAACTATATTACTATACAAGTCACAATTCCCTTTGTTTTTTACATCACATTCTCCATGATTTTATTTATTTAAACCTCAATTAATAATAAAATTGCTTTATATCATTAAGACTGTTGACTATATCTACATACTATTAACATGCAATTGTATTTATATATACAACAAAATAGCGGATTACAGTGTGAATTGAAAGGCTAATTTGCATATTGATATTAAAAATTTGATTTTATTAAATATATGCTTATTATTTATTGATTTCTAATTGTTTGGTTTTATCTTATTGAATATGAGCAAAAATCTCGGATAAATCTTAAAAGAAATCCATTAACAAGAAGAAATAACAAATATTATTCTTTACTTCCTATTTTATCTAAATAGTTAAATTAGGAAAATTTACCAATGAAAGACGGGAGTAAGGGAAAATGATGGAAGAGTTAGTTTCAAAGTTGTTCTATTTTCCGATTATACCCCCTCCGTTTCAAATATTTTTATCTGAATTCTTATTCAGTTTCATTAGCCTTTCTAATTTAACATGATATTTTATTATATTAAAACTTAGATACTTGCACCCGGAGTGTGCATATATTTGCTAGTATATATAAGGATTTAAAATCGGTAGTTTTGCGGAAATAGATCTATTTCTACCCCCAGGTATTTGTATGTTACCTGTAGGTACTTATGAGTTTCGTGATAGGGGTTACATACATATTAACAATATGCGATAGATATTAATAAATTATGATTGATATAGATATTAACAATATGGGGTAGATAGATAGATACTAAAGAATGATATAGATAGATAAATATATAATTATCAACAGCGTGTTAGATATATATTTACCAACCCCTCCGCACGAGCAGGATGTGACACAAGGTCAATTTCTTAAGCGGAGTTTAACAGGTTTGAATTCAGAGTGTTCCTTTTCCTAGACTGGTTACCTAGCCATGGTTAAAGAGACCAGTATGCCCTACTATTTACCCATAGCTGGGGGAGAATTGGGTTCATACCTTTCCCAAGGGTATTATTGCCATGTGAAATGCAAACAGCTTCGTCCAGGAATTGAACTCCGGTCGACGAGTCCATTTCCTACGACTCTGACCATTAGACCACGCGCCTCCATGTTAGATATAGATATTAACAAAGTGCGATAGAGAGATAGGGAATGTGTGCGGGGGGAGGGCTGGATAGATAGATAGATAGACTGATAGAAGCTTTTCCTTGCTATTGATGTAGAACGTCCTTGTGGCATGCAGTGAGGCAACAACACTCTGCCTAAAGTACATGTTGGCTGAAAGCAATTGTTAAAATTAAGATTTGCCGAATGTAAGAGAAGAAGAAAGTAACAATATGGCGGTATGAGGAAGCGGTACAATTTGAGGGGGCAAAATTCAGGGGTCAGAAATAGCAACATAATGCTATAAAGTATGAAAGATTTATTTAGAATTTGGGGAAAAAGGGTGGGATGGGGTTAAAATGCGGAAAGTGTGAGATGCAACCGGTATAATTAGAGAAAATGAGGGAAAGAAAAGAAAAGTGTTATTTAAAGTGAAAGAGAGAAAGAGTGAGAGAGTGAGAAAAAGAAAGAAAGAGTGAGAAAAAGAAAGTGAGAAAAAGAAAGAGTGAGAGAGAGAGAGTGAGAAGAGAGAGAAAGAGAGAGTGAGAGAGAGAAAGAAGAGAGAGAGAGAAAGAAAGAGTGAGAGAGAGAGAGAAAGAGAGAGAGAGAGAAAGAGAGAAGAAGAGAAAGAGAGAGAGAGAGAAAGAAAGAGTGAGAGAGAGAGAGAAAGAGTGAGAGAGAGAAAGAAAGAGTGAGAGAAGAGAGAGAAGAGTGTGAAGAGAGAAAGAGAAAGAAAGAGAAAGAGAAAGAAAGAGAGAAAGAGAAGAAAGAGTGAGAAAAGAAAGAAGAGAAAAAGAGTGAGAAATAATCGAGAATGCGGCTAGGTAGAGAGTAGAAAGAATGTGAAAAATAAAAAAAAAGGAAGTGGTGTATTTAAAAAGAAAAAAAAGTTAATAAGTGACACATTCCCCACCCCCCATTTGAAAAAGCAATCTATCAACTATCGATTCTCAAAACAGACACAGGGTCTCTTCAGTTGGATGATGAGTGCACAATATACCTACTCTCATTTGGCACAGGGGGACAACCTTGCTAATCTTAGTAAATGTCCTCTCTCTCTCTCTCTCTCTCTCTCTCTCTCTCTCTCTCTCTCTCTCTCTCTCTCTCTCTCTCTCTCTCTCTCTCTCTCTCTCTCTGACCCATACGTGGGCACATGCTCTTGCGAATACTATCATTTTAGATAGATTGATAGAACAGAAAGGATAGATAGAAATAGACTGGGATAGATAGATAGAAATAGATAGAAGATAGAAATAGACTGGATAAATAGATAGATAGAAATAGATAGATTGGATAGATAGATAGATAGATAGATAGAAATAGACTTGGATAGATAGATAGATAGATAGAAATAGACTTGGATAGATAGATAGATAGAAATAGACTTGGATAGATAGATAGAAATAGACTTGGATAGATGGATAGATAGAAATAGACTTGGATAGATGGATAGATAGAAATAGACTTGGATAGATGGATAGATAGAAATAGACTTGGATAGATGGATAGATAGAAATAGAGAGACTGGGATGGATGGATAGAAATAGAGAGACTGGGATGGATGGATGGATAGATCGTAAGATATTAATTTCGAGTTTGCCTGGAAGATATCTATATGGTTTTAAGCATTATCCTTCTTTCATTTGAAATCATTTTCTTTGTAATTGTATTATTATAATAAATGAATAAAGATTTTATGGGTGAACAAGACTGACCTTTGGAGATTTTCCATCTATAGGAATTTGAATATAATTATCGTTTTTTTTTTTGTTTTTTTTTTTTTTTTTTTGTGAAGGAAAAAGAAAATAAAGAAATTGAATGGCGTGATTGGATAAGAAACGGAGACTGTTGAGTAGATAGATTAATAGATGTATGGATAGATGGATTCATCACGTAAAAAGAGCCCACAAATCTATTATTTATACAAAGAATGATACTTTTACTGATAGATGGATGGATGGTTGAATGTTTTTTGGTTGATTTTACATCATGTCAAGCCTTTCGGGCTTCATACCGAAGTCAGTTTAACAATTTTTGTTCATTATTATAGATAGTCTGTTTCTATATATTCGTATATCTATCTGTATGAGTCTAGGTGTGTTTCCATCTAAGATAAATAGGGTGGGAATAAAATAGGGAATTAAATCTGATAGTATGTAGAGAATAGAAAAACACCAAGTATTCCTAAAGATTAGTTTTATTCTTGATGAAGTCGATGTTATAACGTTTCGATTTTTACAACCTTCATCAGGACTTGAAGTAGGTGAAATGTTGCGTGGTGATGGTTTGAGTTTTTAGTTTTGTTTAACGGCATATCAACCTCTGTGGGTCATTTAATGCCAAAAAGGTTATTTTGGATTTCAGTCTTTAAAGTAGTGATTCTATGGAGATAATTGGTTATGTTCTCTTATATTTTGTTGAAAAGGTTGCTTTTTTTTTTTTTTTTTTTTTTTTTTATATAAAATTTAAAATGTTTTCAGGGTTTGTATTCTTAGAGAGGTCTCTCAGGATTTTGCTTGATAGTAATTGGAGCGGATATGTTTAAGTCTGTTACAATTTAGAAGGATATGTTTGGTTGTAAGTTGTACTTTGCATGTTGGTCACACTGGGCATCCTCTCCTTTTAACAGGTACGAATGGGTAATGTGGGTGTGCCCAATACGCAATCTGGCGAGTATTACTTCTTCTCTTCTAATACTTCTGTGGCATGTCGGCCACTCTCCAATAACTTCTTGTATTTCGTGGAGTTTGTTTTGAGTCAGATTGTCCCATGATTTCTGCCATTTGTCTAATATAAATTTGTTTATGGTTGGTTTCAGATCTGTATATGGGATTTTAGATTTGCTCATGGTAGATGAGTTGATTGTGCATGAAGAGAGGGGATCGTAACCAGTGTCTGTCTAGCGTTTGTTTTGGAACTCGTGAAGATATTTAGAAGTGGTGGAAAGTGTGGAGGTTTAGGGAAGGTACATGGATATCGGACGAATATGATCTAAGTTAGGTACTGGCAAAAAATCGTCTGCTACGAGTTTTAAAAGCGAATCAAAAATAATTAAATCTATTATTTAAGGTCAAACTTTGTCTAAATCGATAAGTAGTAACATAATGACCATCATTAAAAAAAGAAAAATATCATTACATATGCAATTTATTTTTAATAGATTTAAAACGATTTGTTTTGGTCAATTTCGATGCGATCCGCCATTCGGTCTATTTTTCAGTGGTTTTACGCGCTTGTATACAATTTTAATGTAACATTCGCGATTGCAAAAAAAAAAAAATATAAAAAATCAGGTAATTATGCGATTTTAATGAAATTGTCACTATTGATTTATCAATTAATGAATTTTATAATGCATCCAGTTATTTTATCAAAACTTTAATTAAGTATTTTTTGCTATGAAACATTAATTTTTTTTAATTCATTTAAAATATGAAAAGTCTGATGTTAAGTTTAAAATGTTATATTTTTAGATTCTAGAAATAGATATCTACTTAATGCAAACCTTATTTTTTTAGACTAGTAATGTTTTGAAGAAAAAATAGCAGAATTAAGCAGAAAAATATCGATGTATATTTTTTTTCTTTTATAAGATAATAGACAATTAAATAATTATCGAAATGAGTAAAAAAGAAATCTCCAAAAAATTAATTATTTATTATTTTTTTACATTTTATTTTTCGATTTTCGGTACTTATGGGTGATCTGCTATATATACATACATACATACATACATACATACATATATACATACATATATAAAGACAAACAAAGATTGATTGTAAGGAAATAATATATATCAACATCTCTCTCTGGTAATGGTCTAGAGTTTAACGGATCGGACAGGTGTAAAGTCAGTCGGGGTCCGATTCCGGTCGGAGTTAGTTGTGTCTAGCCACCCTGATAAGACGTGAAATGTCGAAACTCGGTGTCTGTGGATTACTTATATATATATATATGTGTGTGTGTGTGCCTGTCTTTGAGTGTCTGTGTATGATGATTCTATTTGTATGTTTTGAATAATATACATATGATTATGGGTTATATATATATGTAGATATAATTATATATATATATAATTTATATGCAGATATATATATATTATATATTTGCAATGATTGTATAATAACTTTATATGCCTATATATATGTCTCTCTCTCTCTCTCTCTCTCTCTCTCTCTCTCTCTCTCTCTCTCTCTCTCTCTCTCTCTCTCAATATATATATCCGATTAAATTGTGATAAAAAATCAAATCTTAGCAAAGAGGCCCATATATATATATATATATAGAGAGAGAGACAAATATAGATAGATTGAAAGACATATGCACTGATTTCATATGTACACATACACATATATATATATATATATATATATATATATATATATATATATATGCGATTGAATTGCGATCAAAAATCAAATCTTAGGAATGAGGTGAGAGTAATGAAAGTCATAATAGAAAAGAAATCGCAAAGAAAAAAAAGTGATGCAAAAATCAGAAGATGGAAAGTCGTGAATTTGAGAGAGAGAGACATAGATATTTAGTGGGGGGGGGGGAGGCGAATAGAAAACCAAAAAACGGAGAGAGAAAAAAGAGATGATTAATTTAGGGCGGGAAAAAAAAGATGTTTTAGCGTAAATGATTGAACTGAAAATTAAGGTTGAAAGGAGGGTAAGAGAAGGGGACGATCGAAATAATTGGCAGCCGTGTAACACACGCGCACACACACACATGCAGAAAGTATCACAGCCATCAACATATACAGATACATCTGCACGTACACAGGCACGTTTACACCCACATACACACTTAAAGAAAAAAAGATGAACGTGTAATCTAACACATGTGCAAGTGATAATACAAGGAAGTCGTGGCGTAATGGTTAAAGTCATGGGAAATGGACTCGTCGACCCGAGTTCAAATCCTGGACATGGCCATTAATTCACTTAGCGCTAATACCCTTGGGAAAGGTATGAATCCTACTCTCCCTCCAGCTATGGGTAAATAGTAGGGCAGACTGGGCTCTTTAACCTTGGTTAGCCAACCAGTCTAGAAGGAAAGCTCTGAATTCAAACCTGTTGAATTCCTTAAGAAATTGACCTTGTGTCGCATCCTGCTCGTACGGCGGGGTATATATATAATACAGCAACACTTACACACACACACACATAACAGCTTATGCGTGAAGTTGTAAACGTACATAAACTTAGGAGTGAGAATCATTGGTTTGTAGTGACTACGCTTCTCACCGTGTGCCCTATATTTTTTACTGCTCTTAGCAACTGAATAGGGTGTTTCACAGTGGAATAGTTATTAACAAGCTCGTCTTTCAAACCATCAATATTCTAGTGAGTTCGATTCTCACTGGGTTGGTTAGGTTCTACAACATATCAATCTCCTTGATTTAGCGCTATTAAAAAGAGGATAGACTCCCTCGCTGATTGGCTGAAACTGACTTTAGGCCATCCCGACGACTTTACTTACGCTTTTTCTCGCTGAAATGTGTGTATCAAGTGTATGTCACTAAATTACAACTTGTGGCCCCAATTCTACCGCTCTGTGGAGTACAGAATCACTCTATCCATTACTACCAGGTCCACTCTGACCCAAAATAGCATTACCTGTTAGTGTTCCATCAATGGGTCAATTTAGTTTCTATGTTTAATGGCATACAAACCTCGTGTGTAATTTAATACCAAGATCATCCTTGTAGAAGACCAGTAGTGGTACTATTTAATCCATAGCTGCAAGGATGAGGGTTTTCCAAAGGGTATTAGTCCGAAAGTGTACGTGAGAGCGTGACTGGATTTCGAACTTGCTTTCTACGATGTCACAATCCAGCACGTTAGCCTCTATACCACGGCACTCCCCTACCAATGCTAATGAACCAAGTCTGCCCTACTATTTACACATAGCACTGTGTACAGCTGAGAAGTTTTATATGATTATGTCTATACGAGTCAGTCAATTTAAATATTTTGATGTTTTCCCAGGATACTGGTCAGTTACCAACTGTTACAATGTAAAACAAAAATGGGTCATTGGTGAATGTTTTAAAACTCTTTGTTGCAGTTCAGCATGATAACCACTACTCGATGAGGACTCAACGCAACTCAAATAGGATTATTAAAAACATATTTCTTTTAGATGAGAATATCATCATCCTCATCCTTTCGCGCTGACAGCACGGATATCCATGACAATCTCTCGCCATCCGTCCCTATCATTCATTGCCATCGAGAGGGCCTCTGCCCAGTATCCGCGCAGAGCTGATCTATGTACATCTTTCCTGGACGACCTACTCTGGCGCACCCATGTGTTGGCTTCTACAGAATAACGTCACTTATGAGTTTATCCTTGCTTCTCCAGCAGTCCACAGCGTGTCTTGTTCGCATCACACTGATGGTTTGTGTGATATGGGGCATGTGGCCATACAGCTGTTATCTCGTGTGGTGTTGTTTTTACGTCTTATTTAATATTGCACGCGACATCTTCGTGTAACTCCCATCTAGCTTATTCTCCAGGCGCTTCGTCAGAGTCCAGGTAGTGCAGCCGTACAGTAACACTGATACAACTACTGCTTGGAAGAATGTTCGCTTTAATTTGTCAGCAAGATTGGATTTCCATATCACTGACAATTTGTTTAAAGCAGCCCATGCCTTTCCTATGCGTGCATTGACGACGCTTTCTGTTGATGAGATATTACTACCTAGGTACGTGAATTGTTTCACCGATTTCAGGAGTTTGCCATTGAGTAAAAAATTATTCGTATTAGATAATATTTGATATCATATAACTGTATGCAAATTATTTGTATCAGATGAGAATACTTGAGAGGAGTCTCCGTGGCGTTGTAGCTAATTTGCTGGACTGTCACATTCAGACATTTCCTTCTCCTAGAGTGTTTACCTCGCCAAGATTAAAGCGCCCAGTCTGTCCTAATATTTACCCATAGCTGGAGTGAGAGGAGGTGTATGCATAACTATTCCAAGGATATTATCGCTATATGAAATGTACAAAGCCTCGTCTAGGATTTGAACTCGGGTCGACGAGTCCATTTCCAACGACTCTAGCCAGTACACACACCACATATATATATATATATATATATATATATAATGTCGCGCGCGCAGCACGGATATCCATGACAATCTTTCGCCAACCTTCCCTATTACTCATGGCCCCTGGGAGGTCCTCTGTGCAGCATCCATAGTCTTCGCATAGTTGATCAATGTAGATCCTTAGCAGGCGTCCTACGTTAGCATGTCCATGTGTTGGCTTCCACAGGAGAACGTTGCTTATGAGCTCATCCCGCTTTTCCAGCAGTGTCCTGCATGTCTAGTCCGTCTCACCCGGATGGTTTGTGAGATGGGGGCAGGTGACCCTATAGTTGCTTCTTTGTGGGGTGCTGCTTCCATGACTTGTTCAGGACTGCTCGCAGCATTCTTGTGCAGGTACCATATAGCTTATTCCCCTAGGCGCTTTGTCAGGGGCCAGGTGGTGCAGCCATACAGCAGCACTGATATAACCACATCCTGGAAGAATTGTTGCTTTAGTTTGTCAGTGAGATCAGATCTCCATATTACTGATAGTCTGTTTGTGGCCACCCATGCCTTTCCTATTCGTGTATTAACATCGCTTTCTGTGGATGAGATATTACTACCTAGGTAAGTGAACTGTTCCACTGGCTTAAGAGGCTTACCGTCAAGTGTGGAGATGTCTCCTTTCTTTTTGAATCACATGAACTCAGAGTTCACATTGAGGCCGATATTTTTTGCTGCCTTCTCCAGGCTATGCGGCAGGGACTCAGCCTGTGCCGGTGTGTCTGCAAGAAGCGCAAGGTCATCAGCGTAGTCTGCATCTGTGACTGTTTGTGCAGGATATCGCCTGCTTCTTGCCTTTCTTAGTGTAAAGCATTTTTCTTTTATGGTATCTAATGATGTTCGAAGTGCATAGTCTAGGCATATTATAAATATATATGGTGCTAATGTATCTCCTCGTAGGACTCTAGCGGCAATATCAAAGAAATCTGTGTTGCCATCAGGTGAGCGTACCATTGCTTTAGTGTTTTTGTAGAGCATCATTATAGCGGGAACCGTTTCTTTGGGGAGGCCATATGCTAGTAGTATTTGTTCATTTTCCCTCAGTGTATAGAATCAAATGCCTTGGAGAAGTCTACGAATAGCAGCGTTGCCTTTAGATTCTTTGCTCGGACACCTTCTATGATCCTTCGAATGGTTAGGATCTGGGAGGTTGTGGATCGATTTCTGCGGAATCCGTTTTGGTTTTTCCTAAGGATTTTTTTCTATTTCGGGTCGGATGCGGTTTAGAAGAAGGGCATTATATATTTTAGCTGCATAGCAGTAAGAGTTATGCCTCTGTAGTTTTTAGTGATTCCGAGGTCTCCCTTTTTGGGGAATGGAAGGATGCATCCTTTCGTCCATTCTATTTTGTTTATATACTGCGTTGCAAAGCCTAAGCAGTATATCATTGAACTTTCCTATTTTCCATACCTCAGGTGGGATTTCATCAAGCCCTGCGGCTTTTTTACTTTTTAGTTTCTTTAAGACTTCATTTAGTTCTTCTATTGGGAAATCTCCAAGTTTGATATCTAGTTGTCTATCTATGATCTTTTGGGTTTTATTTTCTATGATTTTAGGGGGGTTCCCAATAGTTTCTGGAAGTGGTCTTTCCATTTCTGGAGTCTATCTTTTTGGCTGGTTGCCTTTAGCTTTGATCTAGAGGTACAGTGGTAGGAAAAGTACCTCTCTCTCTCTCTCTCTCTCTCTCTCTCTCTCTCTCTCTCTCTCTCTCTCTCTCTCTCTCTCTCTCTCTCTCTCTCTTCTCATATATACTAGCAAATATATGCACCCTCCGGGTGCAAGTATTTAAGTTTAGTATAATAAAATATCATATTAAATTAGAAAGGCTAATGAAACTGATTAAGAATGCAGAAAAAATTGGAACAGAGGGGGTATGATTGAAAAATAGAACAACTTTGAAACTAACTCTTCCATCAATTTCCATTACCTCGTCTTTCATTGGTAAATTTTCCTAATTTAACTATTTAGATAAGATAGGAAGTAAAGAATAATATTACAGTTATTTCTTCTTGTTAATGGATTTCTTTTAAGATTTATATCCGAGATTTTTGCTCATATTCAATAAGATAAAACCAAACAATTAGAAATCAATAATACTAAGCACATATTTATTAAAATCACATTTTTAATATCAATATGCAAATTAGCCTTCCCATTCACACTGTAAACCACTATTTTGTTGTATATATAAATACAATTGCATGTTTTTAATATGTAGATATGGTAAACTATTAATAATGTAAAACAATTTTATTAATAATTGAGGTTTAAATAAAAATAAAATCATGGAGAATGTGACGTAAATAACTAAGGGAATTGTGATTTAAGTAGTAATATAGTTTCGGTTACAGACAGACAAATACACAATCTCCATTATAATAAGATATATATATATATATATGTGTGTGTCAGTTATCAAGCGCCTTTGATTTCATGTCTACCCCACCCTAACTCGAATCACTTGACAATTCTATTTTCCTATCATCGTGGAGGTCTTCCGAGTGGTCGTTTCCGATCTCTGGGATACCAATCAACAATTACATGGGCCAACCTGTTGTCTGTAGAATATCAACAAAAGCAGCCGCATATCAAATGCAGAGCTCGTTTTTGTTTCACTAATTATTTTTCTTTAAACAAACCGAAACACTGCAGTGTCGGCTTATTAAACATCACTCGTAAAGGAAACTTGTGTTTTTCAATTTTTTATACCCCACCCATAACACACACATATATATATAATATATATATATATAATTTTACCTATATCATAAGGCTATATCCCAACCCACCTGTTGGCCGTGGGTTGCGACCCGTGATGCTTAAGGATGGAACCCTGGTGGCCGAGCAGTTTAGGACAAGCAGTACTCCACTTAGTCTCTTACTTAGGCTAGACGGGCGGTCGGAGAGTCCCCCTCCGATCACTCGGCTGGTCATGTCAGGCCCTAGCACCCCAACTCCTTTGCTCTAATGGCAAAGCCCTGACCCCTTTCATCATGTGCTAGAAGGCGGTAGCTAACGGTCTTAGTGTCCTAGGTATGACTTTAAACTGCATTTAATTTTGGAGTTCTGGGAGAGTGTAGAATACCCCTTCATCAACATTACTCCCTGGTTCAATCTAAGCTGCAGTGGTAGTACCTGTTAGGTCCTATCTATGGGTTAAATAGAAAAAATGAGTTTTAAAAAAAACAGTTAAAAATTGAGTTTTAAAAAATGTTGAATACCTACCAAGCATGAATAGAACAAAACGTATTCGGCATAAAATAACCCAACAAGAGTTGACATGCCATAACAAACCAAACCTATACAGCTTAAGACACTTTCAGTAATTCTAATCCATACTTACAATCACACTCGAACAAAAATACATACAAATTCACAAATCTTCAAATATATATATATATATATATATATATATATATCACATCATCATCATCATCATGTCGCGCTGTTAGCACGGATATCCATGACAATCTCTCTCCATCCGTCCCTATCACTCATCATTCTCGGGAGGTCCTCTATGCAGCATCCTGCATCCGCACAGAGCTGATCAACGTACGTTTTTGCTGGTCGGCCCACACTGGCTTGTCCATGTGCTGGCTTCCACAGGAAGACGTCGCTTATGAGTTCGTCCTTGCTTCTCCAGCAGTGTCCCGCGTGTCTTGTCCGTCTTACTCGGATGGTTTGGGTGATATGTGGTAGGTGGCCGTACAGCTGTTTTCTCGTAGGGTGCTGTTTCAACGTCTTGTTCAGGATCACCCGCAGCATTCTTGTGCGTGCTCCCGTCTAGTTCATTCTCTAGTCGCTTAGTTAGGGTCCAGGTGGTACAGCCATACAGCAGTACTGACACGACAATAGCCTGGAAGAACTGTCTCTTTAACTTGTCTGTGAGATTGGACCTCCATATGATCGATAATTTATTTATAGCGGCCTATATATATATATATATATATATATATATATATATATATGCGTATTCAATAAATATGTTCCTTTTTAGTGAGAATAGACTTCTTAACATACACTTGCCCTTAGAATGCGTTAGCTATATTCCCTGTACAGGAGTATGACCCTCTGCCCCAAAAGGGGGAGTCCTGGGTACGATACTAAAATATATTTGATGTTGAGGCTACTTTTCTGGAAAAATTTCAATACAGCATATCTATGCTTCTTAGATAAATATTTCAGGATATATATATATATATATATATATCTTATTATAATGGAGATTGTGTGTTTTTCTGTCTGTAACCGAAACTATATTACTAATCGAGTTACAATTAACATAGTTATTTACATCACATTCTTCATGATTTTATTTATATTTAAACCTCAATTATTAATAAAATTGCTTCCAGTTTTTATTAGTGTTGTCCATATCTACATACTAATAACATGCTATTGTATTTATATATACAAAATATAGTGGTTTGCAGTGTGAACGGGAAGGCTAATTTGCATATTGATATTAAAAATGTGATTTTATTAAATATGTGCTTAGTATTATTGATTTCTAACTGTTTGGTTTTATTTTAATGAATATAAGCAAAAATCTCTCCAATGAATCTTAAATGAAATCCATTAACAAGAAAAAATAAGTAATTTTATTCTTTATTTCCTAATTTAACTAAATTCAGCAATGAAAGACGGCAGTGATGGAAGAGTAAGTTTCATTTCTATTTTTCTATCATAACCCCACTCTGTTTCAAATCTTTTTATCTGCATTCTTATTAGACTTTCTAATTTAATACGATATTTCATTACATTAAAACTTAAATACTTGCACCCGGAGGGTGCATATATTTACTAGTATATATAAATACAATACACATGGAAGTCCCTCCCCCCATGAAAAGTAAACGAATGAACGTAATGGTAAAAATAAATACGTAGGTTCAGAAAATCCTTTCTTAAGAAAAAAAAAAAGAGAAAAGCGAAAGTTTAAAAATTAACTACGCATTCTTCTTGCGAGCTTGAAGCTGCGCATGAAGATGCGCATACGGACACAATTTAAAAACACTACTGCGCACATCTACCATCGTAACTCACCCGTGAAATAAAAACAGAAATAGACTTACACACATATACACACACAAACATGCACGTCCGCATATGTACACACGTGCATGCACAAACACACGGATGCAAATATACACGCACTTATATATAGAAATTTTTATATGTCTGCGATTCTCAATCCTGATTCATTCATTCAATTATTTGTGCACACATTCTCCTTTTTTCTCTTCCTCTCCATCTTCCTCCTCCTTTCCCTCCTCCTCCTCCTCCAAGCCCTCCCCTCCTCCCACCCAGTGCATTTGAGAAAACCTAACCCATTAAGTTGATTGCAATAAGAAAATCTATGCTGAGGCATTCTAGAAAATGAAATTACACAAAGTATTGAATGTGGGTCACATGTATTTACCCTGATTAATGTCTCTGTATAATAGCCGACCTATCGGAAACGTGGCCCATTCGGCTGATGGAAGAGGAGGG
Organism: Doryteuthis pealeii; assembly: GCA_023376005.1. Lineage (NCBI taxonomy): Eukaryota > Metazoa > Mollusca > Cephalopoda > Myopsida > Loliginidae > Doryteuthis > Doryteuthis pealeii. The sequence goes on from CM042140.1 coordinate 8,166,218, forward strand.
GTAAGAGCGGGAAGCTGGGTCACTTGCTGGGAGGTGCTTCATTCGACAATGCTATACCCATCCCCGCCAATAACTACTGCCGATACCGACACAGCGACCAACAATGCACTCAAATCTGCCGACCAATTGAGCAATCGCTTGTTTTGTTTTTTTTTTATTTGTTTTTTATCTCTTGTGGGTTTTTTTTGTGGGGAGGGGTATTTGTTTGTTTTTTTTAATGTGTGGTTGTTGGGGGTAGTTTTTTTTTTTTGTAGCTGACGCTTCTTTGACTGAACAGGGTCTCAGTTAAAAAATTATTTAAATTTTCACTTTTTTTTTTTCATTATTAGATTTTTTTTTTAAATGACGAATGAAAAAGCAAAACAGTTTTCTTTTTCTTTCCACTTATTTTTATTATTATTTGAAACAGAACGGCCATGCTTTAAGTCATCATCCATTTATGGAAGGAATTGGAAGGGGAATTGGTCAGGCGGTAAGTTTGATGCGAAGTGTGCTAAAAAAATTATCTTCACAGTCAAGAAGAGGTGGGTAGAGTAACGGTTATCGCCTTAGGAATTAGACACAGTGACAAAATTTAAAATCCTGGACAAAACTTTTAGCGGGTAATTTAGAAAAAACATCAATTGAATTTTTACAAAACTGAATTTTCATACCATACGTTCTGAGATTTGAAATTTGTACAAATTCAATCGAAAAAAAAAAAAAAAAATTTTTAAAAAGGGAAATTGATTTGCCGATAAAAAGTCGGGGGGTGGGGCACGTGAAATATCTACATTAATTAGCCGACAAAAAGCAACTAGATTTGAAATTTGTACAAATCCAATCTTTTTTTTTTTTTTTTTTTTTTTTTAATGGAAGGTTGTAAAATATCTAAATTGATTTGCCGATAAATATCTAGGGGGTGGCGTTTAAAATATCTACATTAATTAGTCGACAAAAAGTGACAAAAAAACGACTCGGAAAATATCTAAGTTGGGCCGGAATTGGCCTGACACCGGCACGCTAAAACATGGCGTAAATTAGGGCAGGAGGCCTGGACGATAAAAAATCAGAATTATCCCTTTTGCGTTTCACTTTTGTGTTAATGCCCGTGGCAAAAGCCTGAATTCGCTTATCACACTGATCAACTATGTGTAACTAGTAGAGCAAAGGCTCTTTAGCCTTGGCATGGCAACCAGTCTAGGAGAAGGAAAACGATGAATTTAAAAGCTGTATTTATTTAGCCAACCCCCTTTGCCATTGACTATATGTGACACAAGGTGATTTTTTTTAACTCTTTGCCTGCCAAATTTCCCCCACATCTGTACCATATTTTCTTAGCATTTTTATCCCTTGGATGGGATATTTTAAAGTTCACTATCTATTCACCTAAAAAGTCATCCTATTCAAAGAAAGTCCTAGCATTATTGTAATCCTTCTATTCAATTATAATGAACTAACCATCGAGAGCCACTATTAGCGGTTTACGGTAGGATCATAGTGGTAGGAGAACCGTAGTAAGCGGTTTAAAGTAGGCAACGAGTGATCTAAGGAGACTTGATGTTACTCAGACTTCAGTGGAAAATCTGTCAACCCTTCTTGGGTTATTTTATACCGAAGACCTTTTGTTTTATTTATTCTTGATATTCAATTTTTTAAACTCATTTTTTCCCAACCCTATTGCCCTTATGGCAAGCCTCAACCCCTTTTTATCATATGGGTGGTAGAAGGCGGTGGCTGCGGGTCTACATGTCCTAGGAATGACGTTAAACTCTATCTGATGGCGAGGTTCCAGTTTTGGAGGTTTGGGGAATGTGGAGCACCCCTTCATCACCATTGCTCCCTGGTCCACTCTGACCCGGAGTGGTAGTACCTGTTAGGGTCCCATCTATGGGTTAAATAGAAAAATGTATTTATAAAAAATTGTATTATCCATTAAGAATTGATTTATTTCGAAACTTTATCGGCATTAAATGACCCACTGAGTTGATATGCTGTAAAACAAACAAACTAAACTCATTTTTTTTATTTAACCCATAGAAGGTACCCTAACAGGTACTACCTCTCCTAGTCAGGATGAAGCTAAGAGTAATGGTGATGAAGGGAATACTCCACACACCCTAGAGCTCCAGGACTGGAACTTCCTTACTGTTAAATAATTCATAGGCTACCCATGAATTATGTAAGTAATGTTGATATTTTAAAATCAAAGTTCGTTAAAGATTCAAATAGCGGGGTGGATGGAAAGGTACCGTTATGATTAGCCTGTGGTAACCTCTACTTGCCCCCCCCCCCCACGAAACGTGCGAATAGAAGCTTGTGAACAGAAATTAGTTTTAGTTAGTTATGGCTAGACATTCGGTGAGAGATGTTGTCTTCGGCTCTCAAGATGCCGCTTTTCATCCGCGTGGTTTTAAAAATCCTTTTGCGTTGTGGTGTTGTTTTTTATAAATACTAATAAAAACAAGTTTTGTATATTAATTAAATCAAGAAATGAGCTGATACACAACCCGAATAGAAAAACAGAATGGCCCAACAGCCCGTGAAATGGCCGACAAAATAGACAAGCAGAAGTTAAAAGTAAGAATCTCTCTCTCTCTCTCTCATCTCTCTCTCTCTCTCTCTCATTCTCATTCTCTCACTCTCTCTCTCTCATTCTCATTCTCTCTCTTCTCTCTCTCATTCTCATTCTCTCTCTCTCTCTCATTCTCTTCTCTCTCTCTCTCTCTTCTCTCTTCTCTCTCTCTTCTTTCTTCTTCTCTCTCTCTTTCTTTCTCTCTCTCTCTCTTTCTCTCTCTCTCTCTTTCTTTCTCTCTCTCTCTTCTTTCTTCTCTCTCTCTTCTTTCTCTCTCTTCTCTTTTCTCTTTCTCTTTTCTCTCTCTCTCTTTCTCTTCTCTCTCTCTTCCTCTCTTCTCTTTCTCTCTCTCTCTTTCTTTCTTCTTTCTCTCTCTCTTTCTCTCTTTTTTCTCATTCTCTTTCTCTTTCATATATTCGATTGAGCGTTATTGCTTTCGCGCGCTCATCCCCTCCCTTCTTTTCTCCTAGTCTTTCAACTACCTTGAACCTTCGTGGACGACGGAACATAGGATTATATCACTGGACCTTTGACACTACGTAGTATTTCATAACTCAGGACTTACCAAAGGATTCTATAGCTCAGGACTTACTTTTCAACTGGCCAAGGATGGCGGTCAGAAACTTAACAGTTTTAAAGTTTAAAGGTGGACTGTTGTTATTCTTGGTACGTGTTTCTAAAAAAAGTAGGAATAAAACAAAAAGGTCTTCGATATAGAATAAACCAAGGGTTCACATGCCGTGAAACCCAACCAACACTACACGCATGTAAGTATCCGGTTTTTTATCTGTTAAGTGTGTGTGTGCGTGTGTGTGACGAATTTGACACCTGTGTCTATGTTTTTAACATACATACCACACCACACACAACCACACACATTGGACAGATGCCCATCTATAGCTCTATATGCGTCTCTCTCTGTCCTGAATCGCTAATCAATAGATTCCCTTAGGTAAGCACATAAACACAGTATAGCACTTAAGAAATCGATGCCAGTGTAACAATAAGTCGGCTGAAGTTTCATATCTATTGTCACACGGTTCGCCCGGCCCTGGCTTCCGTCAAGCCTCCCCCCCCCCCGCTCTCACCAACACCGATCCCTCACCCCCCCACACACACAAACGCCACCACCAGGCCACCTGCATTTAAATACTTCACAGTCACACCCATCTCAGCCATCGTGATTGTCACTGTATTTGCAGCGTTGTAGACGCCACCCGAATCTTGCTCAAGAAGACTAGCGTCATCGATACAATGAAAAATCAGGGACCCAGGGGCAATGATCATCATCATCTTTATTAGCATCATCTAGGCATGGGCGGTGTAACGGTTATCATCGAGGAAAATGAACTCGGCATGCAGAGTTCTAATCCTGGACGAGACTTTTTGCTCTTCACTTTGCATTAAATTCGCTCGGAAAGGCATGAATCCACCTCGTCTCTTAATTGGGGATAAAATTGAAAGGCTCTCTGGCTTTCTAAGTAGGCAAACCAGTCAAGGAGATGGATAAAAACTCATTGATTTTAACGGCATGTCAACCTACCTGGGGTTATTTTATGCCTCGGGGTTAGCTGGTCTCGTTTATTGTAAATTCAAATTTACATTTTGGTGTATATGTTTCTTAGAAGTTTTTGGGGTGTGCATACCGTCCTATTCAATAGGAATAATTCTTAAACAGATCTATTTGCCCCTATAGATGGACCCCTAACAGGTACTATCACTCTGGGTCAGAATAAACCTGGGTGCAATGATAACGGTGGGGTACCACAAACTCCAGAGATCTCCAAAACTGGAACCTTACCATCAGATACAATTTAGTGTAATACCTATGACACCTTTTTCGGGTGTGGGGGTAGTCCTCCGCATAAGATAAAGTTATCGTATTCTAAGCCTCTTCGATAGGGAAATTTGATATTGGGCCATTGACCACTTGATTAGATGTTAATTTTTAGATTTACCTTAGATTCTTCTAACACACACACACACACACACATATATATATATATATATATATATATATATATATATATATATATATATGTGTGTGTGTGTTCCTTCAAAGTAAGACCATTATCATCTTGCAACACCCTCTGGTAAAAATGAGTCCGTCAAAATCGCCCAAGATGAAATGCAAAAACGTAAATCCTTATCTGGTGTTGCTTATCCACCGAATTATTTCTTGTGTCGTCACCTCAGCTATATAATGGACTATTCAGTTTTTATTATAAAGGGAGAAAAAGGACATGCGTCACAGAAAAAATGTAAGAGAGAGTAAGAGAAAGATAGAGAGATAGGGGATGAGAACACAAGCGATAACGCTAATCTATTTCAATTGAACAGATGAAAAGAAAAATAAGTATGAGAAAAAGTTAAATCAAGATTATATTTTTACGTATTGAACTATTTCGCAAAAGCTCTTAATTAAATAAATCAAACGTTGTAATAATTAAATTATGATATCCACAGGTCATGTTTGTTATATATATAAAGCAATGATCGTTTACCCGGAAATTTTATCTCCCAGTGACCGTAAAATACATAAACAAACCTATGTACTTAATAGTTTTAAAAACACCAGTCCCCGCTACCACTGTCAGTGGACGAGGGGATAAGATATCGGGCTACCATACGATCAATCTGAGTTCGACCCTAGCCAAAGATAGTTGCCTAGCCACACTGAAGAAGCGTGAAACGCCGAAACACGTGTCTGTGGATGACTTATATATATATATAACAACATTGTACAGTTATCACTATATCATGTGGTTAGTCAGTAACGGGCCAATAATTGCGGTATTAAGAGATTGCTCAATAGCTGTGACTGAGCTATTAGCTATTACATAATAGAATAGGAAATGAATATAAACTACTTTGTTTATATATACTAGCAAATATATGCACCCTCCGGGTGCAAGTATTTAAGTTTTGATATAATAAAATATCATATTAAATTAGAAAGGCTAATGAAACTGACTAAGAATGCAGATGAAAAGATCTGCAACAGAGGGGGTATAATAAAAAAATAGAACAACTTTGAAACTAACTATTCCATCATTTTCCATTACTCCCCTCTTTCATTGGTAAATTTTCCTAATTTAACTATTTAGTTAAAATAGGAAGTAAAGGATAATGTTACAGTTATTTCTTCTTGTAAATAAATTTATCCACGAGATTTTTGTTTATATTTCTTAAGATAAAACCAAAGAATTAGAAATCAATAATACCAAGCACATATTTATTAAAATAAAATTTTAAATATCAATATGCAAATTAGGCTTCTCGTTCAAACTGTAAACCGCTATTTTGTTGTATATATAAATACAATTACATGTTATTAGTACGTAGATATGGTCAACAGTATTAATAATGTAATACAATTTTTATTAATAACTAAAGGTTTAAAGAATGAAATCATGGAGAATTTGACGTAAATAATTAAGGGAATTGTGACTTGAGTAGTAATATAGTTTCGGTTACAGACAGAAAAACACACAATCTCCATTATAATAATAAGATATATATATATATATATATATATATATGTGTGTGTGTGGGATTGTCAAGGTTCCAGCTGGAACGGTGTGCCAAACGCAGTATTATTGGGAGAGTGCTCAATATAGAATATAGCTGTTATATGATAAAATAAACGTATAAAGGTTTTACATATCTATTTATTTGGTAACAAAGGAACAGTCATAACCATTTTGGTTTCATGCGTCAGCAATCATCAGGTGACGTTGGACTGTTCCTTTGGCATCAAATAAATAGATATGTAAAACCTTTTTATATTTGTTTTATTACATTATAAATATATATATTTAATTACATGTATATTTTATCAGCGACCTTAGGTTTCATGCCCGTCATCAATCATCAGGAGAAAATTTTTGAGAAATTGAAAAAAACTTGGTCAAAAAGGAATTTTTACATTGGTGTGTTGAATTGTGTATCAGTATGCGTAGATTTGTGGGATTTTTTCATATGTAAATCTATGCGTGTAGATAAGACGCTTGCTTGCATATGTACGTGCGTTCGCATGCACACATTAGTACACCTACCCCCATGTACCTACACACTTATGCATGTGTCGCCACACACAAACATAAATACAAATACATATATATTATGTAGATAATGTGTGCGATATTTATAAGTAAAGAGTGCTCAATATCATTGATAGAGCATTTATATCTAAGTTGAGGTAGCGTTGACATGGAGTCAACGGTGCCTGGTTACTGACAGGTTCTCGTCTATGCAATCTTCAAACCAAAACGTCAGTAACCAGGTACAGTTGACTCCATGTCCGCATTACTTTAACTTATATATGTATACAAGGTGTGTCAAAAAAGTATAAAGAATTTGTGTACTTTTTGACACACCTTGTATTCTGAAAAAAATAACGTTCCCTTCATTGTTCATTTCTAAATTGGTAAATACAAACTCGGCACTTTTATGACACACTTTGTATTCTGAAAAAAAAATGAACGTTCCATTCATTTTTTTATTTCTATCTTGGTAAATACAGCTTCAATCTTGATACGTTTCTGACACACCTTATACATATACATACACACACACATAAGGTGTCATATATATATATATATATATATATATATATATATATAGCAGTGTCTGGTTACTGAAAGTTTCTTGCCTATACGATCTTCAGACCAAACGTTTTGGTCTTAACATTGCATAGGTGAGAAATGTCAGTAACCAAAAAAAGAAATATTATAAAATATATTAAAAAGAGATAAATTGAATTAGATATAAATAAGTAAATAAACAAATATAATAATAATATTGATAATATATTAATAATAAATGATTAAATCGATTTATATTACATCCAACACGAAATATTATACATCACCATGGCCACCAAACACAAATACGCTCATTAATACGCACATACACACGTGCAATCCCGCGCTAGGATAGTCATAACGTCACAACCAACACGCATTTTCATGGACACACGCATGACAACATACGCACAAGTACAAAAAAACGCATTCACGTAAACATACAACGCGAGAATACAGTTATATAAAAATACCATCATTTTCAAATAAAAAAAAAAATTAACTTAAAAAGAAATGCCATAACTAGACTGCTTCAGTTCCTGTGATCTTTTGAAAAAGAGATATTAACTCGAAAATTCAAGAATTATATACAGGTTAACACACAACACCATTATTAACGTATTTTTTTTCTTTACACCTGCGTTGTGATAGCTTTCTAAATCAACCTCCTAACCCCTCTCTCTCTCTCTCTCTCTCTCTATATATCTATATATATATATATATATATATATATATATATATATATATATAATCTTATTATAATGGAGATTGTGTGCTTTTCTGTCTGTAACCGAAACTATCTTACTACTAATATCACTATTCCCTTAGTTATTGACATCACATTTTCCATGATTGTATTTTTATCTAAGCCTCAATTATTAATAAAATTGTTTTACATTATTAATACTGTTAACCATGTCTACATATTAACAACATGCAATTATATTTATATATACAACAAAATAGCGGTTTACTGTGTGAACGGGAAGGCTAATTTGCATATTGATATTAAAAATGTGATTTTATTAAATATGTGCTTAGTATTATTGATTTCTAACTGTTTGGTTTTATTCTAATGAATATAAGCAAAAATCTCTTCAATGAATCTTAAAAAAAAATGTTAACAAGAAAAATAACTGTCATTTTATTATTTACTTCCTCTTTTAACTAAATACTTAAATTAGAAAAAATAACAATGAAAGACGGAGTGATGGAAGA